>JANAVB010023800.1:40820147-40882647 GCA_029216955.1 Iris pallida | reverse complement strand
TAAATTCAAATAAATTCTAATAAATTTTAATTACCCCAAAAATGTCAAAAATACCCTCAAACTAGAAATGTGGTAGTGACATTGGACTGAGCACTAGTAGGTAGAAATATACCTCCAGAGGTTTTCTCATCCAAACTCTTGACTTTGACCAGTACTCTATCACCCAAAGGCTTGATGGTGGTGTACTGCCATATGATCAAAGTCAATAAAATTGACATCAGGTCTTTGCAGTCTTATGAGTAGTGTTACAAAAATAAATTTCTACAATTATGCACTAATCATCATTGACTAAATGACTGTTCAGCATTCAGTTCATCCATAAGCTAGTAAAAAGTTAATCTAGCAAGCTATCAATGAATATTTTCATTCATTTCAGAAAGTATTTGCAATATGTTCCTCACACTCCAAAATTATTGATCATCATCAATATTTCCTTGTGCTTTATCAATTAAGTTGCAGCAACTTGCGCCTCACATTCTATGATAACATTAAAATCTAGACATTCTCCAAAACCTTCACCAAATTCTAAATCAACTTAACAATGCATTCGTTTTAAACTAAATTAAAATGGGCTTCAGGCAAACCAATTCACATGCACCTAAATGGAATTTTGCAGCAATATTGTTCTTATACCTTTGGTGCCACGGTGGTGGCGGCTTTGACAACAAGGCCTCGGAAGGACCTCTTGTCAAGGCCTGCCCAAAAGCCTCTCACAGCTGAAGAAGCTCCAAATGCGGGTTGAGGAACACGAAGCCCATCAAAGAAAGGGAGAGCACTCTTCCCCGAGACAACTTCTGGATAACTGGAAGTTACCATTGTTGTAACTGAGATTAAATGACAACAAGCAAGAAAACAGAAAGATTAGATTTTGAACGGAGCAACAGAACCAGACCAAACTAACCACAAAAGATGAATTTGACATATAAAATTGGTTAAATCCACATATTACTTGTGCAATTTCACCAAATAATGACCAGTTCATCAATAAAATCCTAAAGATGAATTTTGTTTTAAAGATTGTTTTTTAAAGAAAATATAGTGATGATACCAAGATAACATATCTACTATCTAGACAATATCAATAGTAAAAGTACAATACAAAATGAAAGATTTCAGGGTCGGAAAAAAAAAGTTTTTAAAAAAATTATATAAAGCAGGGCAGCTCCAATGAATCTGTGTCATGTCAGTGTGACATCATATTGGACACAATGCAAGCACTCCACCTACACTAGGAGACACCAGTGTTTCATGAGGCTGCCATAAGCATGTACACCAGTCTTCACCATTATATTTAGTACACCAGTCATTCATGAGCCTGACGAATATTTGCACGCACATATGGCAGATCATCATTATTAAAATATTCACAATTAGGGAAATGTATACATAATTTCTATTCAACTAGGAATCACAAACACTCCAGATATATAGGTTGTGTCGTATCAGACACGTTTGGTATACATCCTAGACCTCCTAAATACAGCCCCAAAAAATTACTATCTACGACAAAAAAATAAATCCAAATTCTACCCTTGGAGGAAGTAAGTGTAGTTAACTTTATATCTTTCCCAACAAAAGCTATAGCCATTTGAGGATAAGAATTTAAGCACTCTAATAGAGAAGTATGATCAATCTATGGTAGAACAATGTATACTATTTGTGCAAAAAAAAGATAAATGAGTAAGGAGTAATGGACGCTCATGCCAGTATAAGAATTCATAAACAAATTATACGAATCATGTAAACAAGCATAGAGAACCAACCTGGTATTGCCGTAGAAGTATTTGCTGGATACTGAAGGCCAAGTAACTAGAAAAAAAAGTTTTTTGAGTTCTAGAAACTCGAACAAGGCTAGTTAGAAACTACATAAGAGAATCCAAATACGTAAACACTAAGTACTAACAACGTCATTCAATTCGTACCTACTTGCTAACGTGCCGCTGAAATGCAGCTTCTAGAGAGTTCTCTGCGAGTTCTTCGAATCCTGATTCAGGTTTGTTCAAATTTTCAAACCTCTTCTTCTGTCTTTGCACAATCTAAAACAGAACTATTGAAACTTGGGATTCCAAGTGAAACTAATGAGGCAATAGGAGTACCCTGAATACATGTGATTCTAAGTGAAACCAAGCTACAATCTAAAAGTTCAGGTAAAAGATGCTTCAGAACCTGCAGTTACACCAAAAACAATTAGTTCTATACAAGAACATCCACTTTAAAGAGCACCTCTCAAGTGAACCTAAAAAATTAAGACAAGTCCTATGATTTTTATATAATAGAAGCAGTAGCATAGCTCGTATGCAGATGATATCTTTCATAACATAGTAGTATCAGAGAAATACTAGAACCCAGCAGTATCAGAGCAATATCTAACAACATTTTAAACATAAACACAATCTTTCCAACAACAAAAACACAACTTTTAACAATATAGTTTTATGAAAAACATTTAACAACATAGTTTTAGACTCAAAAGGAATCACCTTACTCATCATAGTCTAAAATTTTGGCTAAAGTTTGACGACCTCTATCCATACCCAAATTGTTAGGTGAGGCCATCAACTTTACTTTCCAATCGAGGTATACTAAGGGATTGATACACATATGATAACAGGACGGATACATGTGTGTCTTAAGTATTTGAAACTATATTTGTGATATACCTCTATGGTCAGAAAACTTTTTCAGTATGCCATCTATAGCCTTCACTCCCTTCTTGTACTGTTTGGTCTCATACGATTATGTATTAAGAGTAATAAGTATTTCCTCAACTCAAATTGAAAGTCATTATTGGAAGAAGAAAAATACATAGAGGAGTGGAGTCACTCACTACCACCATTAGAGCATAGTCCAGAACATTTACGAAACTACAATCAATATGTACAAGTTGTTGCTACATCACCAGCACTAGGCATAATACCCTCCTTATGGCAAAAAAAATCTATTAATATCATATCGAAATCAAACCTACATGAAATTTTGATTTTACCTAGTAATATCAGAAGGTTGTGCAATATCAAAATCCAATATTAGAAGGTTATGTAATGAAGAGTTTATTACAGAATTATTTATGTGAAAAGTTTGATAAATATGGTCGATTTGAAATTCCTGATCCTTATGGTGCATAGAAATCCAAACAAAAGATGGAAAGTTAACCCTAGAGAAAGGTGAACGGGGTTCCAAGAAATATATAATGTATCATGATAAGTCTCTCCCATTTGAAAGGTGAACGAGGTTCCAAGAAATCTTCTATCAACTTACTGATGTGTAACTAGATTAGGCATTCTGAAGTTCAATGCAACTCGATTTAAAAAGTTGGGAAGCTAGTAAATACACATTGCTAGAAGTATGTACAGTATTTTATGGTTGGAAAAGTTCTGACTTATGATCCAACAATAGGTAATAAAAAAAGCCAAATTTCCTTTGGAAGAGAGAAGTAAAAATAAACTTCCAAACAATTTTCTTAAGTAACCATTAACATTTCACAGGCAAAAAGCTTCTTTTTGCTGTCCAAAACAGAACATTCAAAATGCTCAAAATATTTGGAAGAACAGTAATCATATTTGGCACAGACTAGTGATCAAAAGAGTACAAAGAACATGCGCACATTAGAACACCTTGTGCATTATATTACTTATAACACTTATCAAGGGCTAAACTATATTTTCTATCATGCTAGTTCTTAAACTACATGTATAGTTCAGTACTCCAAACAAGTTATGTGGTCTTTTTTTAAGACAAGGTCAAGTAGACATTCTTAAATACTAGAAGTAAGAAATCTTCTCAAAATCCAACACTTTAACCAAAGGAATTGAAACATGTTGTAAAGCATGTCACCTCTAAAAAAAGAGCTTGCATAGACAAATCCCATAAGTAAGACACGGCACAGGAACAATGATGAAGCTTGAGATCCTTGAAACATGGGAGTTCTTCGCCATTTCCTTTTCAAAATATCAACAACAAAAAAGTTAGGCCTAAATGCACATTAAAGTAATCTCAAGAGATATGCGAGTACTTAAATACTAAATGACTTGGAAAGGATGGCATTGCCAAATAGCCAATATCACTGAGGAAGTAAAAAATATTATGCTTATTGAACATCTTATTTAAAGTATAGGATAATAAATAGCTCAATAGATCCTGGAACAAATAAAAGTTCTAAATCTCGATCGTCATTGGCAGATAATCGATCTAATATGATTAGGATCACAATCAATAAAACCTTACATCATGTTGAATTTTCTATAGACACGTGAAGAAATTAGAGATTAAAATGAGCAATACTTAGAGGAAAAACCCACAAAATCAATATAGGAGCCCAAACCTGGACCATTGACCTATGATGCTGAGCTTTATTGGTCGGAGGCCTGCGTCGCCTGCTGGCGAAGGCCGTGTTGAGGAGGGCACGGCTCGGAGGGAAGTGGCGATCGGAGAGGATGGCCGGCTCCATCGTGACTTCCCATGGGCCATCAGCGCCAGCGTCGAGTTGGCGTCCTGCTTCATGGAGTGGGTACTGGAGCACCTAGGTCAGAGAGAGAGAAAGCAGCAGCATCCAGTTTTTGATCGAAAAGAGAGAGAGAGAGAGAGGGGTTTTTTTGATATTAAGTTCTGAAAGTTTTGATCTACTAAGTTCTGAAAGTTTTGGGATGGACGGTCTAGATTAAGCCATCCGATCGAACGGTTAAGATGACAACATATGGAGGTAAATTTCCCCCCAGAAAATTTGGCAATTAGCCGCCAAATGTGTGGTATTCCCGCCGACTATTTGGGATGGAAATGTGTATTATTTGGAACGAAAATTTTTATTAGTCCCAAATAGTGATCCATTTTCACAATCTGTTCCAAAAAAATACAACTTTTTGTTACTAAAAATATAGTCGTCTCTAGAACTACACTTTTAGGACGTTTTAGACTTGTGTTCCTTATAGTGTCATCCCAAAAAGACACCTTTTGTAGTGTTACTTCACAATACAAACTCGCTCGTACAAAGAGAGCCTAGGAATAAAAACCTAGGAAAAGCAATCTAAGTACAATTATTTAGTTTTTCTGGGGGATGACGGTAGAGGCTCGGGAGAGTGCTATCAAGTCTGCCTTACTCCTTAGACGATCTGACGCTGCTTCGACTCTGGTGAAGAAATGCTCTTGCTGGATGCTCTTTGCTCTATACTTCTCTCTGTGTCTCCGCCGCTCTCTGTCTCCAGTCCTTTGCAAGGGAATGGCACCTTGCTATTTATAAGGCTTTGTGATAAGTAGGGTGTGCAGTAATTGCTCCTTGAAAAATGGGCGGTTAGGGATTTGGTTAAGATTAGCCTTGATCTTGTTTGTTGGAAACTAATCTGGGCGGTTAATGTTGATTGCAACAAATCTGGGCAATTAATGTTGATTGTAACAAATCTGGGCAGTTAGTGTTGATTGCACCAAATCTGCATGGTTTGTTGGAAATCGATCTAGGCAGTTAATGTTGATTGTAACAAATCTTCCTTGTTATGATTTGTTGATAGCATCAAATTCGAGGGGATAAATATTAGTTAATCTTCAGCCACGTGTCCCAACCGCCATTATACTGAGAGCCGTGTGAACGCGGGTGGACAAGTCTTAGTCAATCTTCTGCCATGTGTCCCAACTGCCATTATGCTGCGAGCCGTATAGACGGGGCATCCAGGCAGAGCCGTATGAGTGTGACCCCGACTACCGAGCCACATGAAGGTGGCAGCTGCATGAGAATGACAGCCGCATAAGAGTGAACCCCAACTGAACCGTATAAGGGTAGCCCTCACAATCTGAGCCGCATGAGAGTGGCAGCCGCATGGAGGTGGCCTCCAACTGAACCGCATAAGGGTAGCCCTCACAATCCGAGCCGCATGAGAGTGGCAGCCGCATGGAGGTGGCCTCCAATTGAACCGCATAGGGTGGATCCCACGATCGAGACACATGAGAGTGGCAGCCGCATGGGGTGGCCTCCAATTGAACCGCATAGGGTGGATCCCACGATCGAGCCGCATGGAAGTCTTTGAAGCAATCCGCATAAGGGACTTTGGAATTGGTGGATTGTGCCAGATATAAAATTTTATCTCGTCTTTCTAGGAGTATGCCATTATGACAGAGCCATCATTTTACCTTTATGTCAAATCTGTCAATCCTTTGTTGTCAGAGCTGCCGCCTTCCTATGTCAGGGTAATTAATGAGCCAGCTGCTCAGAGTATTTATGGCCAGCTGTAAAGGCCCGTTTTGAGCCGCATGAGGCCTCGTGGCTTCCCCTTCATCTTTCAGAGCCGCATGAAGCTCTCGGATCTTTTGAGCCGCATGAAGGCTCCTTCAGCTATGAGCCGCATGGGGCTGATTTTTGGGCCGTATAAGAATTTATTTATATTTTTACATGCTTCTACAAGACCCCCTTCAAAGTTTTTAATTTGTAAAATTAAAATACTTTGAATAAGAAGCATGGATATGTCTACATAAGCTCTTCCTGCCGCATAGACTTCTTTGGCCGCATGGGATGTTCTGCCCGCATGGATTGCTCTGGCCGTATAGGGTGCTCTGGCCGCATGGACCGCTCTGGCCGCTTGGACTGCTCTGGTCGCATGGACCACTCTTGGCTGCATAGACTTTCTAGCCGCATGGACTATTCTGGCCGCATAATGGTCCTGTGCCACGTGGGCGTCTCATTATTGCTCTGGATTTGTTTTGATTTAAAGCCGTCTTTTAGGTAAGATCCCAAGAGTCGGCTTTAAGTATACTTTAGATTTTCCTCGATGACCCAAGAGTCGGTTCTGTCTCCTAGGAGTCCCACAACCCGAAGCACCTATAGGTCCACGTGCCCGTTGTCCGCCTATAAATATGAGAAAGTTTTAGAGAAAGATACTTTACTCTCTCCTCTTGTTCAAGCTTTTCTTGCCCTAGCTGTCGTCTTCTTCTTGTTCGATCATCAATGGCTCCCAAGACTTCTAAGGCGTCCTCTAGTGTTGCAGCAAAGGGTAAGGGAGTGGCTTCTTCATCGACTGTGGCGCCCCCAGTTCACCCTGATGTTCAACCCGCCATTGCTGGTAAGATTGTTGGAAGAAAGCTACATGGACTCAAACCCTAACCATAACGGCTACGTTGCATGTTTATGCGCAAGCCCTTCTTCGTCTTCATAGAACTGTTCAAGTGATGATACTGTGTTGTATGTGCCGCATGAGAGTCGTCTTGTGGCCTCATCAGCACTTTGTAAATTGGGCCTCATGAAGACCCATCGAACAGTGCCGCATGAGACCCCACCAAATCAGAGCCGCATAAGCTTTGTTAATTTGGACCACATAAGCACTCGCTAAACAGAGCCAAATGAGCTCACTTGAACTGGGCCGCATAAGCATCCGCTAAACAGAGCCGCATGAGGCCGCGCTAAATCAGAGCCGCATAATACCCCATCAAATCAGAACCGTATAAGCCCTGTTAAACTGGACCGCATAAGCACCAGCTAGACAGAGCCGTATAGGCTCACTTAAACTAGGCCGCATAAGAACCCGCTAGACAGAGCACATGAGCTTACTTGAACTGGGCCACATAAACACTCGCTAGACAGAGCCGTATAAGGCTGCACTAAATTAGGGCCGCATAAGCTCTTCTAAACCGTGCCACATGAACACTCGCTAAACCGAGCCGCATACGCTAATTTGAACTGGACCGTATGAGGCCTCGCCAAAATAGAGCCGTATAAGCCCAGAAACACTAAGTAGTTTTTCCTGGCCATCTTCTAACTTGTTTCTTTTGTCTTTTCAGTAAATCTGCCAGTCAATCCTGCGGGAGAGCCCTTGGTGGGTTCAGCCTAATCTGCTGTGGGTGTGCGGTTCGACCACATAGTCCAGCATGTGGTGAACCAGCTTCTCCAAGACGAGCCTGTGGAGAGGCTGAATGCTATCAAGAACCAGTCCTTCTATTTTCTCTGTGCAATGATGAACTCGGGGCGATTGGTGAAAGAATTCGTAAAGCCTGAGTTTCTCTTCGGGGATGCCTTGACTGTGAAGAACCCCCAAGTTCTAGATATATCCGATAGCTGGAACTTCATTTCTGACGGTATGGCGATCCATATTCCTCAGATGGAGCGTCATTTTCTGTTGTCGTGGTTTAACATGCTGTTGATGGATAGAAAGATGGTAGACTCCTTAACTCCGAGCCAGTCAGGGATGTTTGTGGGTAACATCCATTATAACAGAAACTTGGGGTCAGTGTATGCGTGCAGGGTACCGGTCAGTTACTACGTGATGGGGTTGGCCCCGGGGACCTTCTCGATTGTACAGGGTCCCAATTTTAAGTTCTCTCAAGCTGATACCTTCCTGAACCAGCTTGCTAGGAAGGGGTCCTATCCCGTTCGCCGGTTAGCACAGTTGAACTGGATAAACCCCATCCCTTCGTGGGCCAATTTGACCTCGTGGATTCTGCAAAAGTATGAGACTCTCCTTCGTGAGATCGGCCTCTATCACGCTATTCGGGGCACCTGTCAAGATCTACCCATGAATAAGACACTATTTATGGCTCTCTTAGAGATGTACAACCGGCGGACGGGAACCTTCTTCATGCTTGGAGGGGAGATGGGACTCGCTCTCCATGAGATGCATGCAGTTTCAAAGCTGCCCTAGGGGAAAAAAGTTTTTGAAGTGTATACCCCGACGAACGAAGAGTTCGAGGATTTGGATCGGCGGTTCCTGGGCTTTGTTGCCGTATATCGGGAACTACTATGTCATCATAGTACCTGCCACCAGACGTCCATCAAGAAGGACGACAGCTCGGAAGGGAACCTTCTTCACACCCGGTCATGGCTCACACACCTTTTTACGCTAGGCACCTCAGGCCGGGTTTCTTCTCAAAATCCTCAAACCCAGGAGGAAGTACAGGACCTGGTGTTGAGTGCCAAGAGATCGAGGGCCACGGGCGACAGGTTCGGGTGTAAAATTGACTCCTTCAGTTATTTTTATCAGGGTACTCAGCAGCTGTCGGAGAAGGCACTACTGGCAGGGTTCCTGATGGTGTGGCTGCGGAATTGCGTGGTCTCGGGTGGGGCTGGCTCTATTGAGAGGATCAGCCATAACCTTATCCTTTCTACCGTGAAGCTGGTCTTCGGGGCCAGACTAGCTCTTCTTCCAGCCCTGGTGTGCAACATACACCGTGGCCTCCACACCTTCTCGTCCAAGGTCATCGCCCGTGACACGGCGAAGGACTTTGAATGCGTTGAACTGCCCTATCATTATCTGATGGGGTGGTTGTTGATGCACTATCGGTCTTTGATGAGGCCTGGCGCAAAAGATAGCGTTACGGCTGATGATGCTTTCATCTTCCAATATCACCATCAGCCCTGGGAGTGCAGTACTATGCCAGCCTGTCGGAGGGCACTGGCAAGAGTGGACGGATACAACTTTTTTGTGTCTATTCCTCATTTTACCGATAAAGAAGTGAGGGGCGTACATATTGATGGTACCGGGCCACCTCACCTCTTGCCTGAGAAGATGCTCCTTTGGTTGCGTAACATCCGTCCTGCACACCTAGTATACCGTAACCGCAACACTGTCTACTTGGAGCCTTACTTGCCCAGTAGGTTCTCCCGACAGTTCGGGTATAGTCAGCTACTCTTAGACAGTCCCAGCCCTTGTCTGGGTTTTGAAGGTAGTGTGCTTGACGGCATCAAGGCCTGGCATTTTTATGACACGGTTTACACCCGTACGAGCTTCTCAGTTCCTGATGCTGAGGCGCCAGGAGAGATTTTGTATTTGGCGGCTCTATATCATGTCGCGGCGAGCAAGCCTCCTATTAGCTTTGACCCGAGTACCAACTTTATTGTTGGTACTGGCTTAGCAGAGAAGCCCTATGGGTCTAAGGCGAGAAAGAAGCGAGAGAATACAATTGCTGTGTCGGACTCAGAGTCTGCCGACGCGAACGAAGAGGATGACGAGCACGACACCGATAACTCTCTTCCTCCTACTGATGAGGTGGTGGCGGATCAGCCGCATGTCGTTCCTGGTCCTTCGCGCAAGCGAAGCTGGCCTGAGCCCGCCGTTGGCGCAGGACTTACTCCATGAAATGGACTGCGTCTAAACCTCCCAGGCTGCTTATCAAGGAGAGAGGCGAGGATGACGCCGTTTCAGAGGTGAATTGAATTACAATCATCTTCTTCTTTGGCTCCTCTTTTGAACTATGACCTAATCATTTTCTTTTATTTGCAGGCGTCAAAAGAATTGGACTTTCGAGAACCGCCCCCTGACTCTGAAGTCGATCCGACCTTGACCACTTTGATTAGTGACATATGTGCCGAGATTATTTTTGTCGGGGTTCTTTCAGTGACGGCTGAGGGTCAACACATTGCTGAGGTCTTAACCCAGGGTGACGTGGAATCTGCTGAACCCGTCCCCGAGGCTGCTAAACCTCAGCTGGGTGACGCTGATCCAGTTGTATCTCCTTCCGGGGTGGCTAGGGCAGATGAACCATTGGGTCGGATGTTGCTGGTGAAGAGGCTACGGTGGCTGAGAGCGAACCTCAGTCCCATCAACTCTCCCCTGGTAAGCTAAGTCAAATTTTGACCAGCGAGGAGATTCATTCGCTCTATAATCATATCCTTCGGGTTAAGTTGATTGATAGTTGCTGCGTACATACAGGTCCTGCTCCTTCACTGCCAACGATGGACACTATCGAAGTAGAGCTGGAGAGAGAGAATCTGGTGGAAGAGAGTGTGCCTCCTCTAACTTATATTGAGGGGCCTCCAGCTGAATCGAGTTCGGGAGAGCAGGCGGCGGAACGGCCGAGGCGAAGAGAAATGGTCCCCGCCCTCTCCTCTGTTCATGTGGCTCCGGGTGTTGACCTTTCCGTCCTACCGAGTCTCCAAATACTTCGGGCTGCGGAGGAGGAATTGGCCGCTATTCAAGCGTCCTTTCGCTCGGAACTTGTTTCCCTTGTAGCGGGAGCAGCAAGTTCTGGTACATCTTCTTCGTTCCTGCCAGCTACCCTTCCTTTGACGCCGTCTTCTACGAAAGTTCTGGATGAAGCGTCAAAGGATGTGGTTGATAGTTTCTACCGCCACCTGAGGCGAGGAATTGAGGCTGCGGTGGAGAGGGGGACCTATTTTGCCTTGGCCCGTCAATATGCCCGGAGCCAGATTGAAATCCTTAGAACCCTTCCAGGCGGGGCAGGGATAGTTGAGCTCCTGGAACCCAAATTGCTGGAGGCCGATCAGCTTGTGGCCCAGTTTCAAGTGCTGCAGCAAGTTGATCTGTCTACAGCAGTAGACGAAGAGCGTGCCTTCCTCATAACTGCCTTGGAGAAGGTAAGGGTTGCTCGGGATACGGCCAAGCCGATTATAATGGAGGACCTCCACCGCCTGTCTCTGTAGTATGATCAGTTGAGCCGCAGGGAAGAGGACTGCATGGCTCGGGAAGTGGCCACCTCCTATGGGGTAATTGATACGAAAGAGCAGATCCTCGAACTTCAGAAGAAACTGACTTACTTGGAATCTGAGCTCGAGGCCGCCCGCGCAGATAAGGAGCTGGTTGTTCAAGAAGCCGACAAGGTCACTCGAGCTTCTACTGGCTTGGAGCGTGCTCTGGAGAAGCTTGAAGAGGGCTGGCGGGCTCACTCGCATCTGGAGGATACGGAGCGGCTGACTCAGGAGGCCGAGCATCGGGCCAAGCAGCGGTTTGAGCTGTCGACTGCCTTGCTGAGGGACCGTCTCAGAGAATTATGTATCGTCGAACCATAGTCGGCCTTTTTTTTATTTATATTCTTTCCTTTTTTGAGAGGGATGTGGTCCCAGAACATGTAGTACATTTGACTTTTAAATAAAAGAGTATGTTTTATTTTACCCTTCATTTGTATTGTTTGTTGCGTTGGTGGTGTTATGGCAATTGCCCCGTTGGGGACTATTTGTGGACCTGTTACCCTTAGCATACCTTGGTTTTAGGTACGGATAACAAGTTTGATAGGGATACTTAGAACGATTCCACAGTAAGGTGGCCATGGAAGTTCCTGGTATCAGGAGAAAGAATGCCATGGAGCAGCTGGGCTCCCGAGGCATGATTAGAAAAGAGGCGCATGTACTAGAAAACTTAGTACAACATTTGTGGTCAACAAAGGACATTTGTGGTTAACAGAGGACATTTGTGGGCCTATTATCCTTGGCATACTTCAGTCTTGGGTACGGATAATAAGTCAAGAGAAAACCAACATACTTACTCAGAGGTAATGAGGACGTGGTAAATATGAGGGTTTTTTCAATAGAGCCTTCCTACTCAGAGGTAATGAGGATGTGGAAGGAGTGGACTCCTTGAAGGGTACATAGAACAACTCAGAGGTAATATGGACGTAGAAGTTCTACGTGAGGGGGTGATTTGTTTTTTTTTGGCGGAAGCGAAACAACTCAGAGGTGACATCGACGTGGTTGTTTCGGAAATTTTTTGGATCTGTTACCCTGTTTATGCACTGAAAGTGCGGGCATTAGATCATAAGGAAGATGCTCTTTTGGGAAGGAAGTTCAGAGGTATGATCATACATGACTTACTACCCGGAAGATGCGATATAGATCCATTTGGGATAACCAGAGTGTATGTTCAGCGGTACCTAAGGGCACATAACTTAACAGTCCGATAGGTTTAGGGGATGACATTTAGACATAATACTTCTTCAGGAACTTGCCGTTGACGGGCAACATGAGCAAGTCTTCATTTTGTTTTGCGAGGCGGTAAGCACCATTGGAGAATACAGCCTCGAGAACAAATGGGCCTTCCCACTTTGGCTGGAATTTGCCGGCGATTTTATGAGTCATAACCATCGGCCTCCGAACTTTCAGAACAAGATCGCCCACTTGGAATTTTCTGATTTTAACATTCTTGTAAAAAGCTCACGAGATACATGATTGGTACAGCTCGATTCTTTGTTGAGCTAACAGGTGCTTCTCATCTAGGGCCTCCAACTCTTGTAGTCGGCGACGGTAATTATCATCCGTCGTCAATCAATAGGTGAGGGCGACACAGAGCGAGGGGATTTGAGTCTCCAGTGGGAGAACTGCCTCACTCCCATATACCAGAGAGAATGGTGTGTTCCCGGTGGCCGTCCGGACTGTAGTACGGTACGCCCATAAGCATTAGCCAAGCTTCCCATTCCAGTCGCATTTGTTGGAAGATACGAACTTCTTGAGCAGCTTGGTTATAGTTTTATTGAATGCTTCTGCCAACCCATTCGCTGCCGAATTGTACGACGTTGAAGCAACATTTTGAATTCGGTGTTTGTCGCAGAACCGATAGAAGGCGTGGCTTGCGAACTGCGGACCATTGTCGTGTATGATCCTTCGGGGCAATCCGAAGTGATAGATGACGTAATGCTTAAGGAAGCTGATCACGTTTGACGTCTTCACTTCTGCAAGCGGAACAACTTCGCCCATTTGGAGAAATAATATGTGATTGCGAGTATGAAGCGATGTCCTTGGGACGAAGGCGGAGTGATCGGACCAATGATGTCCATTCCCCATGCTTCGAATGGCCAGGATACCATCGTCGGATGTAGAAATTCGGATGGCTAGTGGATGAAATCTGCATGGACTTGACAGGCTTTGCACCTTCTTGCATAGTCTATCGCATCCGCCACCATCGTAGGCCAGTAGTAGCCCATTCGGCGAAGGCGGTCTTGCAATTTTGGGCCAGGCTGATGCGCCCCGCAGACGCCGTCGTGAGCTTCGTGCACGGCTTGTTTGGCTTCTGTATTTGACAGACAACAAAGCAGTAATCCATCGTATGATTGTCGATACAGCATTTTCGTCTCCGTATCATAGAAGAATATGAGGGAACGCCTTCTGATGGAAGTGGCTTCTTTCGAATTCTTCGACAAGATGCCGTAGACTACGAAGTCAATGAATGGCTGTCTCCAGTCTGGTGCTTCGTCGACTATCAGAGCGGAGTAACTCTCAACACATTAAACATTGTTCTTGGGACAGACCAATTCACGACCTATTACGTCAACCAAGTGGTGAGCAAGGTTCGAAACCGCTAAGGAAGTGGCATGGCCTGCTAGGGCATCGGCTTCAATGTTCTGGAGCCTGAGAATGTGTTCTATGAAGAACCCTTCAAATGAAAAAATGATGTTGATCGCAATTTGGTGATAGGGGATCATATCTTCATGGCAAACTTCGTATGAACCCCGGATCTGATTGACGATTAACTGCGAATCGCCGTATGCTTCAAGATACTCTACCCCCAGCTCTTTTGAAAGTCGGAGGCCAATGACCAAAGCGTTGTACTCGGCCACGTTGTTTGAACAGGGCTCCGTGAGGGAGTAAGCTCGATTGATCACCAGTCCGAAGGGAGAAATCAACACCCCTCCGATTCCAGCGACGATGTTGCCCTTGGGCCCAGTTCTGGAAGCACTGTCGAAGAACATTCGCCATACGACATCATGAGAGGCCACATTTAAATTGGCAACCTCATCTGGAATCTTTTTATCTATTCTGGCTGACTCCGAACCTGGATGAGCTGCTAAAAGTCTGCCAGAGCTTGACCTTTAACAGCCTTCTGTGGGATGAAGATCATGTGGTAGGGAGACAATAATATCGCCCATGTAGCGAGGTGAGAGCTGAGTGCACCTGGCTTGGTTATGAGGACCCTGAGGGGGTTAACTCTTGATACGACATAGATGGTTTGTCCCGTGATGTAGTGTCGCATCTTCTGAATGGCTAACACCAGAGCAAGGCACTCCTTCTCCACGGTAGTGTATCGACGCTCAGGCCCCATCATCATTCGGCTGAGGTAATATATAGCTTGCTCATGGCCTGCATCATTGTTTTGTGCTAGTAAAGCACCAAGAGAATGCTCCATTGCTCGCACATAGAGCAGGAATAGTTTTCCAGCAACCGGGGCCACCAGGACTGGAGGGTTCAACAGATATTCTTTGATGCTGTCGAAGGCACGCTGGTATTCTTCATCCCATATGAATGAAACACTGTAAACCCCCAAAATTTTGACTATGATTTTAAAATTTATTTATTTTGATATGGATTTATTTTTGTATCGTACGTCGAGTGCAAATGCGTAAAATATGTAAATTTGAAATATTTATTTATTCATATACAAAATATTTGATTATAGTTTATATATATAGAAACCGATATTTTGTTATTGGTATGAGCAAGTATTTTCTATCAAAACGACATACCACGATAATAACCAAAACCTTTATTTTTACTTTTGAAAGACTATTTTATTTAGTAGTAATTTAGAAAAAACCATGAATTATGTAAATATTTTGTTTACATACAAGGTACATAAAATTTATTCATGTATATATTGTTGATTTTCGAAATTAATTTATTATTATTTTATATTATTTATAAAAAGACATTTTCAAAATAGTTTGATTTAATGTTTGATTATTATGGCAATTTAAATTTGAGTTATCTTATATTTATTTAAAATAGTTCTAAATTAAAGTTGTGATTTAAATTGGATTTAGATTTGGTTGAATTGGCTTTAAATCTATTTAATTAAATGATGAATTATCTATTGGGGATTTAAATAAATCCTAATCCTATCTAAATGGTAATTTCCATGTCCTATAAATAGGCAGGTACTCCTCCATAATTTTTCCACATCCACAGATTGTGCACCGTGTCTGTCACGCCCCGTTCCCGCAGGAGCGATCGTCCTCGCTAAGGCGTGATGCCGCATGGGCCTAGGTTGCGCCCGTGCAAGGCCATGTCCAGAAACGGCCGATTGAGCTAGGCCACAGAGTCGCACAGAGTGTCCCCATTTGCAGCGGAAAGTAAATGAACACAAGTTGAAGCAAATTCAAACTCTTTATTGATTTTCAAGAAGTTTACAAGCGGCGCTAGGCCGATATTACAAATCGCTCAAGCTCTCTCTCCTTCTGAAACATAAAAGGCGTGCCAAGTGGCTTACAAGATGGAATGATTCATGGCGATGTTCCGATACATTATGTCCTGTATAGGGTGCTTCAGCTCCTTGCAACGCTCCAAGGCTCCAGAGATAGCTCCGCGCCTTAGCACGTTCGATGGAAGCTCCGTACCCGCCGGCGTCTCCTGTATCCTGCATGCAGACTGTGGGATTATCAGTACATTGTTATATACTGGTTGGGAGGCTAGCTCGCCTACAATGCTATCATTACCAAACACGTTCTGTTTACTTATGTGCATCTCTATCATTCATTATCTTTCTAATCTTGCCTTAGGATCAGTTTCATGGCATATTTTATTGCCTATCTCGTGTTGCCATATTCAAGTGTGTGCATGGAAATGAATGCACGACTTACCCATACTTACCGTCCGGCCTTCCCTGTCCAAAGTAAACCAAGTTAGTCAATAATTCATATACACTTTCAATATTAAGTGCGTGTTCATGCCTCGGGTTCTAGCATGTCATAGGCACGTTTTCTAATTCGTTTTGCTCGACGTACTCTTGATCATTTTGTGTGTTATATTCAAGCCTATTCAGAGGGTGCTTTGTTCAGATTAACTTGCACGTGGATTGCCACCAGCAAAGCCCACCTAATCTATATGCATCGGTCGCTGGCATCACAAGCCAATTTGGACTCTTTTCCCCTTGGTAATTTCTCACCTATCATAGCGTGCGGGGCCGGTACACCTTAATAGTCTTTTGAAATACCCGGCCTTACGTCTTCTGAGTGGCCAAGCCCCCACCCAGTCCATGGACATAAGCCATTTTGATTTCCGTCCGGACCGGCACGTCCCCCCTTTGACCATGCCGCTGGAAATGCCCTTATTTCCCCTCTCCCCCGTATACGATGGAGGTGTCCACGACCATTTCATTTTATTTGTCTTTTTAACTCAACGGCTGTCTCTGACCCGTGGCTAACCTTTAGCCTTAATACGTTATCGACCAGGTTGGCATCCGTGCAGTGCGGGTAGCGAGCCCCGTTGCCACGTGCCCTTCATACTTGTCGCTAACTATTCTTTTCTTTCTTATCTTTTTTTCATTCATTCTTTTCTTTTCTTCTTACTTGTTCGTTTGTTCGTTGATTCATTCACATTTTCATTCATTCATGCAACTCCCTGTACGGGAGTCGCCTTGGCGACCCATCGGTCCCATAGTCTTTCAATGTTGCTATACTCTACTCGGAATGACTATATTGATAGTCTTCCTATTTCATTGTTGTAACCCATTCATTGTTTCATTGTTTGAACGCATAAGGAACATAAACGTAAGCTTGTGCCTTAGCACGAGCGTAGAGCGCGGTGCGAGAGATCTCACATTTTCCATGTTCTTTTCCATATTCTATACAAGCATACAAGATGGGATTATTCCCTTAGCTAAGTGCGTTGAGTCCTTTATTAGCATACGCGATGTTATCGCCTAGCGTTTCTAGCTATAGTGTCCGTATTGTTATGTGTCTAGGCTAAGCAAAGACGAGTTCATCGGAGCCACCCACCTTAGCGATGTTCGCATCGGCCAAGCGATACTCCGAGCGCGCCTTTGAAAGTCTAAGTCTGGATTCATCTTGACAGGCCAATATAAGCCTTGCATCGATTCTTCCTCAGGTCGATGCCAACTCTTCGGGTCAACGGCTCGTTTGAGCCGTTGTACTTGCCGTTTGAATCGGCATTCCGCTAGGGCGGAGCGGGTCATTACAGTGTCTGTGCCTCCCATACACTATATTTCCCTATTACAAATACAAATCTTCTCCCCGTGTCCGACACACCGGACACCATCTCTCTTTATTATCCGCGTCACGCAGGACACGCAATCACCATAACCCGACCTAGACCCTAGTACGAACCATCACCGCCACCCGCCTCCTTCAGGTCGATGCCAACTCTTCGGGTCGACGGCTCGTTTGAGCCGTTGCACTTGCCGTTTGAATCGGCGTTCCGTTAGGGCGAAGCGTGTCATTATATAATACACCACTCAAAACAAGTCTCGTCCTCGAGACTTCCTGGGTGCAGGTCATCCTACCGTTCCCTAACTCATGTCGTGTGCATATCGTAGACAATTCCTATCGAATGGCTTTACCGTTCGATGGCATCGAGCTATACTCGATACCTTTCGAAGTTTCGCGTCACGTATGTTTGGTCAATTTTATTGGATAACTTTTCATTCATTTTAGAGTTGATGATACTTATTCAATTCAAGCGTTTCTTCAACTTGGTTGCTATTTCGACGTATCATAGGACTAAAACAGTCGCATGAGGTGCGTTGTAATTCATCAAACACGAGAGTCATAGGCTGAAGCAAACTCACTTTTGTTTATGCGCATCGTAACACCCACTTGCAGCTGCATTCGAGTTTATTATATCGTTGAGTTTGGATCGTACACGTATTCAAGGCATCCCTCGAATACGTACATTTCAACCTAGCTTAGCGATTAGCGAAGTCGGACAAGCTACTCGTGATAGTTTTGATTTGCCGATCGTTTTGCTAACTTCGATTTAAAATCGAACTCACGTGCGTATCACTATCGTTTATCTCGGTCTTCGAGATGATTCGATTCGCTTCTCAAGCGTTCTTATCCACGAAATCAGTATGATTTCTCCTTAGCGGGGTCGACCAAGTTTGAGTAACTTCCGATCAATGATTCAATTCGTTATCCCAACTTTACTTGCGCATCATCCATTCCTATCATTCCCTTCCTTTGGGGCCAATCTCGTTGTCGTTCACGCACACTCCCAGTTCCCCGTCCTACTCTAAGTCTTGTTGCCTTAAGTCTATCGTCCGTCCAGACGATATTGTAATATCAATCGCACAGGTTAAATCACTCGACATAGGGTCGTCGGCCTATCCGCTAGGTCATCTCACAAGGTCATAGTTACAAGTCAAGTCCGTGGCACATCGTGTAAGGTTATTGCACGACGCTCGCCCCAAATCCTATGGTCAAACCTTTTTGTTTGTTCGTACGGGAGTTTCTACCCAAGTTTGCTTCACTCAAATTTCATAACATCAAGCAGCGTTGACCCTATTCGCATCAACACATTCTCCGTTCCAAATCCGAGCTCATTAGGAATGTCATCCTACGATAGGTTATCCTCAACCAAATTCTCGACACATTAATATCGTACGTCTGTACTAGCAATTATCGTAGTCTATCTCTTCAAGTATGTTTTGATACAGTTCACCTATCCAATTCACGTAGTCGATCACAAGGTCGTCTAGCCTTACAACATGTCGTGCCCCAATCTCACGCAAGTCTGATTATCCATGGCGGACGTGAATCACCATGTCGACATCCCCACAGAATAATCGTTCTCATCGGGACGTAACTCTTGCGTTGCATCCAGACTTGCTCATTTTCGATACGCGGATTGGGTCTACTCAATCCTCAATTTTCTTATTCTTCAATCGCAAGTCCTAATAATCCTCGAATTCACCTTCGATTCAAACCACGAGTCGAAGCAATCAAAATGGACATGTCATGATATTTTGAGTTCGACCATTCCCGCTGGACATAAATCACCATGCCAACGCTCACGCAGAATGATCATCCCAAATTCGACGTGACGCATGTGCGAGGCTGGAGTTACGCTCTCGCAAGACAAGATCGTTGTCGTTATGGTTATCACCGAACAATCAAGTCACTTTCCTTCCTCATTCCAAACAATCTTTTCCAACATAGCAACCTTCAAAACAATAACTTCTAACACGATTATCATTCATCGAATCAGAGTACTCCCGAGTTATCGTACATCGATCTTTGATACGCCTCAATACCATCGATGATGCACATAACCTGACGATCTTCCTTTTGCAACGAATTTCGAGTGGTACAACTTAATTTCCTCAATTCACATTATCGCGTGCTAACTCTTCATCGAGCAACATCAATTTCAATTCCTTAGTCATTCTCGTATCCGCAAATCAATGTTTCCTATGCACGCTATCTTTCGACTGTGTTATTCCCGATCTCGTCCATGAGTAATTCACCTTAACTCAAGTTTCAATATATTCAACTAAATTCAAAATCGTATGCACGATCTTCTATGTTTCCTCAACCAAGACCTCCATTCGTTCATGATTCGAACTACGTATTCTTAATTCGTCCGAACGACATCTCATTTGAGACTCTTGAAGTCGAAACCGACTAAGCGTTACTCATTCTAAGGCTTTGTGCGATATCATCGCTTGCCGACATGCTCGTTCTACCCATAAATCCTTTAGTTTTGCTCGAACAATTTCCTATAACGTCCATACACCACTCAGGGTTCGAGCCACTCGATTGGTCGTTGACACTCACTCTTATTCTTCTTCGAAGTTATCACATACACCATTCGGAGTCAAGTCATTCTACAAATCCTCAAAAGGTTATTCGACTCCAATCGACATGTCCAATTGCGCGTTCGCTCATTCCTCAAAATCTAAGAACCATTTCCCCGTGTTCGCTTTCACGCCGGTCAAGTAGCATCTCTATCAACATACGTTCTAAGTCTTCCTTATTCTCGTCCGAGCGATAGTCAATCTCGCTCGTAACTCGATTCCACCAAAAGTCAAGGTACGCGACACGCGGCACAACTTAGCCAAAAGGCCGTGTGTATAACCATCCCGTTCGAACTATATTCGATCTCGCACATAACTTTGCCATTTTCAGCATAAGGTTATTCAAGCACGCCCTGTGTTTGCTAACTTTTAGCATTTTGGTTTCTTCCGACTCAAGTCCGTCGCGATTTGGCACAAAGGCCTTCACCTATCGATTCCATCCAACCGAGTACTCGTATGAGCTTTTAAAAATATTAGACTTATTGTATGGAACATCCCAAGGCACAATGAGAGAGCATACACTTCTTTTATTTTCCAATCGAGCTTTCAAAACTGGGAGAATCGAAATGAAGTCCAAGGACGTAAAGTCGTGCTCTGATACCAATATGTCGTACCCCGCTCCCGCAGGAGGGATCGTCCTCGCTAAGGCGTGATGCCGCTCGGGCCTAGGTTGCGTCCGTGCAAGGCCATGTCCAGAAACGACCGATTGAGCCAGGCCACAGAGTCGCACAGAGTGTCCCCATTTGCAGCGGAAAGTAAATGGACACAAGTTGAAGCGAATTCGAACTCTTTATTGATTTTCAAGAAGTTTACAAGCGGTGCTAGGCCGATATTATAAATCGCTCAAGCTCTCTCTCTGAAACATAAAAGGCGTACCAAGTGGCTTACAAGATGGAATGATTCATGAAGATGTTCCGATACATTATGTCCTGTATAGGGTACTTCAGCTCCTTGTAACGCTCCAAGGCTCCAGAGATAGCTCCGCGCCTTAGCACGTTCGATGGAAGCTCCGCACCCGCCGGCGTCTCGTGCATCCTGCATGCAGACTGTGGGGTTATCAGTACATTGTTATGCACTGGTGAGGAGGCTAGCTCGCCCACAATGCTATCATTACCAAACACGTTTTGTTTACTTATGTGCATCTCTATCATTCATTGTCTTTCTAATCTTGCCTTAGGATCAGTTCCATGGCATATTTCAAAGCCTATCTCGTGTTGCCATATTCAAGTGTGTGTATGGAAATGAATGCACGACTTACCCATACTTACCGTCCGGCCTTTCCTGTCCAAAGTAAACCAAGTTAGTCAACAATTCATATACACTTTTAATGTTAAGTGCGTGTTCTTGCCTCGGGTTCTAGCATGTCGTAGGCACATTTTCTAACTCGTTTTGCTCGACGTACTCTTGATCATTTTGTGTGTTATATTTAAGCCTATTCAGAAGATGCTTTATTCAGATTAACTTAGACTACTTTGATTTCAATGCAAGGACTTGCACGTGGATTGCCACCAGCAAAGCCTACCTAATCTATATGCATCGGTCGCTGGCATCACAAGCCAATTTGGACCCTTTTCCCCTTGGTAATTTCTTACCTATCATAGCGTGAGAGGCCGGTACACCTTGATAGTCTTTTGAAATACCCGGCCTTACGTCTTCTGAGTGGCCAAGCCCCCACCCAGTCCATGGACATAAGACATTTTGATTTCCGTCCGGACCGGCACGTCCCCCTTTGACCATGCCGCTGGAAATACCCTTATTTCTCCTCTCCCCCGTATACGATGGAGGTGTCCACGACTATTTCATTTTATTTATCATTTTAACTCAACAGCTGTCTCTGAGCCGTGGCTAACCCTTAGCCTTAATGCGTTATCGACCAGGTTAGCGTCCGTGCAGCGCGGGTAGCGAGCCCCGTTGCCACGTACCCGTCATACCTGTCACTAACTATTCTTTTCTTTCTTATCTTTTCTTCATTCATTATTTTCTTTTCTTCTTACTTTTTCGTTCGTTCGTTGATTCATTCACATTTTCATTCATTCATTCATTATGCAACTCCCTGTGCGAGAGTCGCCTTGGCGACCCATCGGTCCCATAGTCTTTCAACGTTGCTATACTCTACTCGGAACGACTATATTAATAGTCTTCCCGTTTTATTGTTGTAACCCATTCATTGTTTCATTGTTTGAACGCATAAGGAGCATAAAAAATCTTGTGCCTTAGCACGAGCGTAGAGCGCGGTGCGAGAGATCTCACATTTTCTATGTTCTTTTCCATATTCTATACAAGCATACAAGATAGGATTATTCCCTTAGCTAGGTGCGTTGAGTCCTTTATTAGTATATGCGATGTTATCGCCTAGCGTTTCTAGCTATAGTGTCCGTATTGTTATGTGTCTAGGCTAAGCAAAGACGGGTTCATCGGAGCCACCCACCTTAGCGATGTTCGCATCGGCCGAGCGATACTTCGAGCGCGCCTTTGAAAGTCTAAGTCTGGATTCATCTTGACGGGCCAATATAAGCCTTGCATCGATTCTTCATCAGGTCGATGCCAACTCTTCGGGTCGACGGCTCGTTTGAGCCGTTGCACTTTCCGTTTGAATCGGCATTCTGCTAGGGGGAAGCGGGTCATTACAGTGTATATGCCTCCCATCCACTATATTTCCCCATTATAAATACAAATAATCTCCCCGTGTCCGACACACCGGACACCATCTCTCATCATTATCCGCGTCATGCAGGACACGCAATCACCACGACCCGACCTAGACCCTAGTCCGAACCATCACTGCCACCCGTCTCCTTCACCACGTACCACCACCATATCCAACCGCCGGTCCCAATTTTGCCTCCTGAAACACTCGCTACCACCATCGCCGTTGTCTCCACCACCCCAATCCGGACCGCCACCGTATGCACCACCACCATCAGCCAAGACACCACCACAACCACCACCGCCATTAAAACAACCACCTTTGTCGTCTTCCAAAAATTCGTCCATCGCCGCCAAAATTCGCACACAGAAGAAGAAGAAGTGAAGACACCTCACCTGAGCCGGCGCCATACAGCCCGGGACTCCTCCACCGCATCACCTGTCCCTCCGCCTCCTTCCGGTGATGCCCGTGCCAGAAACCCCGATCCTCCATGGCCGTGCGATACCGGCTTCTCCTCTCCGCCAGGCCCGCCGACCTCTCGTCGATGGCCGTGCGCCCATCCGCCGCCTCCACCAAACTCCGGCAAGGCGTAGCCCTCCTTCCACCGCCGTCTTCTCCACGCCATCGAACTCCGGCGCCTCCGACTCCACCTCCTCTCCGCTTCGACTGTGCCGAAGCTCCGCCCGTAGATCCACGCCCTGTCGCTACCTCTTACCAGATCATTCGCCGCCTTCGCGAGCCGGACCGCCGGCGCTCCTCTCCAGAGCTGCCGCGCCACCGACCTAGCCCCACTTCGCGCCGGAGCCACCTCGCCGCGAGTGGCCATCCACCGCGAAGCCGCCTCCAGGGCAGCGCGCCCCCGACGCCGACGCCGACACCGACGCCGACGCTGCTCCGCCTGAGCACAACACCCTGCCTACCGGCCACCCGGCCGAGCCCTCGGTAAACCCTTTTTTTTTCTTCACTCCTCTCTCTCTCTCTCTCTCTCTCTCGTGAATAAAATGGGGGGGGATGGCAGCTGTACAGTGGTTTATAAGGTTTCTTTTACTGTTATTATTATTAGTTTTATTATTATTATTATTATTATTATTATTATTATTATTATTATTATTATTTATCATTATTATCATTATTATTACTGATTATTATCTATTAATTATCATTATCATTATTATTATGATTATCATTATTATTATTATTATTATTAATTGTATGTATTAGTTTAGATATTTTAGTATCATGGGTATATATATATATATGTAAAATATATATCAAATATTTTTATTGTAATAAATCGTTTAAATATATAATTGTTCAAGAAATGTTTTTGTTCAAGAAATGTTTTTGTAGTTTCTAAAATATAAAGTAATTCCTATAAATTTCAAATATTTTTTAGAAAGTATTTTAACCAGTAAAAATATACTTTTTAGCTAGGAAATTTATTTTGATAAACTTAAGAGTTTTCTTGCCTAAAAACCGATTCTTGAAATTTTCTAATAAAAATTTGTCTTCAAAACAGTAAGGGCATAATTTCTGAAACTAGTACAAATATTCAGTACTCCTAAATTCTTCTTATTTTCATTGTTGATCATGAATAATCATAACCCTGATTCCCTCGTGACTTCAAATCTCTTCCCAGCAACCACGGCTACTGGACATCCTAACTTGTTGGATCACACCATATCAGGCGACACACCAGGCAAGATACCTTGCCACAATTTACTGTTTATAAATTAGTCTGCATTTTTATTTATTGTATATCACTTTGTATTTATTTCCCGTTCTTTTTGCTGTACTATTATTACAGTTTCTGCCTTACTGCCTGCTCAGTGATATTAGCTGTACCTTGTTATTTATCTTTTGATTGCATATGAACCTAGCGTTAAGGGACTACCATTAGTTTAGTGCATTACATAAACTTTGACACTGATATGCCACGAGATGTGTGAGTTGTGAGTAGCATATAGCCTACAGACTTGCGTGTAGGCTGATCACTTATGCGTGCAAGACGTGCGTTAGGTCTAACTGTCAATAGTTGTATGTTAGAAGACTTGGCGGATTAGTAGTGTTACATGGTCGTGGATGTGACATGATAGGTACATTGGGTGGGGAGAACATTTTCCTGTCGTATGGGCTTCGATTGCACTTTCCTTGTAACCCGAAAGCTCCGCTGGAGATACGGTAATGAGCATCTCAGGTTGGCCATTGTCGTTTTTGAACGTCATGCGCTTAGGTCACTGGTACCCAAGTGGAGACTATACCAGATCCCATTTACAGCCAGGGCTCATGCGACGGAAGGTTTGTTCTCAACTGCATGTTCACTTTAGTACGGTTAGATTACCTTATTTGTGTCTTATCACTTTCTTTGATTGTGGCATGTTTTATATTCAGTATTTATATAGCACGTTTATTGTATCTTGTTATGTCCCTCTGAGGACCTGGTTATCTCGCCTGGTGTGTGTCCTTATCTTTTGCAGGTGTTCTAGCCGTGGCCATGATCTTCTAAATTTCTTTGAGATATTGCTTTTCGGATCGTCATCTCATTCACTCGACCAAATCATTTTCCTTGTATAACTCTTTCTTATTTAAATTAGTTGGTAGTGGATTTGTCTCCGCCCAACGGTTGTATACATGACAAATTCAAAGTTGCTTTTATATCATTATTTATCTTTGTGGATGAGATTTAGTGCCTTGGTACCTAAGGATGCATTGTATATTGACCAACAAATACAAATCGTAGTAAGGAGATTTTAACTTTTACTTGGGCTAATTGGTTGAAGGTTTTGGAATTATAATTTTAGAGAAAAATTTTAACTTGGGAAGATATATATAAAGTGAGCTAGTATAATGGAGATTATGGAATTCAAATTTTAGACTATTTGAAATTTTATGACAAGATAGAAGAAGTTAGAATACAATTATAATTATATTGGTTTTTGGTAACGGGATATGGTACGAAAGAAATTAATAGAAAGAACGATTTATGATAAGAGAGATTACACGAATATTGATGATATTAAAGGATTAAGGAGTTTATTACCTACTTATGAGGTTGCCCCTTTTAAAGTTAGTGCTAGGGTGATCGAGCTTAGTCATTGATTTGTTGTCATATACATGATCGTATCAAATTTTTCTGTTTTAGTCGATCAAAGGACATATTGCCATTGAAATGTCGTTCGCCTCCTCGTCTAATATTTGTTTGCATTCCCGTCCCAAGAAGATCTCGTAAATCTATTCGAACAAACTCTTACCATCTCCTTCACCCTACCTACCCTAATTATCCCTAAATTTTGAGGACGAAATTCTTTTAAGTTGGGTAGGATGTAAACCCCCTAAATTTTGACTATGATTTTAAAATTTATTTACTTTGATATGAATTTATTTTTTTATCGTACGTCAAGTACGAATGCGTAAAATACGTAAATTTGAAATATTTATTTATTCATATACAAAATATTTGATTATAGTTTATATATATAGAAACCGATATTTTGTTATTGGTATGAGCAAGTATTTTCTATCAAAACTACATACCATGATAATTACCAAAACCTTTATTTTTTACTTTTGAAAGACTATTTTATTTAGTAGTAGTTTAGAAAAACCATGAATTATGTAAATATTTTGTTTACATACAAGGTACATAAAATTTATTCATGTATATATTGTTGATTTTCGAAATTAATTTATTATTATTTTATATTATTTATAAAAAGACATTTCCAAAATAGTTTGATTTAATGTTTGATTATTATGGCAATTTAAATTTGAGTTATCTTATCTTTATTTTAAATAGTTCTAAATAAAAGTTGTGATTTAAATTGGATTTGGATTTGGTTGAATTGGCTTTAAATCTATTTAATTAAATGATGAATTATCGATTGGGGATTTAAATAAATCCTAATCCTATCCAAATGGGAATTCCCACATCCTATAAATAAGCAGGTACTCCTCCATAATTTTTCCACATCCACAGATTGTGCACCGTGTCTGTGCCTCCCATCCACTATATGTCCCCATTACAAATACAAATCTTCTCCCCGTGTCCGACACATCGGACACCATCTCTCTTCATTATCCGCGTCACGCAGGACACGCAATCACCACGACCCGACCTAGACCCTAGTCCGAACCATCACCGCCACCCGCCTCCTTCACCACGCACCACCACCATATCCAACTGCCAGACCCAATTCCGTCTCCTGAAACACTCGCTACCACCATCGCCGTTGTCTCCACCACCCCAATTCGGACCGCCACCGTACGCACCACCACCATCAGCCAAGACACCACCGCAACCACCACCGCCATTAAAACAACCACCTCTGCCGTCTCCCAAAAATCCGGCCATCGCCGCCAAAATCCGCACACAGAAGAAGAAGAAGAAGAGAAGACACCTCACCTGAGCCGGCGTCGTACAGCCCAAGATTCCTCTGCCGCATCACCTGTCCCTCCGCCTCCTTCCGGTAATGCCCATGCCAGAAACCCCGATCCTACATGGTCGTGCGACACCGGCATCTCCTCTCTGCCAGGCCCGCCAACCTCTCGCCGATGGTCGTGCGCCCATCCGCCGCCTCCACCAAACTCGGGCAAGGCGTAGCCTCCATCCGCTGCCGTCTTCTCCACGCCACCGAACTCCGATACCTCCGACTCTACCTCCTCTCCGCTCCGACCGTGCCGGAGCTCCGCCCGCAGATCCACGCCCCACCGCCGCCTCTTGCCAGATAATTTGCCGCCTTCACGAACCGGACTGCCGACGCTCCTCTCCAGATATGCCGCGCCACCGACCTAGCCCCACTTCGTGCCGGAGGCACCTCGCCGCGAGCGGCCATCCACCGCACAGCCGCCTCCAGGGCAGCACGCCCCCGACGCCGACGCCGCTCCGCCTGAGCACCGCACCCTGCCCGCCGTCCACCCGGCCGAGCCCTCGGTAAACCCCTTTTTTTTTTCTTCACTCCTCTCTCTCTCTCTCTCTCTCTCTCTCTCTCTCTCTCTCGTGAATGAAATGGGGGGATGGCAGCTGTACAGTGGTTTATAAGGTTTCTTTTACTGTTATTATTATTAATTTTATTATTATTATTATTATTATTATTATTATTATTATTTATCATCATTATTATCATTATTATTACTGATTATTATCTATTAATTATCATTATTATTATCATTATTATTATGATTATGATTATTATTATTATTAATTGTATGTATTAGTTTAGATATTTTAGTATCATGGGTATATATATATGTAAAATATATATCAAATATTTTTATTATAATAAATGGTTTAAATATATAATTGTTCAAGAAATGTTTTTGTTCAAGAAATGTTTTTGTAGTTTCTAAAA
This sequence comes from Iris pallida, assembly GCA_029216955.1. Taxonomy (NCBI): domain Eukaryota; kingdom Viridiplantae; phylum Streptophyta; class Magnoliopsida; order Asparagales; family Iridaceae; genus Iris; species Iris pallida. The sequence goes on along the minus strand of JANAVB010023800.1, from coordinate 40,854,430 downwards.
ATATAAAGTAATTCCTAAGAATTTCAAATATTTTCTAGTAAGTATTTTAACTAGTAAAAATATACTTTTTAGCTAGGAAATTTATTTTGATAAACTTAAGAGTTTTCTTGCCTAAAAACCCATTCTTGAAATTTTCTAATAAAAATTTGTCTTCAAGACAATAAGGGCATAATTTCTAAAACTAGTATATATATTCAGTACTCCTAAATTTCTCCTATTTTTGTTGTTGATCATAACTAATCATAACCCTGATTCCCTCGTGGCTTCAAATCTCTATCCAGCAACCATGGCTATTGGACATCCTGACTTGTTGGATCACACCATATCAGGCGACACACCAGGCAAGATACCTTGCCACAATTTATTGTTTATAAATTAGTCTGCATTTTTATTTATTGCATATCACTGTGTATTTATTTCTCGTTCTTTTTGCTGTACCATTATTACAGTTCCTGCCTTACTGCCTGCTCAGTGATATTAGTTGTACATTGTTATTTATTATTTGATTGCATATGGACCTAGAGTTAAGGGACTACCACTAGTTTAGTACATTACATAAACTTTGACACTGATGTGCCATGAGATGTGTGAGTTGTGAGTAGCATATAGCCTACGGACTTGCGTGTTGGCTGATTACTGATGCGTGCAGGACGTACGTTAGGTCTAACTGTCAATATTTGTATGTTAGAAGACTTGACGGTTAGTAGTGTTACATGGTCGTGGATACGACATGATAGGTACATTAGGTGGGAAGAACATTTCCTTGTCGTATGGGCTTTGATTGCACTTCCCTTGTAACCCGGAAGCTCCGCTGGAGATACAGTAATGAGCCTCTCAGGTTGGCCACTGTCATTTTTGAACGTCATGCGCTTAGGTCAATGGTGCCCAAGTGGGGACTATATCAGATCCCATTTACAGCCAGGGCTCATGCGACGGAAGATTTGTTCTCAACTGCATGTTCACTTTAGTACGGTTAGATTACCTTATTTGTGTCTTGTCACTTTCTTTGATTGTGGCATGTTTTATATTCAGTATTTATATGGCACATTTATTGTATCTTGTTATGTCCCTCTGAGGACCTGGTTATCTTACCAGGTGTATGTTCTTGTCTTTCGCAGGTGTTCTAGCCGTGGCCATGATCTTCTATATTTCTTCGAGATGTTGCTTTTCGGATCGTCATCTCCTTCGCTCGACCAAATCATTTTCCTTGTATAACTCTTTCTTATTTAAATTAGTTGGTAGTGTATTTGTCTCCGCCCAACGGTTGTATACATGACAAATTCAATGTTGCTTTTATATTATTATTTATCTTTATGGATGAGATTTGGTGCCTTGGTTACTGTATTTTACAGCTTACGTATATATACTATACGACTGGTATGTCTACGTTCTTAGTCCTACGTATTTTGGGACTGGGGCGTCACAATCGCCCTTCTTCATGAGGTAGGTGAATGGCTGACATCGTCCGGAGAGGTTAGAGATAAACCTCATGATGTAAGCTAGCCTCCCTTGAAGGCCTCGGAGTTCACGGAGATTTCTCGGGGGACCAATCTCCCTGATTGCCATCATTTTCTCCGGGTCTATGTGGAATCCCTGGGCAGTAATGATAAAACCCAGGAATTTTCTACTAGATACGCCCAAGAAGGATTTGGTAGGATTCATCTTCAAATTTTGCGCTCACATTAGGTCGAATACCATCCTCAGATCCTGCAGATGGTCTCCCTTGGAACGACTTTTGACAGCTATGTCGTCAACATAACACTCTACGGTCTTACGCAGGTGATCTCTGAAAATGACGTTCATAGCTCGTTGGTATGTGGCGCCGGCATACTTTAAACCGAAGGGCATAACGGTGTAACAATACACGCTAATCAGTGTTCGAAATGATGTATGCTTCTCGTCGTCAGGAAACATCTTGATTTGGTTGTATCCTGAGAAGCCATCCATGAATGACATGTGCTCAAAGCCACTTGTGTTGTCGATCATGATGTCCATAATGGGAAGAAGGAACTCATCTTTGGGACATGCTTCGTTTAGATTTCATCATCGATGCAAATTCAAATCTTCTCATTCTTTTTGAGGACTGGTACTATATTGGCGACCCAGTCTGGATGTTGCTCCTCCCGGAAGAAGCCGCTGGCTATCAGTTTGTTGACCTCAGCTTCGATAGAGTTCATGACGTCCGGGCGAAAATGTCTTTGTTGTTGCTTGACCGGCTTTGCGTCTAGACGAATGTTGAGCTTGTGGAGTGCAACCTCGGGGTTTAGCCCTGGCATGTCTTCATAACTCCAGACGAACACGTCAATATATTCTTTAACGAATTGCAGTAGCGATTTCCGCTCTTCGTCTGTCAGACTTTTGCTAACGAAGATTGAATTTACAGAAGACTCTTTACGGAGGTCAACTTGCATGACCTCATCTTCAGTAGGGGCTCTCTTTGTTTGAACCGCTTTTTCTATTGCACATCTAGCTGTTGAGCCCACGGCTCTAACTCAAGAAGTTCAGGAATGTCTTCATCTTCTTCATAGGCGTCGGTAAATGCCATATTGACAGACAAGACTTGCCTGAATACGTCTCCGATGCTGACATCTGAATCAGAAGTTGGTGACCCAGTTGTGTGTGAATGCCAGTCGTATTCCTCATCTGAGCTTTCAGGGGTTGTTGCTGGTGTAACATAACCTAGCCCACATCTGGTCTTATTGTAGTAATTCCGTGGTTTCCCAGCCGGGACTGGTAACAGTAAGGGTAACCGCCGACCAGTGCCATAATTTAAGCCTAGTGTAGTCTCTAGATCATACCCCTATTTTTGTATGAGATACTTGGATTGGGAGTTATACAGATAAAGGGGTAGTCTCCCGGCGTCGGGTTCGAGATCGACTTCTTCTATCCTGAAGGTTTCTAGATCATTCTTCCGGCCGAAGATGAATGGATGGCCGTCTCCCTCGACTATGAAGCAGGCATCTTTCACGGGAGTATGTTGGTTCGCAGTGAAAACATTTGTCATCTGTGTGTGTATGTGGGTGCCTATACCGTGTTCCATGGCATATATTGTACAAAGCTTATTAAGCTCGAGGTAATTGAAAGATAGCCCTTTATTGATAAAGTAAGGTATCTTTTCTAGTGGAATTACATCATCTAGGGATGGAACATCAGTGTGAGCAGCCACATACTTGGCCAGCTCTAACTTTTCTTCGGCCACCCTCTATGTTAATGAAGATTGGGAGGATGACTTGGGCAGTTTAATCATCAGGGGCTCCACTGGTGGAGTATAACGTGGAGTCGTTGGCGTATTAGCGACCCCCAATTTGGTGCTCGGTGCTGGGCGGGGAGTTGTTGGCAGGCTAGCAGTCCTCGGCTTAGCGCTCGGCTGCCGATTCATTCTGGGAAGACGAATCGTCATCGGCTTGACAGAGGGATTGAGTTCCTCTGTTTATTGCTGGCTAGCTTTAGGCAGCCTGATTGTCAGTGGCTTTGTCGTGGGTCTTGGCGCTTGGCCAGACCTTGGCAGTCGAATTATCATCTGCCCCTCATGTACAGAGTGGCTGATTGCATCCTTACGCATAGTGGCTGTAAGGGGTGCAGTTCTTCCAGGTTTGCGGGCTTGGAGGTGGATCGTTAGAGGTTCTTCCGATCCAGTTGTCACCTCAGTTTGAGCTTGAGTATCTCCTTCGACAAGGTGCCTTTTCGACTTCTCGTACAAGCACGAGTTTGAGTGGTAGGATTTGACCCCTTTAAAGGGATCGATGTCGACAAATTTTGTCCTCACGAAGCCGTGCTTGTCGACGTACATGAAGCACTGGTGCAGTGTGGAAGGCAGGATCATGTAATCGTGTATCTAAGGACGCCCCAGGAGAATATTATAGGAAATGTCCGCATCTACAACATAACAGGTCACTTCTGACTGAAGGTCTCCGATTTGGTACTTCAGGCGAATCTTTCCGATCGGATAGCTCCTGCCTGAATTGAAACCGCTGATGGCACTGCTTGTCGGCATCAGGCGATGCATTGGGATGCGCAGATGGTGCAGCATGCTCTTTGGGATGATGCATATGGAAGAACCAGGATCAATATGCATTCGATCCACCCTGATGTCGCCAATGTATCCAGTATAATATAAAGGGCGATCGTGCAGGTTGGTCTTGATAAGCATATCCTGCGGAGCGAAGACAATATTGGGTATTGCACCTGTGCAAGCGTTGTCCTGGAGATCTGCAGGCAAGCTCTCCCCGGTGAGATTGGATTGAGCCAGATAGGCGTTGGCATTCTGGAGTACCTCGTTCAGTGCAACGCGAACATCTTTGGAGAGTTTCAGGAGCTCGTATAGCGACAATTTGGCTGGTGTGTTGGCCAATTGTGCTAAGATGTCAAAGTTGTAGGGCCTCTCTAGCCCATGAGGCGCCTCTTTTCGGAGTGGTTTGTCAAAGCGAGTTTCCTTCAGACTAGGCTTGTCGGTCGTCGGAGGCTGAGAAGGTCCAGGAGCATCAGCAATAGCCGGCTGATGATCTTCAACCGAGTTACCCGGTGTAGGTTGGGATTGTACACCCGACCGGGTGAGGACAACTATGCTTCTTCGACCTCTGTCGAGATTGTACGACAGGATTTGACTTTTCCACTCTTCTTCTTGCTGGTGGAGGGTGGTGCGGACTGAGTCACTTCAGGTACCAGGTCCGGATGGACCCACATGATTTCTTCTCGTGATGTGGTAAGGGGCACTAGACCAGCAGCCTGGTCCCGTGGAGGTGGAAGATTAGCAACCTACATTATTGCCCAAGGGATAGGCACTACACCGTCTTGAGTCTTTGTCGGAAGAAAGCTGTCGAACTGTACTGACACTATATTGGCTGCCACGGTCACCTCTTCAAAATCAATGGCCAGGGCCTTAGAATCGATAAGATGCTGGATGTATCGCTTCAGTTGGAAGCAGTCTTGTGTAGTATAGTGGACGTAGCGATGGTAGTGACAGTACTTAGGGCTCTCTATTTCTGTCGGCCGAGGTTCCCGTCTTGGTGGAGGAAGCTGAACTCTACCCCCTTGTATGAGCATGTCCAAGATGGGCTTGACATGGCTGTCCTCGAAGGAGAAGGTCATCTGAGGCTACTGCTTTTCTGCGGGCTTTGGTTCAGGTTTCTGGGCTGTGTCGGCCACCATAGCCTGCTTGCCCTTATTGTCTCGGTTGTTGGAAGAAATACCGTCGTTGTTGTTGTTAGCATTAGGGCGTTTAACCTTGTCCTCTCCCTCTGAGATGTGTAGTCCCAGTTGGCGAGCTTTCTTCAACTTGTCTTCTGTGCCAGTGGCACTGATGATGAACGTCTTCCAGTCCTTAAACTGACTTTTGCCCATCCAGAGGCTGATTGTGGAAAGCAGCCTCTTTTGACAAGTTTTAATTAAGGAGGAATCAGGGTTACCGGAAGGCAACTTCATCGCGGTTTGGCGAAACCGCTCAATATAGTTCCTTATTAGCTCTTTTTCTCCTTGAACAATGTCCATAAGGGTGGACATCGTCACGTCTTGTCCTACTTCATAGAACCTCTCCAGGAACATACGTTTGAAGCCGGCGAAGGAATATATATAGTTGTCCGACAAATTGTGGTACCAGTCGAAGGCGACCCCTTCCAATGCTCCGATGAACAATCGCGTAAGGATGGCGTCATTATGGGGCAGATGGTCAGTTGTGACCTCGAGGTAAGTGATGTACCGGCTTGCAGAGGTCTTGCCATCATAGGGATTGATGTTGAATGGCTTATATCTTGGTGGGAAAGGAATATCTCTCCATGCAGCAGGATATGGTTGCCGTATTCTGAGGTCCTGGGAGGTTTCTCGAGCGTAAAATATGGCCCGGAGCTCCTGGACCTATCTTCCTGCCTCTCTGGCCTCGTCTGTAGCGGTGGAAGCCGATATTTCAAGAGAATTATCACCCGGGTTTAGTGCAGCTGAGTTTGAGTACACATTGACCGTGGGACCCAAGGTTGTTTGGCCAGGCATCCTTCCTTGCAGAGTTGGAAGGCCGCTTTGATCTCTTCTACGGACCTGACCAAGGTATGCAGTATGGCCTCCAGAATGTCGATGCGTTGGCGATCACTGGGTCCATCTTAGTCGTTATTTGTCATAAACGTCGTCCTCACATGAGAAAAAATGGAAGGAACGGTGGACGACGTGCTCTCCGAATCATACCCTTGTACGGAGAAGTCATCAGGGTATGTGGAAATATTCTTTTCTGGTTCAGACTCAGAAGGAGTGGTACCCCCAGCTTCAGAGTTTGCCTCGTCTTGAGAGTTGTGGACGTCCTCGGGAATGTCAGAACTGGTTGCATCTGTTGGGGGAACTATTTTTCCTGGACTATCTTCTTGGAACACCAGATTATCGTGGATGTTCGGAGGAGTGCTACCCCCAGCTGCAGCGCCTCCCAGAGATATAGATGACGAATCTCCAAGTGTGGCAGATTTCGTCTTTGAGCGGGTACCTTGGTAAACTCCTTCTGTAACGGTCGTGGACAACCGCTTAGAAGAGAGTTTCTTGGTTACGCTGGTTGAGATTTTCGTACTGGAGATATTTGTTTTCTTCTCTCTCCCGCAGCCATGGTTTTTTTGAACAGAATTATAGGAGGCGACGAGAAGCGCCTCGTCCTCTGAACTTGGTTGTTGTAGTCGTTGGAAGACGGATCGTCGGTCTTCTTGTACTGTTGTGTTGTCCCAGCAGCAGTTGACAATGACTTGGGTGCAGTAATGTCCATGGAAGAACTCTCTGCATATCGAGGCTTCTTCTCTTTCCTTGTGCTTATGAAGGATCACGTCACGCAAGTCAGGTGCATCTCGAGCAACATTTACCCCCTTTTTGTGGGCCCGAAGATCATGAGCATCCGAGTGTGTTGGCACTATGTTTGCTCCCTGATTATTGGGAGACTCTTGGGAACCACTCTGTCCGTTTGCCGTCGGGGGCTGGACTCGAGTGGTTCTGTACAACTTTTCATCGGAGGCCCGCATAACAGTAAGTGGAGCGCTCGGATGGTCAGAGGTTGGGACAGCTGACTGAGCTCGCCGAGCCCGCGCTGTCTTAGACTTCTTCGCTCTAGCACCCGAGGGTGCATAGTAGTAAGAGTCCAAATAGTGCCACACAAAGTCTGGCACATTTTCTTGGGAGTATGTGGAGTCAGGACCGTATGAGAGGCGTTCAAAGACTGAACTCGAGCCGCTTGGAGCAGATGATCTACGGCTGGGATTGGTGGTCGCATAGGCTATCTTCATGCGGCTGGCATTTGTGGCCGCTTGAGCAGTTTGCATGCGGCTGGAAGTTGTGGCCGCATAAGCCTCCTCCATGCGGCTGGCAGTTGTGGCCGCATGAGCCTTCTTCATGCGGCTGGCAGTATTGGTCGTATGAGTCTTCTCCATGCGGCTGGCCTTTGTGGCCGCATGAGTCTTCTCCATGTGCCTAGCCTTCGTGGCCGTATGAGTCTTCATGCGGCTGGCGCCCTTATGCGACTTTCGCACAGATTTCCTCCTTGTTCCCGCTAGTCCATCATCGTAGTAATTTTCTCTACCGGACTTGGGGACAGCAGGGTTCTCTGTGGCCTGAAGTGGGGCCACATACGAATCTCCGCCATCCTGGGCAGCAAAGAACACTTCGTCCAGAGCTTGGAGAGATGCAAATGATTTGGGCCTCCACTCCCTGCGGTCCTTTTTTGTGCGGGCTCACTTCTGGACCGGGCCAGCGCTCCCGTCGGAGAGCTTTCTTCAAACGCCTATTGGTCAAAGCGAACGACCAGCATCTGTTGTGTGGAGCCAAGTTTGGCTGCGTCTGATTGCATCACCAACTTTTTAGCCGTAGAGAAGTTAGTCCCCAGCAGAGTCGCCATCGTGTTTGCTATTGGTTATAAAAGAACAGAACACTTTTATGGAAGGACTGGACTTTTACTTCACAAAACAAACTCGCTCGTACAAAGAGAGCCTAGGAATAAAACCTGGAAAAAGCAATCTAAGTACAATTGTTTAGTTTTTCTGGAGGGTGACGGTAGAGGCTCGGGAGAGTACTATCAACTCTGCCTTACTCCTTGGACGATCGGACGTCACTTCGGCTCTGGTGAAGAAATGCTCTTACTGGATGCTCTTTGCTCTATACTTCTCTCTGTGTCTCTGTCGCTCTCTGTCTCCAGTCCTTTGCAAGGGAATGACACTTTGCTATTTATAGGGCTTTACGATAAGTAGGTTGTGTAGTAATTGTTCCTTCAAAAGTGGGCGGTTAGGGATTTGGTTAAGATTAGCCTTGATCTTATTTGTTGGAAACTAATATGGACTGTTAATGTTGATTGTAAAAAATTTGGGCAGTTAATGTTAATTGTAACAAATCTGGGCAGTTAATGTTGATTGCACCAAATCTGTATGGTTTTTTGGAAATCGATCTGGGCAGTTAATGTTGATTGCAACAAATCTGCCTTGTTATGATTTGTTGATAGCATCGAATCCGAGGGGATAAATCTTAGTCAATCTTCTGCAACGTGTCCCAACCGCCACTATGCTGAAAGTCGTATGAATATGGATGGACAAGTCTTAGTCGATCTTCTGCCACGTGTTCCAACTGCCAATATGCTGTGAGCCGCATAGACGGTGCGTCCTGGAAGAGCCGTATGAGTGTGACTACCGAGCTGCATGAAGGTGGCAGTCGCATGAGAATGACAGCCATATAAGAGTGAATCCCAACTACCGCATAAGGGTGGCCCTCACAATTCGAGCCGCATGAGAGTGGCAGCCGCATGGAGGTGGCCTCCAACTGAGCCGCATAAGGGTGGCCCTCACAATCCGAGCCGCATAAGAGTGGCAGGCACATGGGGGTGGCCTCCAACTGAACTACATAGGGTAGATCCCATGATCGAGCCGTATAAGAGTGGCAGCCGCATGGGGGTGTCCTCCAACTGAACCGCATAGGGTGGAACCCACGATCGAGCCGCATGAGAGTGGCAGCCGCATGGGGGTGGCCTCCAACTGAACCGTATAGGGTGGATCCCACGATCGAGCCGCATGGAAGTCTTTGAAGCGATCCGCATAAGGGGCTTTGGAATTGGTGGATTGTGCCAGCTATAAAGATTTTATCTCATCTTTCTAGGAGCATGCCATTATGACAGAGCCATCATTTATGTCAGAGGTGTCAATCCTTTGTTGTCAGAGCTGCCGCCTTCCTGTGTCAGGATAATTAATGAGCCAGCTGCTCAGAGTATTTATGGCCAGCTGTAAAGGCGTATTTTGAGCCGCATGAGGCCATGTGGCTTCCCCTTCATCTATCTGAGCCGCATGAAGCTCTCGGGTCTTTTGAGCCGCATGAATGCTCCTTCAGCTATGAGCCGCATGGGACTGATTTTCGGGCCGCATAAAAATTTATTTATATTTTTTCATGCTTCTACAGACACAACTAGACTTGTCATGACACCATTAGTGGGCCCGTTAGTTAGTCTTGGTGCACCCATTAATTAGAGAGAAATGAGTAAGAAGAATCCTACTTTTAGTTAATAGAACCTTTTGCTAATTAAGCCCTTCCTAAAATAAACCTTCATGACTCATCGTGAGGGCTTATTAGGCACTTTACATTGCATTTAGGGTTAGGAATAGTGGCTGGTCATATACCCTATAAAATCCCTCTTTGAGTTCATTTATTAGCCTCCACAAACCCTAATTTGCTTTTTCTCTACTTTCTCTCCATTCAAGAAGAAGGCCCAAACTCTACCATTCCAAAATTGATTTTCAACCCATTGCTAATGTCATCTCAAGGATGCTAGAGCTTGGAGTAGCAAAAATAAGGCATTACAAGGAGTGAAGCTTGAAGGAGGTGTCCACTATTAAAGGTTGTGTCCATTTGTGTCCCTTTTGGCTTTACATTAGAAATCAATCTCCCAATTGGTAAAATCTTAAATTAAACCCTTGTATTTTATTCTAATTAGTGTAATTTGTCATTTAGAAACCACCTATGCGTTAGTGCTGCCTGTGGGAGAAGCATGGGCTTCATTGGAACCATTTAGAGACTTTTACATAGGTTTTTGTGTCAATTTTGGATAAAATTTGAGATTGGCACACCAAGTGTTTGCCATTAGGATAGATAGGCTAATTGGACTTGTTAGAGTATTGTGAGGCTAGCTATGTGTCCACAATTGGATACGCTAGGACACCGAGTCAATTTGGGAGTTTTAGGCCTCCTATACTTGTGGTGCACATGGCCAATTCCATATGACACTTGACCCTAGCTTAGAATTGCATTAATTATTGTTACAGGTATATTTTAGATTTGCATATGATGTTTGGTAGGATTCGGACAAGGTTTGATAGAGTATCTTGGGCGTATCGCAAGCTTGCACACCAAGTGTTCGACACGTGTCCCCAAAGGGATTTTTGTGTCATATTTGAGTTAAGATTTGGGGTGCATGTCCTAAATAGGATACGTGGCGTAGTATCATGGTATCTTATGAAATGCACAAGGTTTGGGTATGGGCCTTTTAGGGTGTATATATATAGAGAGAGTGTAAGTCACATTAGGTAGTCATGGTACATGTATATGAGTATATAGATAATGTGTGTGTATATCTCTAATGGCAGATATAGGTGTGTTGTATACAAATAGGAATGCTTATGTAGATAGCCATGTGTAGGGTAAATGGTGAAGTAGGAGAACTAGTAGTTAATAGTAGAACTGGAACCAACTTTTGCGTGTGTATGTGTATTTTGGTGGATATGCATATATACATATATAAGTTAGGTACAGGTATATATGCATTCAAGGATTCACATGTCGGATTTGGAGGGAGGTGTCCTGGCAGTAGAGGGTGGAGATCAAGCGCCTAATTGTCTAGTAGCAGTAGTAATCAAGGAAACCTGGGTGCAGGCAGTTGCAAAGAGAAATAGCAGCCGGCTTGAACCTAGCCAAGTCCTATTAGCAACCTCTTGTGAGTAGTCAAAAGAGAGGACACTAAGGGGGTTTAAGTAGACAGTAGCAACAATCTAACTACTGCTTTGTACCGCAGTGAGGAGTGGCAGATAGTAGTAGATACTGCTTTAGTGCATTAGCACTTGTGGAGAAGCATGTAGCAGGGGCATAGGGAGAAGTAGAGGTTAGAACAGCAGTTGCCTTGCACATGTTATCGCAGCAGTAGTGTGGACACACACAAAAAAGAAGAAGAAAATGCTGTCTTTTCTTTATTGGCGCAAGGCACCACAAATCGAGTATGCTTGAGAGATCCTGCGCTGAGGATCCCCGAGTACAAAAAAAATTCTAAGGAATAGGACGATGGAGATCGAGCGGCAGTTGCTCCTTTTACTCCGTTGACACTCCAATTACAAAAGTGGAAGAAAACCTAAGAAAATTGCTAACTCTCGGCTCACTGGCAAGAAGTGCAACAATTTGGCTCTTGAAAATGCTCTCTGTTCTGTGTTTTGAAGAGGGATGAGGCCCCCCTTTTATGGTCGTTCTTGATCTGAAATGATGTTATGCGCCCACATGAGAAAACATGCTAGTTTTTATATGGGCGTATAGTCCTGCTTTGGGCTCATAGGATGTAGGCGTATACAGGCTACGAGATCGTGGGTTGGTCGTGGTGTTGACGTGGCCGCATGCTTCGGTGTACGACTGCTCGTAGAGACTGACGTGGTCGTGTGCTTCGGTGCACGTTCTGATCATGGCTTTGACTGAGTCAGGCTTGGGCGCATAGCCATGTCTTAGGCTATGCGCCCTCCTTTTGGAGGAGCTAGTCTTGGGCGCATGAAACTTTGCTGGCTGGGCGCATGGAGCTTTATTGACTGGGCGCATGGAGCTTCACTAGCTTGGGCGCATGGAGCTTCACTAGCTTGGGCGCATGGAGTTTCACTGCCTGGGCGCATGGAGCTTCACTGGCTTGGGCGCATGGAGCTTCACTGGCTTGGGCGCATGGGGCTTCATTTGCTGAAAATTTTTCTTGCTTCTACAAGACCCCCTTCAAAGTTTTCGATACTTTGAACAAGTTCAAAATACTTTGAAAGAAGCATGGATCATTTTCTCGTGATGCAATAGGCTTATAGTACGGCTCTCTCCTTGGGCATATAGTGTTTGGCCAGCCTATCAGAGAGATACGACTGTTGAGATCTTCTTCGAAATCCGAACTGTCAGATTCATCGGAGTAGAATTTGAAGCCGTCCATCCTTCATACGTCGTCCACGTCAGCAAGAGACAGTCGCATAGTGTGCATGAAGCTGATTCTTCATGTGGGCGCATAGGCCGTTGTGGGCGCAAACAATACAATGGGCGCATGGGCACATAAAGCAAGTGGGCGCATAGGAAGTGGTCCGTGCCTATAAATAGTCCATGTAGGAGAGAGAAAGCTCATTATTCCCTTCTCTTTGAATTTTTTAGAAAATTCTTCATCTTCCTTCTTTGAGAACCATGTCTCCCAAGGTCGCCAAGAGATTCGCGAAGGGCAAGGGGGCTGCGCCGAGTGACTCTACTTCCGCGGTAGCGTCTTCGACAGTCCAGGACCCGATTCTGGGTGAGGGCATGCTTCAAAAACAAAGTCTCGAGCGTTAATTTGCGAAGTTCGGGCTTTTCTTCTGCCGGGACGCTTGCGCCTAAGGCAACATACTTCTGTGAGCATCATTATGCGCCAACACTGGGGTGTGCTATGCGCCCACGTGTTACCATGTTATGCACCCTTTAACTGTGGTATGTTATGCGCCCACGTATTATTCGTGTGTTATGTGCCCACATGTTTGTTTTGGACGCATAGCCCCTTGGGTGCATAAAAGCCTTTCAGAACATAGTTTTCCTTACAGATTTCTGAGTCTGACTTTCTTTTCTGTCCCTTTTCATGTTCTGTAGTGATCTGCCTAGCAATTTTCTCCAGGACCGGTATCGGCGTTTCTGGGCATGGTGAAGATGCAACACTTGACACACACATCAGAGAGCTCAGTACTCTTCGTATTTTGGAAGAATTTTCCTCAGATGGTAGGAAGAACCTTTATACATCGAAGATTCGGACGGTAGTTGGGCGGCATCGTGAAAGTTCTATTTTCACGGTTCTTCAAGTAGGCAAAAGCAATAGTAGAGATATTGTTTTGAAGGTATGGTCTCTTGGAGAAATGGGCCCAGGATGTCCACAATATGGAGGAGAGAAGACCACCATTTGTAGATGTTTTAGCATGCTATATTTTCCCTTCTTCGTGTAGCTTCTTGAAGGTTCAACCGCCTTATTTGCTTCTCAACTGTAAAACATGACCTCCTTCGAGGGCCACAAAACTGCTTTTAGACGAAAAGCGTGTTGCCAAGCTGAACAATCTATATGTTGCTGATGAGTAGCAGATTTTCCATTCTTTTGGACGTTAATATAATCTTGTACTTCTTACCAGATGAAGAGATGAATAACCCCTTTATTTTGCTCATGAGATGTAGTCTATGAATGTAACTGATTTTGAATAAACAGAATATATTGGCTCCATTCTTCGCTTGTGGTATCTCTAGTACTTATATTAGAGAGCCAAATACAGCATTTGTGTAAAGGGTATCCCGCTGGGGGAGCCCTCTCTCTCTCTCTTCTCTTTTTTCTGTTTTGTTTGGACCTATTGCCCTTTTGTGCATCCGGAAATGCGAGCAAATAGATTGGAATAATCTTTCGTGGACCTATTGCCCTTTGACACACCGGTGGTGCGGGTAATAGATTTGAAACAAAAACCAACAGAGGTAACATGGTCATGATAGGTTTTATGGTCTTGACACAGTGTCTTTTATTCCGGGTTGGGTACAGGTGTCAAGTCGAAAGACTATCGGTATCAGAGGTAATGTGGACGTGACACATGATAATCAGGAGTGGTTTTTGGTGGAATGAATTTTCTTGTCGAGTTTGGCTTCTTGTCAGGTATCCCTTCCTAAAGCGGAAGAGATTTTCCAAGCTTCCTCTCCAACGACCACTACCGTAGATGACGAGGTAGCCTAGGAAATCGTTAAAGCTTTCTACTATATGCTGAAAGTGAAGCTTCCTCGAGTCCTGAATCGGAATGCTACCTTCGGCCCTATGAAGGCTGTTGCCGAATGCCATGTAGCGGCCCTCGAGAGCATTGCTGGCTATAAAGAGCGTGACAACACTCTAAGGAAAGTTTTGAATGACCTATAGGGTCAGGTGGCCAGGTTCCAGGATGCCATGTAGCAGAGCCGACGTCACTTTTTCGTGCAGAGGACGACACTTTGATGACGACTCTTGCGGAAGAGAAGGTTACTTTCCACGCAAGGAAGGACGTCCTCGCTCGGGAGATTGGCGAGCTGGCTGACCAGTATGGCCGGCTCAATGCTACAAGTGAGGCACGTGCTGCCTCGAAGAACAGACTAGCTGCACAAATCATTGAGAGGTATAATCACATTGCGCAGATCAAGAACGAGATCACCCAGTTGGAAGCTGACTTGAAGGCGGCGACATCAGAACATGAGGATTACTTGGCCCACGATGCCATGACTGCCACCACTTCTGCCCGTTTAGAAGAACAGCTGGCGAAGTTGGAGGGGGAGCATCTGAGTCTGATCCTTTTCGAAGATGAAGCCGCTCGTCAAGAAGAGGCACGGCACCGAGCTACTGTGATGTTTGAAGCCAAAATTATGGCTCTATGGGATAGCGTCAACCGCCTATGTATCCCATAGTTTTTTGCAACTTTTTTCTTTAGTCGTCACGGATTTTGTACCTTTTTTCTGTCTCTTGATAGACGTTCAAGTACAAAGTAAAGCATCTTTTCAAAAATGAATGTAGTTTTATGAAATATCAATGCTAGAGGTAATATGGACGTAGCAAGGATATTTCTGGTAGGTATTCCGCTTAGAAATTATGATGTGGACCTATTATCCATTTTATATTCAAGTTATTTAAATATAGATAATAAGTTGAATGAAGCTGCTAGTAGTGGTAATATGGACGTAATAGCAGAGGATGTTCTATATCTGACCAGAGGTAATATGGACGTGGAAAAATATATAACGTTAGGGGGGAGGGGATAATTCAGAGGTAATAGGGACATGATTATCCTTGATGAATGCTTTGCTCAGAGGTTATGTGGACGTGGCAAAACATTTAATCATTCTAATGGAAAAATAATTATCAGAAAACAATTCAGAGGTAATAGGGACGTGACTTGTTTTCGTCAAACCGAGTTTGGACGGAGTCAAAATGGAAATGATTCCACTGGAGAAATATTTTAGAGGACCTATTATCCAGGGCGTATTCAAGACTTACGGATAATAGTTAGATAGTTTATTTTTTAATCATATAAACATCGCATTATACATTTACATGACTGACCACATGTGAACATTATGTAAAAGAGGTTACACATAGTATTTCTTCAGGAACTTGTCGTTGATAGGCATCATGAGCAAGTCACCATCAGGTTTAGTTAGCCGGTACACACCGTTAGAATACACTGATTCTTTGATGAAAGGACCTTCCCATTTAGGTTGGAATTTTCCTTTTGTTTTATGCGTCATGACCATTGGTCTTATCACTGCTAAGACCAGATCGCCGACTTGGAAGATCCTTTCCATCACTTTTTGTTGAAGGCTCTGGAAAGGTGTGCTTAGTATAGCTCAATGCGCTGCTGAGCTAACAAGCATTTTTCGTCTAGCGCTTCGAGCTCCTGGAGTCGCAGACGGTAGCTTTCTTCGGTAGTCAGCTCGCTGGCTAGGGCTACTCGAAGAGAAGGAATCTGGATTTCTAGGGGAAGAACTGCTTCACTCCCATAAACCAGAAAGAATGGCGCATGTTGGAGTCCGGACCGTTGTACGTAGGCCCATAGACATTCACCGAGCTTCTTGTTCCAATCGTGCTTGTTTGAAGACACGAACTTCATGAGAAGTTTTATGATGGTTTTTTTGAAGGCTTCTGGTAGCCCATTAGCTGCTGGATTGTAGGCAGTAGAGGCTACATTCTGGATTCGGTTCCTATCATAAAATCTATAGAATGCATGGCTTGCGAACTGTGGACCATTATCATAGATGATTCTGCGAGGTAGGCCGAAGCGGTAGATGACGTAATGTTTGATGAAACTGATCATGTTTGACGTCTTCACTTCGATGAGCAGTATAGCTTTCGCCCATTTGGAGAAGTAATCGGTTATAGCTAGGATGAACCGATGTCCCTTAGAGGATGGCGGGCTGATTGGTCCTATGATGTCCATGCCCCAGGCTTCAAACGGCCAAGATGCTGCCGTCGGGTGTAGAAACTCCGAAGGTTGATTAATGAAAACAGCATGGAACTAGCAAGCTCTACACTTCTTTACATATTCAACAGCATCTGCTATCATTGTGGGCCAGTAATAACCCATTCGTTTGAGGCAATCTTATAATTTGGGGCCTGGTTGATGTGCACCACAAACTCCATAGTGAGCCTTCCGGAGTGCATGTTTGGCTTCTGTGTCTGATAAGCATCGTAACAGTAGCCCGTCGTAAGAGCGTCGATACAACATCTTGGTAGTTGTGTCGTAGTAAAATCTGATGGATCGCCTTTGGATGGATACTGCTTCATTCGGGTCCTCGGGGAGGATTCCATAGACGGTATAGTCTATGAAGGGAAATCTCCAATCTTTAGCATCGATGCTTGTTTCCGTTGCGTAACTATGATGAATATGCAAGGCATCTTTCACACAGAATAGTTCTCGACCAGACATTATGATCGACTGCTGAGTATTGGTAGGAACGGTCAAGGAAGCAGCGTTACCAGCTAGAGCATTTGCTTCTATATTCTGTAGTCGAGGCACGTGTTCGATGAAGAATCCAGCGAAAGTAGATGCCAACTCGATTGTTGCTCTGTGCTAGGGGATGAGATCTTCATGGCGAACTTCATAGTCCCATCGGACCTGACTAACTATTAGCTGGGGATCGCCGTAAGCTTCTAGATAGTCAACTCCCAGTTGCTTTGCCAGTTGTAAGCCGATTAATAGAGCATTATATTCGTCCACGTTGTTGGTGCATGGTTCCACGAGAGTATGCATAGTGTATAACTAGATGATCAGGTGATACGAGCACGACACCTACTCCAGCCTGGATATTTCCTTTAGGTCCTGTTCTTGATGCGCCGTCAAAGAACATTCGCCAAATGGGGATTTCTTCAGTTGCAGTATTAGATTCCACCACTTCGTCGTGGATTTCGTCGTAGAGTTTGGACGATTCCGGCACCGGATGAGCTGCTAGAAAATCATCTAATGCTTGACCTTTTACTACCTTCTGAGAAACGAAGATCATATCGTATGGAGTCAAAAGCATTGTCCATGTAGCTAAATGGGAATTGAGACGGCCCGGTTTTGTCATGAGTATTCTGAGAGGGTTGACTTTAGATATAATATGGATAGTCTGCCCAGACACATAGTAGCGTGTCTTCTGGATGGTAAATACTAATGCAAGACATTCCTTCTCCACCTGTGTGTATCTGTGCTCGGCACCCACCATTCTGCGGATGAGGTAGTAGATTGCATGTTCATGGCCGCCTTCATTCTTCTGAGCCAATAGGGCACCAAGAGAATGGTCCATAGTGCAAACATATAATAAGAAGGGCTTCCCCATTATTGGAGCTACCAATATTGGAGGGCTTGTAAGGTACACCTTGATGTGGTCGAATACGCGTTGACATTGTTCAGTCAAGACGAAAGATACACCTTTCTTCATGAGCTGAGTGAATTGTTGACACCTTTCAGAGAGGTTCAAAATGAATCATCTGATGTAGGCTAGCCTTCTTTATAGCCCGTGTAGCTCTTTGAGGTTTCTTGGAGGATGCATATCGAGGATAGCCTGCACTTTTTTTGGGTCCAGATGTATACCCTTTGAAGTGATAACGAAAACAAGGAACTTGCCGCTGGAGACTCCCAGAAAAGACTTGGTTGGATTTATCTTGAGTTGGTGTGCATGCATTAGTTCGAACACCGTTCTCAAGTCTTGGAGGTGGTTGCCCTTGAGACAACTTTTGACTGCAATATCGTCTACGTAGCACTCCACCTATTTGCACAAATGATCACAAAAAATTGTGTTCATGGCTCGCTGGTATGTCGCCCCTGTATTCTTTAATCCGAAGGGCATTACAGTATAGTAGTATACCCCCAACGGTATTTGAAAAGATGTGTGCTTCTCGTCGTCGTGGAACATTTTGATCTGGTTGTAGCCTGAGAACCCATCCATGAAGGACATCCGCTCGAAGCTGCAAGTATTGTCGATCATTACGTCGGTGATCGGTAGAGGGAACTCGTCCTTCGGGCATGCAGAGTTCAAATCATGGTAGTCGATATAGACTCAAACTTTATCGTTCTTTTTCATGACTGGAACGATATTGGCAACCCAGTGTGGGTGTTGTTGTTCTTGAATGAATCTACTGGCGATGAGCTTTTTGACTTCATTCTCAATGACTTCCATGATGTTTGGTCGAAATCGTCGTTGTTACTGCTTCACTGGCTTAGCTTTAGACGAAATGTTCAGGCGGTGTATGACGACTTTAGGGTCCAAGCCTGGCATGTCATTATAGCTCCATGCGAAGACATCGATGTATTCTCTTATAAGCTGTATAAGAGATTGGCGTTCATCGCCAGTTAGACTTTTGCTGATGAAGATTGGTTTGAAAGATGCTTCATCTCCTAGATTGACTTGGTTGACTTCGTCTTCGGTAGGTGGTTCACATTGTTCGAAGTGCAGCTCCCACCTAGTATCCATCTTTTGAGCCCATTGTTCAAGCTCAATTGATTGGACATCGTCTGTAATTTGGTCGGCAGAAACCATGTTGACGGACCGAGTTGCTTTGAACATATCGCTGATGCTGGAGTCTGAGTCCCAGAAGAAGGAATCAGAGGAATGAGACCAACGATCTGCTTCATCATCTGATCTTTCAGGAGTTGTTGGAGGAGTGACATAGCCCAAACCAACACCACTTCGTTGATAGAAGTTCTCGGGTTTGCCTAGAGGAGCAAAGTGTCATGTTGGCAACCATCGTCCTTGACCGTAATTTATTTCTTTGTCGCTTTTGATGTCAAAACCCATGTTCTGGATGATGTTCTTGGCCTGCCAACTATACCGAAAAAGTTATATTTTTCCATAGTCATAGTCAGCTTCTGTGTTGTGCTTGGGTGAAGTAGAGTCTGGGATGAACTTTCTCTCGCCAATTATACGACCGAAGATGATTAGTTCTTCATCCTTCTTTCTGGCTGGAACGATGAAGTAGAGGATATCTTCAGGGTAAACATTTTCCTGCAAGTGAGGCATAGTGACCGGAATGCAGAGGTGTGGTCCTATGTCATTTTCTAGGACGTATATTATATCCATGTAGTGGTTTACAGATTGATAGACATCAGAGTAATTCAAAGATAAACCTTTACTAAGAAAATACGCAAGTTCTTCTTCTGGGATAATATCATCCGCTGAAGGTACATTATTATGAATTAATATACTCATTGATAGGATCATCATCTGGAAGAAGAGCCATAGTCTTGGCAGAGTTCACCACGTAGGGTAATTCTTCAGGATTAGGAGGACGGACGTTAGTGGATGGCTTGCTGAGAGTGACGGACAGTGGCTTGACCTTGTTAGGGTTCTTCTTTCTTACCCAGATTGTGAGAGGCTTCGGAGTACTTTTTGGAGTAGTACGTCCTTTGACTCGAATAATCAGGGGACCATCATTGGAGGATGGACTTGCTTCAGCTTCGTTGTCAGCTTCGTTGTCGTCATCCTTGGGGCGCTGAGATTGATAAAGTACCGAATCTCTATAGTAGGCTTCGATGCCCTTAAAAGGATCGACATCAGCAAACTCTATCTTCACGAACCGTCGCTGTTGACGTACTTGAAGCACTGGTGGAATGTGGAAGGGAGGATCATATTCTCGTATATCCATGGACGTCCCAACAAGACGTTGTAGGATACGTTGGCATCGATCACATACCAGGAAACCTCCGTTCGGAGATCATCGATCTGGCATTTGAGATGGATCTTGCCCAGCGGATGGCTTCGACCAGCATTGAGAGCCATGATAGTTGTGTTGGTTATAGACAGCTTGTGCAGAGTGATTTCCAGAATTTAAAGCAAACTTCTAGGAATGATGCTAAGGGAGGATCCTGGATTGATGTGCATGCGGTCCACCTTGATCGCCCCGATGTACCCTGTATAATACTGGGGTCTATCATGACGATTATTTTTTAGTAGCATGTCCTCCTGTGAGAAGGTGATGTTGGGCACCACTTCCATAGTACTGTGGCGGTGGGGACAGAAGACAGGGTCTTCAGTGGGGGCTTTGACTTCAGCGAGGTAAGAGTCGACATGTAGTAATGCCTCACTTAAAGCCTTTCGTATTTCTTTGAAGAGTCGCAATAGATCGAACAGAGACAGCCTGGCAGGTGTATTGACTAGCTGAGCTAGTATGTCAAAGTTATAGGGTCGATCCATGCCTTCAGGAGCTGGCGCCTTCAGAAACTTGTCAAACCGCGTCTCCTTCTGCTTGGCTTTGTCCGTAGTTGGAGGTTTAGACGGGCCGACTTTTAAGCTTGTGGGGGCAGCAGGAGCTTGAGGAGGTACTGCTTCTTCTTGTGCGGGAACGTACGTCCGAAGATAAGTCTTCCCCGAACGCGTCTCGCCAGATAGAACCTCATAGATGGGAGAGAATACAATATGGCATAACTTGTACTTCTTGCCCCTTTTTGCTTTGGGAGGTACTACCCCCTGCGTCACTTCTTGCACAAGGTCCGGATGGACCCACATGATCTCACCATGTTCAGTCGTGAGCGGGACCAATGTTGAGTTGCGAGCTGGCGGTAGGTTGACGACTTCTATTATTGCCTTGGGAATCGGGACCACGCCGTCTGGGACTTCTATGGAAGAAAAGTCACCAAACTGAAGAGAGATCATGTTAGAAGATATGACCTTGTCTTCAGCTTCGAGGTTGATCACTTGGCTGTCGATAAGCTGTTGTATCTTCTTCTTCAGGACGATGCATGCCTTGGTGGAGTGATGTACGTACTGATGATAGAGACAGTACTTAGGATCGTTGAGTTGGCTTGCCTCTGCAGGACGTCGTGGTGGAGGCAATGTCAGCTTATTACCCTTCATCAATGTGTGAATGATGGTAATGACATCATCTTCGTCAAATGAGAAGGTCTCCTTGGGCTTGTCAGAGGCTCCCTGATAATTGGAAGCTCCTTTGGATGTGTCGACCTTCAGGACTTCTTTTCCTTTACCCCTACGAACAGGATAGTTTGCAGATGCTTGTCCTTATCTTCGAATTTGGGTGTTTTCAACCCCAGTAGTTCCAAGTTAGGAACGTCATTTTCAGCAACATCAGCGGCCCTAATAAAAGCGGTCCATGTATCATACTTATGTATACCCAGACAAAACTTCACCCTAGGAAGGAAGTTATGTCGACAAGTATCCATAAGTTCTGAGTCTAGTATACCGAAGGGCATCTTCATTGCTAGCCGCCTAAAGCGTTCGATAAAGGCGATGACAGACTCAGTCCTCCTTTGCTTGGTCTCAATGAGGGTGGTCATACTAACATGCATGCCGCTCTCGTAAAACCTGTTGAGGAACAACCTCTCCAAGTCTTTGAATGAATCGATACATCCGTCAGGCAGACTGCAGAACCATTCGAAAGCCACCCCCTGCAAGGTGCTAATAAACAGCGTCGATAAGAACGGATCGTCTTTGGGAAAGTGCAGAGTCTGCGTGTTGAATTACATCATGTGCTGACGAGTAGAAGTTAACCCGTCAAATGAATTCAGCGTCAGCGGCTTGTAGTTATGAAGGCAAGTAGCATTCTCCCACCCAGGGGGATACGGTTGAGATATCCCCATCTTATAAAGCTCATCTTTGTGTGAGATGGTATTGAGACGAGCGACCAGGAAATCAATTGCATCCTGTTGATTGAGCAGGTGTTAGAAAACGGCTGCTGAACGGTTGTCAGGCGTTATTGGCGGAGGACCACACCCAGAATTTGTAAGATTTGGAGAAGGCAAAACAGAATGATACTCCTTTTGCAGTAAAAGAGGGTTCTTGCTATGAACCAAACTAGCATGGGCCGAGATATTTTATTGAGGTGGAGGAACAGTCCCAGCAGCTTGAACCACCATGATACTGGTAAGCATATCGGTAATCTTGGCGAATGCTGTTTTAAGACCCTCTAGCCGTTTGCTAGTCTGATCACTGGCTTCTTCAGGTCTTTCTCCGTCCGCCATGTATGTAGATAACATGCGAGGACGAATAGAGGAAATAGTACAACTGGTGCTGATACTGTCCGTCTCTGAGTGGACCGGTCCTTCATCTTCAGGTAGAGGAGGCAGATAGTCGCCATCAAATTCAGAGGGATCGTCGTCCTCTGGAAGGCTATCCCCAGTGTGAGGGTCATCCGCTTTAGACTCTGAGGGAATACTACCACCAGCTTGGGATTCTTCATCGTCCGTACGGAACCTTGTCTTGGATCGAGTACCCATATAAACTCCTTTAGATGTGACAGCTTGTTGGCCGTCTGTTGGTAGACTTCTTTTTCTTCTTCTCGCAAAACTGAGAGAGAAAGTTGGGTTTGTAGTCCACCGTCTTTGATTGGTGCTTCCGTAAGGGGGACCCCATGAAGCCTTGTTGGATGAAACACACAGTGGCTTCTCATCGTCAAAGAAGTGTAGCCGTCGAAACACAAATTTTCTTTGAGGCACTCTTGTTGTTTTGGAGCAACAACAGTTGATGACAATATTGGTGTACGGATGTGCACTATGAATTATTATGTCCTTCCTCGCGTTACGTTTATGATTTATCATGTCGCACAAGTCAGCGGAAGGGAGTTTTGCCTTACAACGCATGTTGCATGCATCGCCGAGCTATAAATGTGGGTTCGTAAGGAGAGTAGGCGCATCCAGACTTAGTTCACGTACAGGGGCATCCCCCACACCTAAGTTCTATGATGTCCTTGAAGACAGCCCCGTGTTGTACGCGTTGGGGCCTGCCTTTTTATTGTGGTCACATAGGCCTTGGAGACTGGCCTCAGGCGCATGCTCCTTCACAGCATGTTTGATCCTCCATGATATGGGCGTATAGTATGGATCCAGAGAGCCTGGGCACATAGCCTTGGGTGCATGGCTTTGGATGCCCAGCCTGCTAAAGACAGAAGTGTTCTGGTTGGGGCTATGCGCCCAAACACTCCCTTGGGCGCATGGCTTTAGGCGCATGCTGAGTGCAGCAGCACTATTTTCTTCTAGTTTTGTCTCCTTCATTTGTGAGCCTTGTCGGGTTTGGCCAGAGTGTCGTACACCCCGATTCTTGGCATCATAGTGATTTCCTTTGCCAAGTCTCGGGTGTTGAACACCCTGTTATTGGTTGTGTAGGGAAGAAGTTACTGGGCTAGTTGAGCCCGGAAGAGTGTGAGCCTTTTCCATTTGGGGAACTTCTGTGGCAGAGTCATGCGCCCATGTGACAGAGTCCTCCAGTTGCATATCTGCTATGATACTAGCAGGATATGCACCGCGAGCCTTCAGAAGCCAAGTCTTGCGAGACTTGTTTGGCTTCGCTGATTTTGAGGGAGTAGAGCCATTCCTCGAGAGCATCTCTTCGAACGCATGCTGATCGAACTTTACGATCAGCATTTTCTGAGTGCTCCCCACTTTGTCGGTATCGGATTGCGTCACCACCTTCTCGTCAGAGAAAAAGGTAGTCCCCAGCAGAGTCGCCATTTTTATGGACACAAAAAAATGCTATCTTTTTTTTATTGGTACAAGGTACCACAAATCGAGTACTCCTGAGAGATCCTGCGCTGAGGATCCCCGAGTACAAAAAAGAATTCCGGGGAATGGGATGATGGAGATCGAACGGCAGTTGCGCCTTTACTCTGTTGACACTCCAATTACAAAAGTGGGAGAAAACCTAAAAAATTGCTTACTCTCGGCTCATTGGCAAGAAGTGCATCAATTTGGCTCTTGAAAATGTTCTTCGTTCTGTGTTTTGAAGAGGGATGAGGCCCCCCTTTTATAGTCATTCTTGAGCTAGAATGATGTTATGCGCCCACATGAGGAAATATGTTGGTTTTTATGTCGGCGCATAGTCCTGTTTTAGGCACATAGGATGTAGGCGCATACAGGCTGCGAGATCGTGGGTTGTCACGACCCGCACCCGCTATAAGGGCACGTGCACGTGACAACGCCCAGCCCTCACCGTAAAAACGGCGTAGAACGCTGTAGGTTTTTCTACTCTAAACAGTTTATATATATATCAAAAACCTGTCGAGAATATAGTCAACTCCGAACGGAGGACAAGCAATGAATATATATGAGTACTCAATCACAACTCTAAGATAACAAAGTAAAGACTGAAGATAAAGACAACAAGACGATAATAAAATAATAACCTGTCAAGTCCAACACAAGAATATATACAAGTCCAAGTCTCTAAATACAATCCATAATAATAACAGTCTCAAAAGTAGCTGGAGACAAAGTCCAGTACAAAGACCTACTCTAACTAAGCAAGTGGTAAGGTCTCGTCAGGCGGAGCTAAGCCCTGCTGGACCAAAGTCTCCAAATCTATGCCCACTACGTCATCCGGACCATTGTAGGTACAATAATCTCCCTCGTCGGCAACTGTAATATTTGTCAACATATCCTGTTAGGATGGAACGAGTACAATCTACTAAGAACAGTTCACAAGATATGACAAAAGCTATAAGACAGTAAATAGAGAGTATATACAAGAAAATCATAGAATGTACATGTGAGTATCATGGCAAGATAAGCTGTAAATCTAGAGCTACAACAAGGCAAGTAAACTGATCATGGCATGTACAAGAATCAAGAGTCATATATCTAGGTGTGTGAGTACTAGCTGCAATATGTGGCCGGCTTGGGAACTTGCACAAAATAGTAACAGGCCCGGCTAATCATACGTGGGATGTATGATCAACACTCACAATCGATAGGTGCACAATGGGTGCACAATAGGCTTTGACCACATATCTACACTAATACTCCCCGCCTCCGACTGGTAGAGTAGATCCAAGCAAGACACATTATGACACAGGATTCTACGAGAAGGGAGCAAGTCTCCTCGAGAATCGGTGTCGATATATTGTACAAGAACTACAAGGGAGCTTGCACAAGATATACCAAGATAACGAGGAATAACATCTCATGTCGGGATCCATGAATACCAATCCGTGTGACGAATGTATCGAGAACAAGCATATCTACACTAATTACATGAATTACAACAATCATCGTAAATTAAAAAAGTGTCAGAGAATGTACTCGCCTGTAATATGGTATGGTATGTCGACTGGAGCAAATGCAGCATCTCGAGGACCTATAGAGAACAAGACTTATCAATACTATGCTTAGGAATTAAAGTCAAATCAATTTAAACCCTATTTAGGTCATTCTAGGTCAAGACCCATCAAACTAGACTGTACGAGGTCAATCTAAGTCATATTAGGTCTAGCTAGGTCATACTGGGTCAAAGCAAGTCAAACGGAATTAATCTAGGTCGATTTGAGTCAACGGTTGACTTACAGTTGACTTTTGGTCAATTGGTCAACTCTGGTCAACTTCGATCAACTCTGGTCAATCCTAGGTCAATAGTGACTAATAGTTGACTTTTGGTCAACTACACAAGTCTAATAGAATTTGGGACTAAATTGGGTAAAGTGTTGACCCATAGTTGACTTTTGGTCTAAAAAGTCAACCGTGGTCAACGGGGGCCAAGACTAGGTCTACACGGCTATTTCTATTCATTACCAACTTCTACAACCCATATCCAAGTCCATCTTGGACTTCGAAACCCAAATCTTGGCCGTAGGCCAATATCCTATTTTACCCTTAAAAAGGGTAAAATTCTAACTTAGGCAATTATCAAGTTAGCCTACCTACGCTTGGTATTTTGACCCGATCTCCCTAGGGTAGTAAGATACTAGCCTATACATATATTACCTACCAAAATACCTAGGTAAAGTGGACGTCTAGTCCATCTTACGGCTCATTGCCGATATCTTAAATATTTCAAGATACGCAATGATATCGCGCGATACCGACGCCCTACGACCCCAATTTCAACTCGGGAGCCTACCCGCAAAATCTAATTCACGTATTCTAGCCCCACGCCAAGTTTTAACTCATTTCGATACTCCGAGCTCCGTTTCACCCTCTAACTCGCTCTCCTCTATTTCTATTTTTTCCACTTTTCTCCCTATTCTTCTTCTTCTATTCCCTTCTCTTCAAATTCCCCCTTCCCTAAATTCTATTCTCCTAATTCATCTTCTTCTAACTCTTCCTCGCATTTCTAATCTTCTTATCTTCTCATTCTTTCCTATCCTACTAACTTCTTCTATCTTCTTCCTATTCTTCCTTTTCTAACTCTTTTCTAACTCTTCTAATTCTTCTCAACTTCTAACTTCTTCTAATCTTCTTCTTCTTCTAATTTCTTCTTCTTCTTTTCTTACTATCATCCTATATATATATATATATATATATATATATATATATATATATATATGTATATATATATATATCATATATATATACATATGGGGGGTAAAATAGGGGTGAAAAGGGGGGGATCACTGGCAGCTGATGCTGCTGCTAGTGGAGCTGCTGCTCCTGTAGCTCCTGTTGCTGCTACAGCAGCTGTGTAGCTGCTACTACTGCTGTGGCTTCTTCTTCTTCTTCTTCTCTTCATCTACCTCTCTCTCTCTCTCTCTCTCTCTCTCTCTCTCTCTCTCTCTCTATATATATATATATATATATATATATATATATATATATATATATATCTACATATATATAATTACACACACACACACAAAAAAAAAAAAAAAAAAAAAAAAAAATTATATATATATATATACATATAGACACACACACACAAATACTCAGACACTCACAAACACACACTCTCACCACCACTCTCACACACAAACACCACCACTACCATTTCCCCTACACACACAAATACCTATAAACATATATATATATATATATATATATATATATATATATATATATATATATATATATATATATATATATATATATATCATTCAATATATATATAAACCCCTAATAATTTCCATAACCTAGATTTTAGAAAACCTAAGGAAAAGCTATGGTCAAAAGATGGAGAATAATCTCCTCTTCATTTTTTGTGAAGGAGATAAGTGCAAAGGAGAAGTAAATGACAAATTAAATGCATACCTGGAAGGGGTTTCTTGGAGGAAGGAGAAGCTTGGAAGAAAATGGAGTTTGGAAGAGAGAGAGAGTTTTCTTAATGGAGAAGAAAAGGGGGGATCTCCTACAAGTGGCCGGCTAAGGTGGGGAATTTAGTGGGTTTGGGTAGGATCCAATAGCCCCTCCAAACCCATTAGACTTTGGTCGGGTTCGGTTTATTTCGGTTTGGTTCGGTTTGGTTCTAATGAACTAATTAAGTCTCTAAAATGACTAATTAAGCCATGGAAGTTAGGTTTATGATTTCTAACCTAATTATGAGGGTATGTTGGCCAAGCTCAGCTAGTATGTGGGTCCCGCTAGGGTCCAGGCTACCCGGGTCTCCAATTTGAGTCCGAATTGGATAAAATCTAAACCAAACCAAATAAATCCCAAAAAAATCACATAAAATAAATAAAAATTCCTAAAAATTATAAAACATGAAAAATAATGAAAATACCCCTAATTTGAAAACTGGGGGTGACAAATCTACCCTCCTTAAAAAAATTTCGTCCTCGAAATTGAATGAGAACTAAGACAACAATCATGAACAGAACAAGGAAGAAAAAGAAAGAATTTTACCTCAAGGCTCGAAGAGATATGGGAATCGCTCCCACATGTCGTCCTTCCTCTCCCAGGTGGACTCACCTAGAGAGTGGTGTCTCCATGCAACGCGAACCAAGGGAATGACTGGTTCCGGAGCACCTTATCTCTTCGGTCCAAGATCTCAACCGGCTTTTCTGGATAGCTGAGTGTCGGTCCCACTACGATCTTTGAGTGGTCCAAGACGTGACTGGGATCTGCCACGTACCGTCTCAGCTGCAACACGTGGAACACACAGTGCACTCCCTCTAGTGCGGGCGGTAACTCCAGTCGGTAAGCCACTGCACCGACCCTGCCCAAGATACGGAATGGTCCGATGTATCGTGGGCTAAGCTTCCCGCCGCCACTAAAACGAATCGTGCCATGCGTCAGAGAAATCCGCAGAAAGATAAGATCATCAACCTAGAACAAAACACAAGACTTAGAGCTTGATCTAAAACAACCACAATCGGACTCAAATACTAGAAAAATCTAAATTATACCTCAAACTCCAATGGCCTCCGGTGGCTATCGGCCCAATGCCGCTGACTATCCTGCACCACCCGAAGTCGATCCCTGATAACCCTGACCTTCTCTGCAGCATCCACCACCATCTCACGACCAAGCAAAACCCTCTCGCCGACATCATCCCAAGACAAGGGAGTACGGCACCTCCGTCCGTATAGAGCCTCGAAAGGTGATATCTCTATACTGGCTTGGTAGCTGTTGTTGTAAGCAAACTCTACTAAGTGAAGGTGGTCCTCCCAAGATCCCCCGAAGTCCAAGACACAGGTACGCAACATATCCTTGAGGGTCTAAATCATCCTCTCCGACTGCCCGTCTGTCTGGGGGTGGTATACGGTACTGAACTTGAGCAATGTGCCCAAGCTAAGCTGCAAACTCTGCCAGAAGTGGGAAGTGAATCGGCTATCCCGATCCGAGACTATACTCACTGGCATCCCGTGTAATCGGACTATTTGTCGCACGTACATCTCGGCCAACCTCTCCGTCGACAAACCCACTTTGAAAGGCAAAAAGTGGGCCAATTTGGTCAATCGATCAACAATGACCCAAATCGCATCCTTCCCTCCCGGAGAGCGCGGAAGCCCAGATACAAAGTCCATAGTGATATGCTCCCACTTCCACTCAGGAATGGGTAGTGGCTGGAGCAATCCACCGGGTCTCTGCCTCCCGGCCTTCACCTGCTGGCACACCAAGCATCTCGACACGAACTGAGGCACCTCACGTTTCATGCCATACCACCAAACATGCTGTCTCAAGTCTCTATACATCTTGTTCGCTCCGGGATGCATAGAGTACTGAGAACGGTGCGCCTCCTGAAGAACCTCCTCCCGAAGTCCTCCGCTCGACACGCACAATCTGGTACCATGCCTCAACGACCCATCCCCTGCTATAGAGAACTCATCCAACAGTCCTATCTGGACCTGCTCCCTGATGACCCTCAGAGCCTCATCCTCAAACTGAGCTGCCCTGACTCTCTCCATCAGCTCTGACTGCACCTGCAGACCCCACATCTGTGCCTCGAACCCAGGAACTATTACCTCTATGCCCAAGCTCTCCAAATCTGCCAGAAGGTGACGATTCATCGTCAAACACATGGCCACGGGATACCTGCTCAAAGCATCCGCGACCACGTTGGCCTTCCCCGGATGGTACTGTAAGGATATATCAAAATCCTTCATCAGCTATAACCATCGCCTCTGCCTCATATTCAGCTCCTTCTGGATAAACACGTACTTCAAGCTCTTGTGGTCAGTATAGATCTCCACACGCTCTCCGTACAGATAGTGTTTCCACAGCTTCAAAGCAAAGATGACCGCTGCCAGCTCCAGATCATGGGTAGGGTAATTCCTCTCGTGAGGACATAACTGCCTAGATGTATAGGAAATTACCTTCCCGTACTGCTGAAGCACATAACCCAAACCCCGTCCTGAAGCATCACTGTAGATCGTATAACCACCAGATCCAGATGGCAGCGTCAAGATAGGAGTTGTAGTCAACCTCGCCTTCAGCTTCTCGAAGGCGGCCTGGCACTCATCGGACCAAACAAACTCCTCGTCCTTCCTGGTAAGGCGGGTCATCGGCTGGGCAATCCTGGAAAAGTCCTGCACGAACCTCCGGTAATAACTGCCAGACCCAGAAAACTCCGAACCTCTGCTACTGAGCTCGGCGTATACCAGGACTCCATCACAAAAATCTTCTTCGGATCTACTAAAATCCCCTCGCTAGAGACAACATGGCCTAGGAACTCCACGCGATCCAAGAAGAAATCGTACTTCGACAGCTTCCCATACAGCTGCTCCCTCCTGAGAGTGTCCAACACAATCCTCAAGTGCTCCTCGTGCTCCTCTGGTGTCTTCGAATAGATGAGGATGTCATCTATGAAGACCACCACGAACTTGTCAAGGTACTGATGAAATACCTTGTTCATCAAGTTCATGAATACCGCCGGGGCGTTGGTCAATCCAAACGTCATGACGGTATACTCATACTGGCCATAGCGAGTCCGAAAGGCAATCTTCAAAATGTCATCCCGCTTCACCTTCAGCTGATGGTACCCGGTGTGCAAGTCGATCTTCGAGAATACTCTCGCCCCGCTCAACTGGTCGAACAAGTCATCAATCCTAGGCAAAGGATACTTGTTCTTGATGGTAAGGTTGTTGAGCGCCCTGTAATTAATACACAGACGTACCGTACCATCCTTCTTGGGGACGAAAAGAACTGGCGTGCCCCAAGGTGAAGAGCTAGATCGAATAAAGCCCTTGTCCTCCAGCTCGTCGACCTGCTTCTTCAGCTTCGCTAACTAGCTATTGTTGATTCTATAGACATACTGGGAGATAGGCTCAGCGCCCGGCACTAGGTCTATAGAAAACTCAACATCACGATCTGGCGGCATCCCGGGCAGCTCCTCGGGAAAGACATCCAAGAACTCAGCAATAAGTAGATGTGGCAACACCGGCCCCGCCAACAAAGCTCCGCAGAACCCATCTTCGTGCTCCACTGCACCCCTGGTGAACTCATACTCCGGCTCTCCCGGCGGCCTAAATAGAATCTTGCCCCCTCTGCAGTCTATGCTAGCATGGTACATGCTCAACAAATCCATACCGAGTACCACATCGTAACTCGGAAGTGGCATTACGAGCAAACACGCACTCAGCTCCCGGCCTCTCAAAGAAACTCTCCGCCCCTTGCAAACATTATTAACTAGGATGATGCCATTCCCAGTCATAATCTTGCAAGTCCTACCAAGATACTCAGCAATGATATTGTGCCTAAGAGCAAAAGAAACAGACACAAAATTGTGCGTAGCACCAGAATCAAACAAGGCTAAAGCTGGAAAACAATCGAGTAGAATAGAACCTGCGATAACATCCGCAATAAGCTCCATCTCCTCAGCTGCAAGTGCAAAGGCTCTACCCTGACCACCCCGCTGCTGGTGGTGCTGAACAAACCGCTGCTGCTGGGTCGGATGTGGACCCCTCTGCTGCACTGCAGGAACTCTTACCGGTGCCCTCTGAGCTGTACTAGTAACACGAGGGTTCACTGGACACTCCCTCAACTAATGGCCTGCTCCGTCGCAAAAGAGACACACTCCTAGCCTCTTCCAGCAAACCTCCCAAACGTGACCAGGCTTCTTGCAGAAGTGACAAGGAGCCCCATGCTGTGCCTGCCTCGGCTGAGTGTGCTGCACCTGCTGCTGAACCGGTGCTCTGGCCTGCACCTGTGGCTGGTGATGCTGGAAAGAACGATGCTGAAGCTGAGGGCGCTTAGCAGCCCCTGCGTTGCTACTAGCCCCCGAGAAAAGATCACGCTCCCTCTTGGGCTTCAAGCCCCACTCCCGCTCAACCTTGCGGGCCTCCGCGTAGATCTGGGTATAAGTCTCATAGAAGGAGGGAATGAGGATCTTGATATCCCAAGTCAGCCCCTCTCTGAGAAAAGACTCGCCATGATCTCCGGGTCTCGAACCATGTACTCTGCGTATCGGCTCAGACAGCCGAACTCCGCTGCGTACTCCTCCACAGATAGACTGCCCTGCTACAGATCCTGGAACTGTCGCACCAGGTCAATCTTGTCCGTGGAGGAAAAGAACTTCTCCTTGAAGAGGAGCTTGAACTCTGCCCAAGTACGGCCCTCTCCAGCTAGGGCTGGCTCGTTTCTGAACCAGGTGCGTGCAATGTCTAGCAACTGCAAACCTACCGCCTCGACCTTCAGGTTGTCTGCCAGGCGGAAGGCCCTCATCTGTCGTTCGATATCCTCGAGCCAATCATCTGCATAGACCACACCCTCGGTCCCGCTAAAGTCACGGGGCCCGAGCTTCTTGAAGTCCTGGATATCTCCGTACCTCGGTCGCGTCCCCGGATGAGGAGCCCTCTGCTCCACGGTTGCAAGGGCCAACTGATGGGCATCCTCCATGCCCTGACGTATCGCGTCTGTCTGCCTCTGCTGAGCCTCGGCCTGGGCTCTCTGAGTCTCCGACATCTGCTGGAGGAAGGTAAGCATCTGCCCTATATCTGTAGGCAGAGGAGGTGGAGGTGGAAGTACGTCTGCAACTGACGGAGGAATCCGCTGCACAGGAGTAGGAAGAGTGCCCCCGACAGCTCCCGACACTACGGGAAAAGCACCCGCAACCCCAGGGACTGTCATCGAGGTAGCTGGAGGAGTACCCCCGAGAGCCCCAACAGAAGTCCCATCTACAGGGGAAGTGACCGGAGCCTGTCCGCCAGAGGTGGCAGACCTCTCTGTCTCCCCGTGCTCCTCACCAGGAGAGTGAGTCATAACTATCCTGGAGACAAATTGAAAAGAAGATATCAATATGGCACATGAATGAAATATCAAAGGAGGACAGCTAGAATGCAGTAAATCAATATCAAAGACGGTAAGCAAGATAAGCAAGAAAAGATTCTACTGTGATTGAGCACTCTTAGCCTACTACCTCCTATGTGTAACACAGGCTCGTAGTCAACACTCTAAGACGAGTGCCGCCACGACATCGCACTAATTGCGACTACAGGACCTACGTGGGCCACCACTAAAACGTGTCACGACCCGCACCCGCTATAAGGGCACGTGCACATGACAACGCCCAGCCCTCACCGTAAAAACGGCGTGGAACGCTGTAGGTTTTTCTACTCTAAACAATTTATATATATATCAAAAACCTGTCGAAAATATGGTCAACTCCGAACGGAGGACAAGCAATGAATATATATGAGTACTCAATCACAACTCTAAGATAACAAAGTAAAGACTGAAGATAAAGACAACAAGACGATAATAAAATAATAACCTGTCAAGTCCAACACAAGAATATATACAAGTCCAAGTCTCTAAATACAATCCATAATAATAACAGTCTCAAAAGTAGCTGGAGACAAAATCCAGTACAAAGACCTACTCTAACTAAGCAAGTGGTAAGGTCTCGTCAGGCGGAGCTAAGCCCTGCTGGACCAAAGTCTCCAAGTCTATGCCCACTACGTCATCCGGACCGTAGTAGGTACAATAATCTTCCTCGTCGGTATCTGTAATATTTGTCAACATGTCCTGTCAGGATGGAACGAGTACAATCTACTAACAACAGTTCATAAGATATGACAAAAGTTATAAGACAGTAAATAGAGAGTATATACAAGAAAATCAAAAAATCATGGAATGTACATGTGAGTATCAGGCAAGGTCAGTTGTAAATCTAGAGCTAGAACAAGACAAGTAAACTGATCATGGCATGTACAAGAATCAAGAGTCATATATCTAGGTGTGTGAGTACTAGCTGCAATATGTGGCCGGCTTGGGAACTTGCACAAAATAGTAACAGGCCTGGCTAATCAAACGTGGGGTGTATGATCAACACTCATAATCAATAGGTGCACAATGGGTGCATAATAGGCTTTGACCACATATCTACACTAACACTTCCCGCCCCCAACTAGTAGAGTGGATCCAAGCAAGACACGTTATGACACGGGATTCAACGAGAAGGGAGCAAGTCTCCTCGAGAATCGGTGTCCATATATTGCACAAGAACTACAAGGGAGCTTGCACAAGATATACCAAGATAACGAGGAATAACATCTCATGTCGAGATCCATGAATACCAATCCGTGTGACCAATGTGTCTAGAACAAGCATATCTATACTAATTACATGAATTACAACAATCATCGTAAATTGGAAAAGTGTCAGAGAATGTACTCGCCTGTAATATGGTATGGTATGTCGACTAGAGCAAATACAGCGTCTCGAGGACCTATAGAGAACAAGACGTATCAATACTATGCTTAGGAATTAAAGTCAAATCAATTTAAACCCTATTTAGGTCATTCTAGGTCAAGGCACATCAAACTAGACTGTACGAGGTCAATCTAAGTCATATTAGGTCTAGCTAGGTCATACTGGGTCAAAGCAAGTCAAACGGAATTAATCGAGGTCGATTTGAGTCAACGGTTGACTTACAGTTGACTTTTGGTTAACTGGTCAACTCTGGTCAATCCTAGGTCAATAGTGACTAAGAGTTGACTT
>JANAVB010023800.1:40770147-40817647 GCA_029216955.1 Iris pallida | reverse complement strand
GGCGCATAGCCATGTCTCAGGCTATACGCCCTCCTTTTGGAGGAGCTAGCCTTGGGCACATAAAACTACACTGGCTGGGGGCATGGAGCTTTATTGACTGGGCGCATGGAGCTTCACTGGCTTGGGCGCATAGAGCTTTACTGACTGGGCGCATGGAGCTTCACTGGCTTGGGCGCATGGAGCTTCACGGGCTTGGATGCATCGGGCTTTATTTGCTGAAAATTTTTTATGCTTCTACAAGTAGCTTCATTAGCCAACAACAGCACGAGCATCATATGTAGGTATAGGAGGAAAGGGAAGAAGATGGGATAAGGGGTTATATCCCTGTGAACATATGCAGTAGGCCACACAGGTATATGAGGTTAGGAGTCAGGCAGTGACCTGTAGGAGATTGGCTTGTACTTTTGGATGAAGCAGCAGTATAGGTACTACAGGTGGGCGCTAAAAATAGGAGGAAGTTCTTGTTGATGTGCTGCATGTGGTTAAGAGAAGGGTATTTTCCATAAAGAAATTCTCTTTATTTGTTGTGTATCTGGGAAAATTACAACTGTAGGAATCCGATCTAGAAGACGATCGCTTTATCTCTTGGACTATGCGAAAAAGAAAAGCTCTCAAAATTTTGACAGTAGATATCAATGTATCTGTACAATGAATAAAAAAAAGAACTCTATTTATAGAGTCAAAACAGTAACTGAAAAGATAACTACCTCACCACTAGTGTATTTGAAAAGTCACGCAGACTCTAAATACACGCAGGGTTAGTGAGTAGTTACTGGACGTGGCCCGTAACTGTTGGACACATGGCATTAGTGCATGAGTCGTGTGCAAGTTACTGGGCACGCGAGAGAGAGATCGGTGGCATCGCTGCCACGTACTCTAGTTGAAATAAAATCCACGCTGTCTTGCTGAAGGCAAAAAATCCACGCAGTTTCGTTGACGCAGACTCGTTGAAGGCAAAATCCACGCAAGCTTTGAAGAAGAATACTTCAGAATTCACGCAGGCTTTGAGAAGAATAACTCAAAAATCTACGCAAACTTGAGGAAGGAGAAGGTTCAGAATCCACGCAAACCGCCAGCTGTCTTGATTTGGCACGCTTCGTCTGACACAAAATCTCTGACATTGATTATATTATCAGCCGCATTAAATGAAGATAAGACCCAAAGTCACGCCAACTTGGTGAAGAGTGAGTCTTGCTAAGGAAGATTTCGAAAATCATGCAAAAGACGGCGATGATCTCTCGAATTCTGTGCATACGTGGCATACGAGGAGACGTTTCTCGACTGTTTTGTCAGTCATTATGATTCTGACGTATGGCTGAGCTATCTCTGCATGACTTCTAAAGGAGATGGCCAGGCAGAACTTAGCGTATCTTTTGTGCTGCTTCTTGGATCACTCTGTGTGACTTATTCTGATCAACTCAGCGTGACTTTCATTTTTGAGGCCTATAAAACCCCTTTCAAAGTTTTCGAAAAATGATAAAATATTTTCGAAATACTTTGAAATAGAGATGATGAAATGAGTTAAAGTCACGCTGAGATGGCTCCAAAATTTTTTGGAAGTCGAAAAGACTTCGAAGTTCTTTGAAAACATCCA
This sequence comes from Iris pallida, assembly GCA_029216955.1. Classification (NCBI taxonomy): domain Eukaryota; kingdom Viridiplantae; phylum Streptophyta; class Magnoliopsida; order Asparagales; family Iridaceae; genus Iris; species Iris pallida. Next base: position 40,816,053 of record JANAVB010023800.1, on the reverse strand, counting down.
AATGAACTTATTAAATGTCATAATGACTCTTCGTTCTCCGAGACTGCTTGCGTCCAATTTATGGTGGAATATGAACTGTCGACGAGATCTGTTATATAAACAGGGAGTGATTCTCAGTTTTGACTTCATCTCTCGAAAATATGACCCCAAAGGAAGCAGCTGAAGAGGAAACACGCAAGTTGGGCTTTTGTTCCCATGGTGACCCCACCTTTGGGGGTAAAGAACCCGAACCTGTCGTCATTGAGCTCAAGGACGACGCCACGCAGTTAGCCAAGAACCTCTTGAGCTACATTGGATTGGATGGCTCGTCTTCTTCTGATGGGCGGAGTCTTATGGAGAAGAGTGAAATGCTCGAGACTCTATTGCATCGCCTGGGAGTTAAGAGCGTAGAGGAGTTAGGCATCAAACTTAACCGCTCTGGAAAATAGGGCGTAACTTTCTACGCTTTTGTTGCACTTTTTTTTTGTCTTTTTGTAAGGCCATCAGTGCCTGTTTAAAGAATGAAGTACAACTTTTGTGTTTGATCTGCGTGCCTTTTAATGAAGAAGATTAATTAGCACTCTTTGACTGTTTCCAATGTTGCACGGTCTCCCGAAGTACACGTGACACTCATTCCATAATTTACGAGCGCTATTTATGCGGATCTTTTCCAAGAATAGACCTGCACTTGATCCTTTAAATAGATGGATGAACTCCACGTAAACTCATCTTCCCATTCTTCTTCCTCTCTTCTGAGAATGAATTTTCTATGAGAAGGAAATAGGAAAGCCATGTTGTCTGATGTCAAATCTCTGTGCATGCTACCAGACATGGATCTGTCAATCCTTAGCAGCAAACTCAGCGGTAAGTTCAATATACACGCATCGAATTTTTTTGTTTGCTAAGGACAAATTTATCTTCCTGAAATGAACAGTATGCATCTGTCTTTGCTTGGCCAGTTTCTGTTGACTGATTTTTCTTTACTGTTTCTTGCAGAATTTTGGCTGAAAACCTTCTTCAGAACTGGCATTGGTGATATGGATGTTGTGGACAATGTTCTTCTGACATCTACATCAGGGAGCTCATACGCTTTTGACGCGTAAATCAGACAACTCAGAACTCTTCGTGAGATAGAAGGGTCTTCCTTAGATGGTAGGAAGAGCCTTTATACACGAGAGTTGGATGGTGGAGTTAACTCTACTACCGAGAGATTGGGTAGTAGAGTTCCTTTCAAGGCAGAACCAGGAATTGTATCCCAAGGTTTGGATACATTCCTGTCTTTCTTGAGAGGTTACCCCCATCCACCAGTTGTATTGGCAGCAGCACGTTTTCGTGTTGCCCTACTCTGTGGTTCTCCTCTCGTCTGAGAGATAAGACCAGAGTTTGATTCCTGCTGGACACCCAGGAATTGCCACAAACAACGAGATTGCCAGAGAAGATCCAAGAAGAAATAGATCTCAGTTGTACATAGAATGAAAATCCAAGATTTGTAATAGATTTCCATTATGATTTGTAGGAAAGTCTAAGAAAATGTAATAGACTTTTTGTGGTGAAATGGGAATGGAAATGACAATTCTTCTATGCTCAATGATTTGTATTTGTGGATGAATTGTGGACATGATAGATAATAAAATCATCTTTTCTGTTTTTAGAGTATATGATATTATCAGAGGTATTATGGACATGATAATATATAGGAACTCGAAAGAAAATAGATTGATTTCTATACAGAGGTCAAAATATGATAAATGAGTAAGCAGATTCGGAATTAATTCAGAGGTTATGAAAACATAAAAAATAACGAATCCCCACTTAATGAACTGATAGAAGATTATGAACGGATGAACCGTTAAGAAACGATGAACAGATGAACTGTCGAGTGAATGTAATAAATGAACGGACGAACCGTCAAGTATTAATGAACATGTGAAACGTCGGATGAATATGAGAAATGAATGGATGAACTGAGTATTGGGAAAGAATACGTCCCTTCGAACCTTATAACCATATTCCTATAAATAGAGCATATATTTGAATAGAAGGATCGCATTTTATCCACAATGTCTTTTGAAAAGAACATAAAGAAGGCTGAAGTCGCCCTTGAAGCTACTGAAGGTGTTAAAGAACATCCACCTCCGCAGAAGAAGGAAATGGGCGAAAGCTCGTCTACTCCCAAGCCGCCAAAAGATATCCTGGACTTCCTGGTCGAACCAGGAGAAACCGAAGAAGAAGAAGCAATGAGGCTGGCTGCCTGTCAATTCTTGGTGCGGTCAGGAAAAGATGTATTCAATTCTTTTGCTGATTATGTATGTGGTCCTCGTCCCAAATATGAAAGGGATCATAGTGATCTTCCATGATGATGTACTTTTTTTTTCTTGAGGGATTTGTCTCAAATAAACTCCGTTTAAGGAAACTTTGTTTACGATATATCCTTCCCACTTTATATTTGCCTTTATTCATTGATCTTTTGACTCAGAAATCAGAAAGACTAAATATCATTTTCATAAATATGATATTGAGATAGAAAATTCAGAGGTAATGTGGACATGATTTTCTGGATATCAAATTTGTTGAGAAAACGATACCAAGTAGAATACCTATCTCCACTGGGGATAATAGATATCAGAATAATTCTTCAGAAAGAACAATGAAACAGCTGGAGAGTGATGGGAGGACAATCTTGATAGAAATATCAGACGTAGTACTTCTTCAAGAATTTGCCGTTGATGGGCATCATAGTGGCTTTACCATCTAGAGTAGTGAGTTGATAAGCCCCATTAGAAAAGATCTTATTGACAATGAATGGACCTTCCCATTTTACATCAAACTTGCCCTTATTCATGTGTGTCATAGTCATCGGGCGTCTGACAGTAAGCACAAGTTCTCCTTTCTGAAATGTTCGAATTCTGACTTTCTTGTTAAAAGCCCTTGAAATTCTAGCTTGATAGAATTCAATATTCTGTTGAGCAGATAACCGTTTTTCATCCAGAGCCTCCAATTCTTGAAGTCGAAGACGATCATTATTTTCAACAGTGAGTTCATTAGCGATTGCTATCCTTAAAGAAGGAATTTGAATCTCTAATGGGAGAACAGCCTCAGATCCGTACACCAGAGAGAAAGGTGTACACTTAATAGCATTACGGACTGTAGTGCGATAAGCCCACAAGCATTCCCCGAGCTTGTCACTCCAATTACGTTTGTTAGTGGAGACAAACTTCTTTAGGAGTTTGATGATAGTCTTGTTGAAAGCTTCTGCCAATCCGTTAGCTGCTGGATTATATGCGGTAGAAGCAACATTATTGATCCGGTGATCGTCACAGAATCGAGTAAATTTCTGGCTTACGAACTGTGGTCCGTTATCATGAACAATACGTCGAGGAACACCAAATCTGTAGATGACGTGGTGCTTAATAAAGCTGATGACATTAGACGTCTTAACTTCAGATAAAGGAATAGCTTCGGCCCATTTGGAGAAGTAATCGGTTATTACGAGAATGAACCGATGACCTTTAGATGATGGAGGATTGATCGGGCCGACAATGTCCATGCCCCAAGCTTCGAAGGGCCATGATGCTGCCGTCGGATGTAGAAATTCCGAAGGTTGATGTATAAAATCCGCATGGATTTGGCAAGCTTTGCATTTCCTTGCATATTCAATGGTATCTGATACCATAGTTGGCCAATAATATCTCATCCGTCGAATACGGTCTTGAAGTTTTGGCCCAGGTTGATGCGCTCCACAAATTCCATCATGTGCTTCACGAATAACTTGTTGGGCTTCATCACCGGCAATGCACCGAAGGAGTAAACCATCATAAGCTCGACGATATAAGGTTTTTGTTGTATGATTGTAATAGAATCTGAGTGATCGTCGTCTGATAGATGCTGCCTCACTCGGATCATCCGGAAGAATATCATATAATACAAGATCTAAGAAAGGAAGTCTCCAATCTTTATCCTTATTCTGATTCTCAGTCGAGTTACTGAAGATGAATTCCATGCTGGAATCGGATGAAGATGATATCGATTTACGACTAAATCTAAATCCTCTTGTTGTGTTGACGTCATGAGATGTTGATTCTTCAATGTCAACTGGAAGTCCTAGAGTCAGGTTATTTTTAAGATGAAATAATTCTCGATTACGAACAACGATCATTTGTTGCCGTTTGATTGGGATAGCCAGCACCGCTGCAAGATTAGCAAGGGCATCAGCTTCTGTGTTACATGCTCGCCTAACATGTTCAATGAAGAATTCCTTAAATGATGAGGCCATAGATATGGCCACTCTATGATAAGGAACCAGATCTTGATGGCGAACTTCATAAGTACCCCTGATCTGATTGACAATAAGTTTAGAGTCTCCATACGCCTCCAAATGTTGAATATTCAGATGTTTAGCGAGTTGAAGACCAATAAGCAATGCGTTGTACTCAGCTACATTGTTTGAACACGGTTGATCGAGAGAATAAGCTCTTTGGATGGCAAGACCTTCTGGCGATACAAGAACAATTCCAACTCCAGCAACAATATCGCCATTAGGACCAATTCTTGACGCTCCATCAAAGAATAGACGCCAAGTAGGATCTTCTTCAGCAATTTGATTTGAATCTAGGACTTCATCTGGGATTTCATCATAGAGTTTTGAATTTTCTGGAATTGAGTGAGCAGCCAGAAAATCAGCTAAAGCGTGTCCCTTGACTGATTTATGAGGAATATAGTGCATATCATACTGAGCAAGTAGGATTCCCAGTTAGCCAATCGAGAATTCAAAACACTGGATTTCTTCATCATGATCCGTATAGGATTGATCCTGGAGATGACATGAATAGTCTGGCCAATGATATAATGACGTGTCTTTTGGACAGCAAACATCAAGGCTAGACATTCTTTTTCAACTGGTGAATATCGAGGTTCAGCTCCGGTCATAGTGCGGCTGAGATAATAAATGGCCTGTTCATGGCCATTTTGATTCTTTTAAGCGAGTAATGCACCCAATGAATGACTCATTGCTCGAGTATAGAGGAGGAACGGTGTTCCTGAGATGGGAGGTACCAATACTGGAGGGCTCATCAGATATTGTTTTATATCATCGAATGCTTTCTGACATTCATCATTCCAGACAAAAGAGACACCTTTCTTCATAAGTTTGTTGAATGGTCTGCAGCGTCCTGATAAATTAGAGATAAATCTCCTGATATAAGCAATTCTTCCTTGAAATCCTCGTAGCTCTTTTAAGGTGCGTGGAGGACGCATCTCTTGGATGGCTTTGAACTTCTCGGGATCCACGTGTATACCTTTAAAGGTAATGACGAAGCCGAGAAATTTACCACTAGAGACGCCTAAGAAGGACTTAGTAGGGTTCATCTTTAATTGATGCTTACGTATTAGATCAAATATAGTCTTCAAATCTTGGATATGATCCTCCTTTTGTCGACTTTTGACTGCAATATCATCAACATAGCGTTCGACTGTTTTCCGCAAATGTTCACGGAATATAGTACTCATAGCTCGTTGATAAGTTGCTCCTGCATTCTTGAGACCGAATGGCATAACTGTATAGCAGTATGTACCAATCGGCGTTCTGAAAGAAGTGTGCTACTCGTCTTCTGGGAATATTTTGATCTGATTATACCCAGAATACCCGTCCATGAATGACATTCGTTCAAATCCACAGGTATTATCAACCATGACATCAGTAATTGGTAGAGGGAATTCGTCTTTAGGATATACCGCATTGAGATCGCGAAAGTCTATGCATACTCTGATCTTGCCAGTCTTTTTAAGAACAGGAATAATATTAGCCATCCAATCGGAATGTTGTTCCTTCTAATAAACCCAGATGTAATAAGTTTATTGACTTCAGCTTCAATTGCATCCATGATGTCCGGACGAAATCGTCGCTGTTGTTGTTTGACCGGTTTAGCATTCGGCAAGATGTTGAGCTTGTGAGTTGCAATTTGAGGATCAAGCCCTGGCATATCTTCATAACTCCAAGCATAGACATCGATGTAATCACGAATGAGTTTGATCATGTCTTTCTTATCAGTTTCTGAAAGACTTTCACTGATGAATATTGGTTTGGGAGACCCCTCTTCACCAACATCTATTTGAACAAGTTTATCTTCAGTCGGAGGTTCTTTTTGCTCGAAACGGAACTCCCATTGATTATCTAATCTTTGGGCCCACTGTTCTGATTCAGGTGAGATTTCAAACTCTTCTTCGTCTTCATCACTTTCTTCAGAATGGTCAATGGAAACCATGTTAGAAGACAGAAGGTTGCAATAGAAGTCACCGATACTCGTATCGGAATCCCAAGAAGTGGTACTAGAAGAATCAGATCTCTTATCTTCGTCAGACTCAAGATCTTCATGGATAATGTTGATGAAAGGAGTAGGAGCAGTATAACCCAATCCGCATTTCGTCCTTCCATATTTCAAAGGAGGAATCCGGACAGGCATTTTTCTTCCTTTTCCATTATTAAGGCCAGTCCTGAAGTCATAGCCCATATTTTTGATGATGTCTCTAGATTGCTGACTATAACGACGTAGTTGTAATCTTCCAGTATCATCATTTTTGTCATCATCTTCAAGATCAGAAGGATTTTGAGGCCCTTTGTAGAAGAATATTGGAATGTCTACTGGCTTTCTGCTAGGAACTAGAAAGTATGAAGATTGTACAGGTTCTAGAGATACATCTGTATGAACAGTCTGTACAACTCCTATGGTTATTGTGTTCAAGTCATCTAACAGATGTAAATAACTATGAACATAATTACACACATCAACGTACTGCAAAGGTGGAGACTTTTCATTAAATGTAAAAGCAGCAATATTTACATTGGGAGAAGGCTGAGCCTTAGAGATTTTAGCCAAGTCAATGACTAAAGGGGGAGAAGAAGAAGAAGCTTTGTTTCGATTAAGATCGATAACAAATGGCTCAGAAGAGGTAAGCTCCCTTGATGTTTGAGTAGGAAGAGTAGTCCGCCCTTCAACTGGAATTAGCAGAGTATCTTGTAAAGGTACAGGAACTGTAGTACGCCCACTGACAGGAATGATCAGTGTATTCTGAGTAGATGACTGAGGTAACGGAGAGATCCGTCCACTCACTGGAATGATAAAAGAATCTTCTCCAGAGGGTTTAGGAGATTGTTGCTGAGTAGTTCGACATTTAACAGGGATTATTAAAGTCTCACTTTGTGCATCTTCTTTCTCCATAGCTTGTATGATCCTTGTATATTCTTCTTTATACATTCGGGAATCATTAAAATAAGCTTCAACTCCATGGAAGGGATTTATATCAGCAACTTCTTTTTGTACTCTTCCATTGCTATCAATGTACTTAAAATATTGATGAAGAGTAGAGGGCACCACATTATTTTCATGAAGAAAGGGCCTCCCCAGAAGAAGATTATAGGATCCCGCGATCTCGATCACATAGAAAGTGGCTTTAGATCTGAAATCACCTATCTGAAGCTTCAGATGAATCTTTCCCAAAGGCTCACTTCGGCTTTGATTGAATCCCAAGATAGTAGTAACCATCTTGGAGAGTTTGTGAAGAGGGATTTTTAGTTCATCCAACAAACTCTTTGGCATTATGCTTATAGCAGACCCTGGGTCAATGAGAATACGATCTATCTTCATCGTATCAATATAACCAGTGTAGTAGAGAGGTCGATCATGTCGATTATCCTCCAGTAACATGTCGTCTTGTGTAAAGGTGATATTTGGGATAATCTCCAGTACACTGTTGCAATGTAAGCAAGTGGCAGGTTCCGCATCCGGCTTCTTCAATTGTACAAGACAAGAGTCAGCTTGTAGAAGTGCTTCACTTAACGTCTCCCGAGTCTCTTTGGAAAGACGTAGAAGTTCAAAAAGGGACATTCTAGCGGGAGTATTAGCAAGCTGAGCCAAAATGTCGAAGTTGTAAGGCTTCTGAAGTCCAAGAGGAGAAGACTTCTTGATTGGCTTATCAAACCGAGCCTGTTGTTTGCCTTTCTCCAGAGCCATAGGCTTGGAAGGAACAGGTTCAGTAGATGGTTCTTCCTCGGGAGGAACATTAGGTGCATCTTTAGCATCTGAAGGGATATCAGTAGGATCTTCAGGATTTTTAGAATAATCCTTTAGGTAAGGTTTCCCCGTTCAAGTAGCACTAACAATTGCTTCTTCTTTGTCTTCTGGCTCTGTGTCAGAGGTAGACCCAAGAGAAGTCATATGACATGACTTGATCTTTCCAGCCTTCTTGGATTTTTGAGAAGAAATCTTTTGAGGAGAAGGCAATTCAAAATCTGCCACTAGATCAGGATGGATCCACATGATTTCTCCTGTTTCCAAAGTGATTGGCACTAATCCTTCAGACTGTGGAGGAGGAAGATTCACTATGTCAAGAGTTGCCTTGGGAATAGGAATAATCCCACTTTCAAGGAGTTGAGGAGGAAAATTTCCAAATTGCATAGAGACGACGTTGGAGGTGACGGTCTTCTCTTTTGGAGTAAGAGAGATAGCTCCAGATTTAATCATTTCTTGGATCTTTCCTTTCAATACATAACATGTACGAATTGTATGACCCAGCATTCTGTGATATGGACAGTATTTAGGATGATCTGTCTTACCAGCTTCATCAGGTTTCTTGATCTCTGGTAATTGTATTTTATTACCTTTCAGCAGACATTCAAAGATACCAAGGACATCGTCGTCATCAAAAGAATATTCTTCTCTGGGACGAGGTGTTCTTGATTGTTGAGTTGTAGAGGCAGGAGTTTGAACATTCGATGCATCTTTGCTCTGAAGATTAACTTCTAGAGTTTCTTTTCCTTTGCGAGCATTATTTTTATTGTTAGCCCCTTGTCCTGTTTCTTTAGGAGTCATCTGCACTCCTAAACCTTTGAAGGTTTCAGCACTGATTTCTGCAGCTTTAGCACTGACTATGAAGGAAGGCCAATCTTGAAATTGAGTGGACCCTGTCTACATACTGATGATTGGCAACAAGTTTGATTTATACGTGTCAATGGTGACAGCATCAGGAGTTCCAAGAGGCATCTTCAGAGCTTCTCTTCGAAACCGTTCAATGTATTCCTCTGTAGATTCATTATTTTTCTGCTTGATTCTAATAAGAGCAGACATAGTCATGTCATTAAGCCCTTCATAGAACCTTTCAAGAAACATCTGTTTGAAACCAGCAAATGAGATAATACTCCCATCTGGAAGACTTCTATACCAATCATAAGCCGTTCCCTTGAGACATCCAATAAATACTCGAGTAAGGAGGGCATCACTTGGTTGTAGTTGATCAGTCATCACTTCAAAGTGATTGATAAACTGACTTGGAGAAGTGGTTCCATCATAGAATGAGATAGTAGGAGGCTTGTATTTAGGAGGATATGATACTTGCTTCCATTCTATCGGATAAGGCTGCTTGATGCCTAACCTTTGTAAACCATCCTTCTGTTTGAATGCCTCGAATTGAGTTTTGAGATTTTTCAATTCTTCAGAGACAACTTTCGAAGATTGTGGAGTTGTGGCTTATAGAGAATAGTTAGGAGGAGGAACAGCATTGTAAGCACTACCCCCAGCTCCAGAGAGACTAGGATTTGGTTGAGCAGGTCCAGGAGTATTGGATTGTACTGCTGGAGGAACTTGTATTGGACTTATATCAGTATCAACTGGTATGGCATCTGATACAGTCTGTCGATTTTGCAACTGAGCTGTCATGAGTTCATACATTGACTTCATTGTGTCAGTCATAGACTTCATTTGCTGTTCCAAAGAAGCAATTCTTTGATCTTGAGGAGTCAGGGAAGAAGAGGGTTCATCAGTATTCCCATCAACCATGTAAGTCGTGACTGTATGAGGGATTATTGATGAACTAGTAGATGTTGTATGCTCTGAATCATTGCTTCGTGTATCAAAGTCAACTATAGGAGAATTACCCCCAGTAGAAAGAGGTGGGAAGTTAGATTCTCCAAGAAATTCAGAGTCAATTTCAGGGATCAAATTTCTTTGACTAGAAGCCAGGACTCTTGCTCTGGTGTTTTTATATACTCCATCTGGACTATCAACTCTACCCCCGGTGTCCCGAGAAGTCATGTTGACAGAGGCAAACAAAGGCTCATCTTCATCAGGCATAGGTTCATACTGAATCCTATTAAAGACGGACTGTCGTTTATTTTGACATATGCATTGCATTGTGACTCTTGGCTGGAAGTCACATTCAGCATGATCACCATGGTCTTGAACTGTTGATTCACATCTGCACTGAATTATGACTCTTGGATAGAAGTCACATTCAGCATGTTCCTTTGATATAGAATTACTCCTTCTCTTCTGTTGAAGATATTCTCGTAAATCTGTTTGTGAAGATTGAGGAATATACTTCCTGTTCTTGGGTCTTGATGGCTCTTGATTATACAAAGAGTGATTAATGTGAGCCACATAATTTCTTGCATACTCTGCATCTGGATCTTTTATCTTCATATCCAATTGGTATGGTTTCTTAACACCAGAAGTGCTGAGTTTTGTTCTTAAATCAGTGGAAGGTAACATATTAATTTTGGGAACATGGAGTTTTCCTTCCATTGATCTGGATATTTGTAGAGAAGGAAGCGTTAAACCACTCCCTTGATTAGGAGTTGGTAACAGACCCTCTTTAATGGACAGATTCTGTGCCCAATTTGAAGAAATCAAAGAAGAAGACATTAAGGAATGTTTCTTCTTAGACTCATTCAGATGTTGAGACATAGAATGTCCAGAAGGAAGAGTAGTCAAAAGACCATCTCCTTTCCTTTGACTAACAAAAGTATCAGTCAAAGCTGTTCCTGGAGTAAAAACTACAGGAGAAGAAGAAACAACTAAAGAGTTGTTCCTTTTCGAAGGGACTTTGTGTGGAAAACCACCCCCAGTTCTAGTAGAACTCAGTGAAGAAGAAGAGATAACTAAGGAGTTATTCTTCTCTGATGAAATACACGCTGAAACAGACTTGGTTAAAGAACCAGAGCTGTTAGCGTGACTTTTGATTTTAGAATTACACGCTGGAACAGATTTTGCTAAGGAGCCAATACTGTCAGCGTAACTTTTGAATGTGGGATTGCACACTGGAATAGACTTGGCTAAGGAGCATGTACTATCAGCGTGACTTTTAGAGTTGAATTTGCACACTGGAACAGATTTGGCTAAAGAGCCAGTACTGTCAGCGTGACTTTTAGAATTGAATTTGCACACTGGAACAGATTCGGCTAAAGAGCCAGTACTGTCAACGTGACTTTTAGAATTGAATTTGCATGCTGGAACAGATTCGGCTAAGGAGCCAGTACTGTCAACGTGACTTTTAGTTACTGTCATCTTCGGGCGTACAAGAGTGTGCGTGCTTGCAGTGGAGTTCTTGCCAGTGTTAGGAGTAGACACTGTGGCAGAGACTTCACCATTGACTGCCAACTGATTCTTAGGGACATAGACAGAGTGTCCCTTTGACTTGGCAGTGATAATGGAGGCTGGAATGGGCTTGCCACCCTTAGCCCGCTGCATTTCTTCATAGGCGAGTTGATCGAATTTGATCGTCATCACCTTCTTCGTCGAGCCGATAGACGAAGTGTCACATTGAGTTGTTACCATCTCAGAAGAGGAGATGGTTTTCCCCAGCAGAGTCGCCAATTTGTTTTCCATAAAGAAATTCTCTTTATTTGTTGTGTATCTGGAAAAATTACAACTGTAGGAATCCGATCTAGAAGACGATCGCTTTATCCCTTGGACTATGCGAAGAAGAAAAGCTCTCAAAATTTTGACAGTAGATATCAATGTATCTGTACAATAAATAAAAAAAGAACTCTATTTATAGAGTCAAAACAGTAACTGAAAAGATAACTACCTCACCACTAGTGCATTTGAAAAGTCACGCAGACTCTAAATACACGCAGGGTTAGTGAGTAGTTACTGGACGTGGCCCGTAACTGTTGGACACATGGCATTAGTGCATGAGTCGTGTGCAAGTTACTGGGCACGCGAGAGAGAGATCGGTGGCATGGCTGCCACGTACTCTAGTTGAAATGAAATCCACGCTGTCTTGCTGAAGGCAAAAAATCCACGCAGTTTCGTTGACGCAGACTCGTTGAAGGCAAAATCCACGCAAGCTTTGAAGAAGAATACTTCAGAATTCACGCAGGCTTTGAGAAGAATAACTCAAAAATCCATGCAAACTTGAGGAAGGAGAAGGTTCAGAATCCACGCAAACCGCCAGCTGTCTTGATTTGGCACGCTTCGTCTGACACAAAATCTCTGACATTGATTATATTATCAGCCGCATTAAATGAAGATAAGACCCAAAGTCACGCCAACTTGGTGAAGAGTGAGTCTTGCTAAGGAAGATTTCGAAAATCACGCAAAAGACGGCAATGATCTCTCGAATTCTGTGCATACGTGGCATACGAGGAGACGTTTCTCGACTGTTGTGTTGTCAGTCATTATGATTCTGACGTATGGCTGAGCTGTCTCTGCATGACTTCTAAAGGAGATGGCCAGGCAGAACTTAGCGTATCTTTTGTGCTGCTTCTTGGATCACTCTGTGTGACTTATTCTGATCAACTCAGCGTGACTTTTATTTTTGAGGCCTACAAAGGGGACAACAACATTGGGTGTGCATAGTTGATCTAGTACAAACACTATAGGAATTATGGTGCACTTTATTGGACAACAGTTAGGTTTACCTATTTGTATAGGGGTGTGTGTTAGATGTAGTGAGCTTTATGTATGACAATGTGTAGTCAGGGAGGGGATTAACAGCAGTAGGGATTAAGGGAATGTAACGTTGTACATGAGAAAAACAGGGGTCTTGGAAACTGTAAGAGCCTTAGGGAAGAAGAGGAGCTCCTACACTGTGCACAACAAGGTGTGCAAAGGCAGGCCACAGGCCTTGTACACACAGGTGTGTGCATGAGAGATATGAGTGTGTGTGAGCCATAATTGTGTGTATCATAATATCTACATGTGAAATAGAGAGTATGTGCATGTGTCTAAGAGGAAGTATTGTGTTTACATGTATGAGTGTTAGATAGAGAGAGTTTGGAATAGTAGGAATATAGGGTGATAGTGTCAAATGATAGGGTGTTGTATGTGGTAGAGTGGTTAGGATACATAGAGGGGGATGACAGTTGTGTGGAATATAGATGGATGTATATGATTGTCTTAGGTGGATTCTAAAGAGCATATGCATGTGTCTATGTATACTTATATATATGAGTGATAGAGTGTGAGTGTTTGTGTTCCAATAATAGGAATCCTCTGTGTGTGTGTGTGTGTGTGTGTGTGTGTGTGTGTGTGTGTGTGTGTGTGCACGTGCAAATATGGGATATGGGGTTGTCTTAGGAACTAGGTGATCACTGGCTGATTAGGGGGATCCAATTGGGTTGGTACTTGAGAGGGAGAAGAGAGATAAAGGAGTAAGAAAGGTGACGGTGTAGGGTGTGTTAAGTGTCTGTGTATGTGTAAGAGAGGTTGGCTTTGTATAAAAGAGGTTGGCTTGTGTAAGTGAGGTGAAGTATGTGAAGTGTCATGTGTAGTATTGGCTAGTGGGTGTACAAGAGTTAGGGTATTATATAAACTAGAGTAAATAAATTATTAGGTGGAATGAGAAGGTATTTGAGATACTAAAATAGATAGATATCAATGTATTAGTGTATATAAAAAATTTATATAGTGTATCTTGTGATACTAGGTAGTATTCTACTCTAGTATCCTAATATAGTTAGTATAGCCTAGATAACTAGTGTGTGGACCCGATATAACTTTCGTTAACCGAAGTTTGAAATTTTTTGAACTTTTGCATTTTTTTCTATTTTTTGGATTTTTTTAGAAAATGAGAATTCTAATTTGAAGCACATTTTCGATCGTATAATGCTATAGGTATTTGGTTGGAGTATTTGGTTTTATGAAACTATTTTATATGAATCTCCCTGTTCATTTACCTAAACCTATATAAGTTATAAATATTTAACTTTGGATACATAAAAAATTTGTAAAAAAATGTTATTTTAAATAAATATACTTTTTTTTATTGGATCCTATAGTTTTCGATAAATTGTTATATTATATTTCCTTCGTGTCGGGCTAAGTCCATTTTGGTACTAGTTTAGCCTACTAAGCCATTGCTTGGATTGTGGGCTAGAGCTTGGAATTTAGCCAATAATAGGTAATTATTAGCTAAATTGTAATTAGCTACTAACTATTAACTAAATAAATTATTAGCTAATAACTAATTAAACTAGTGGATAGCAATAGTGTTAGTGGTTAGCAATTAGGGTTATTAGTTAGTTTTTCAGTAAACTTTCCATATTCCTATTGCAATTACAACTTCGCCTTTAGGGTTTCCCTTCCTACTATCACGACCCGCACCCTAGAGTAATAGCACGAGAAGTGGGTACGTCCAGCCTACACCGCAGTGTCGGCGGTAGAACGCTGTCCTAGGTCACAATATCTAACAATATAATGCTAAGCAGTTTATACTCCCCGAATGGGGGTGACAAAGAAGAATGTAAACTCAATCACATCTAAGGTAGAGCATAATGGAATATAGATAAAACATGAAATCCAAAAGAGATACAGCAGATAGAAGTCTAAGTGTCTAAGATACACAAACCCAGAAATACGTCTCAAAGCTCAAATATAGTAATCCATAAAGTAAATACAACTCTAGACAACTGAAAATAGATAACTAAACAACCTCTAATGTGTCTCCTCTAGGCTAGCAGGCAACCTCCAAGCTATCTGTAAAATTTATCAACAGGTCCAGTCAGGACAGGAGCGAGCACAGTACATCTCAACAAATCATAGCAGGTTAGAAAATATAATCATGCAGTAAAGTAAGATACAGGATCTAAAGGAAATACAGTATGTAAACAGAGAAAGAACTGAATAGAAATATCTACTATAAGTAGAAAACTAACAGTGGTTAGTGAGTCAGAGTACAATATAAACATGTGAATGGCATAGGAGATTCTGAGAACCATACTATGGAGTGATTCTGGGAACTGTACTACTTGGATATTATTCACATTTCTACTTCTACTCTCCAGTACCCCCAATCAATACACAATGATCCAACCAGGTTATGTTATAATTCCATGCAAAGGTCCACAAGGGGTGATACATGGATAGCCCATAAATGGGTGATTCTGGGAATGGCCATAAATGGGGTGATTCTGGGAATGCCCATAAATGGGGTGATTCTGGGAAGACTCTGTGATCATGAGAGTACATGTCACAAGTGATCGAAGAATCGTGAAGCATAGTGATACACCATGTAAGTGAAACACACAGAACATGTAGTATACGATGCTCCCTGAGGGGATAACATCTCAAGAATGGATCCATATAGTACTAATCCGTGTTACCAACGTGACAACATCAAGTAAAGTAATCTAAAGCAGGAAAATAATTCTAACAGGATATGAAATAATCAGAGAATGTACTCGCCTGATAAATGAATGTTCGAAGAGGGTGTACTGCCTGAGGAGAGGTGTCTGTCTCCTAATCAGAGCAACACAAGTTACAACATGTCTAAAATAAGGAAATAGACTGCTACAATGCATCTACATGCTGTCTAGGTCAAACTAGGCTAAAGTCAACACTTGGTCAACTCTAGTCAACTAGACTAGTCAAACTAGGTCAACTAGGTCAAACCTAAACCAAACAAGTCTGTACTAGTCTATTCTAGGCCTAATCAAGACTAACAAGTCTAACTAAACTCTCACTAGACAAACAGACACACCATAGGCTAAGAGCCCTAGGCTATAGGCTATATCATGCCTAAGCCAAACCACAAACACATATACACATAACAATATATATATCTAATATATTGTAGTACACTCATAACATATAGGCTACCTATATGTACATCCTACATATATATATGCATTACTATTTACATATTCATATACATAGATATATATAGGAAAGCTATATATATAGGCATATACATATATATATAGAGAGAGAAAGAGAGGTAAAAGAGTAAGTGAGTATGTGTGTGTTTGGCATGTGTGTGAAAGGATATGTGTTAATGTTCTAAAATTTAGTGATAGGTAAGTGTATGTGACATGGGATACATGATGTCAAATGGTGTATGAATGCATGTTTGTAAAAGGTTGTAGGTTAACTCAGTTTATAGAAATACATACATACATACTTATCTTGTATCATGCATACATACATATCATGTATATTACATTTACATGATACATACATGTATACTTGTATGATATTATACTTACATTCATGCATATTAGATACTTGTATTTATATTAACATATTGCAAACATTCATTTCATTCATGCATCTATGTATTACCTACATATTTTATACATATGCATACATTGTATATACATATCATTTCATACATTAACATAGAGACATACAAACATGCACACATCATATATTTCATACCTTGCATTACCTTACATATCATGTTATATATTATCATTCATTCCTTTCATATACTACATTATCTTTAATTTGAATACATCATATATGGATACAATACATTATCTTGCATGCTTGCATTCATATATTACATTCTATATTACCTATTTACATGTATTTTCTCCATTCATTCATGCTTGCATCATATACTCTACATTACCATACATGTTATCATTATATATTGCATTACAATATTTATACATTATGCATTCATATCTATCATTACATTCATGCATATATTGTATATCATTCTTTCATTCATGCATTGCTTATATGCATTATATTAATTGCATTCCTACATGCTTGCATTCAACCATATATATACATTAATGCAAAGAGAATATATATCATATATATCATTTCATTCATCTAATATATCATGTACTACATACTCTATATTCATTTAATATCCATACTACATAGGCTCATAGGTTACACAAAATACATATATCGTATAGTCACTCTTCTACTTAAAACCAATACTGTACTAATAGGGCATTCACTAAATTCTAGGATTAAAATATGTCGTAGCCCTTTGTGTTAACTTTCCGAAACTTTAAACGGATCGCATTTTCGTGTCCGGAAGCTCCCGAAATCGCAAAAATACCGAAACACGTTCGTCTTTCGTACAGCTGACACTCAAATAATTCTACAGAAAGTTACAGAAGGAATTTGGCTTATTAAAATATATATTTAGAAAGCTAACTTCGATACGGTTCTTTTAAAAAATGGGAGATAAATCGGAGTTCTAAGCTAAAAGTTATGACATTTCTAAGTTGCTTTGGTTAATAAAAACGTGGATGAAAATTATGACGGATTTGACAAAAGAACACATATAGGCCAAGATACTTAGATACAAACATAGGTATCCAAATGAAACTCATTCTAACCATCCTAACTAAGATCAATCCACTCTCTAACCATTATAAAACTGAATTTAAATATCTATTTAAACTATTATCATACATACATACTCATGGGGTGTCCTAATTTGGGATCTATCAAGTAGGACACAAGATGCATATCTAAAATTCTCAAGAGAGCTCCAAATGGCCTCAAATTTGAATCTAAAAGGGACACATGCATGAGGATGGATCCTACAGATTCAAAACTAATTTATATGCAAAGAAAATCGATTTAGAGGATGGGTTTTACCTATTGGGAGTGGAATCCTAATAAAATCCTTTAGGACACGGCTCCGATACGAAGATCCCTCAAAGTAGACACTCCTCCTTGCACTCCTCTTCCAATCCTTGGTAGCACCCTTCCCTTGGAGAATGGGAATGATCGAGGGAAGGTTTGGTGAAGGAATGATTTGATTTGGAGATCAAATCAATGGGAAGGCTCTCTAAAATTGGGGAAGAACAAAAGGAAAATAAAAGAGGCAAGATTGTAATGAATGAAATAAATCATTCTCTCCTAAAGGTGGCTGCCATAAAGAGTCCATTAGGGCTAATGGAAAATGTCCTAATTGCCCCTCTCTAGTCTCATATGGTTAAGTCTAGACTAGGTTCAAGTTTGGGGTCAAAATGATCTAGTTTTGAGTCTCTAACTTAACCATTCTAACATGATAAAAATTAGTTTAATTAACTAACTTAATGTTGGGTCTTGTGAGCCATGCTTAACTTAATATTGGGTCCCATCTAGAGTTCAAGCTACCCGGGTCACAATACAAGTCGGAACGAGACGAAACTCAAACCCGACTAAACAGATCCAATAAAAACAATATTAAAAATATAAAATTTTCCTAAAATATTAAAATATAAAAAATGACCAAAATCATAATACATCAATTTAAATATTATAAAATAATCTAAAATTCACCAATTAATCAAAATCCTAAATAATTCAAAAGTCACAAAATGACCAAAATACCCTTAGCCTAAAAAGTTGTAAATAGTCATTCTAATCACATGGTTAGGTCCCCATGGTAAGTCTCTAAGCTTAACAAAGCTAGGAATTAACTAGTTAACCATCAAAATCATAATTCAATATTTTAAATAGTTTTAAATTGATTAAAAAAATTACCAAAAATCACAACATGAGTAAAATCTTATTATCGATTAATCAAAATTATAAAAGTTCAAAATTATCCTCATTTTAGAAAAGTGGGTGTTACACCTACCCTATAAATATTAAACACTTCCCAAAAAGTTACATCATAGCAATTTCCTAAACCTAACTTTCCTAGCCACCAGCCTTTCTTCCCTCTCTGGCAGACATGACCACCACTCCAATCCCGGCCATTGCCGGAGCTTCAACACCTCCCTCCTTTACCAAGCCACGACCACCACCATGGCCATGACCACCATCTGCTACCTCCGATCAGTTCCCCTACAACCTATGGCTCCGCCACCGTGCACCACAACC
Organism: Iris pallida; assembly: GCA_029216955.1. Taxonomy (NCBI): domain Eukaryota; kingdom Viridiplantae; phylum Streptophyta; class Magnoliopsida; order Asparagales; family Iridaceae; genus Iris; species Iris pallida. The sequence goes on along the minus strand of JANAVB010023800.1, from coordinate 40,797,241 downwards.
GTACCACCATCATCACACTCCACGACTTCCATCCGACACCACCGCTGGCACCATAAGTACGGCCATCCACTATCATCCCCAACACCCCTCCTCTATCTCCAGCAACCACCCCGACCTCCTCCTCCTATGCCTAATCCGATCGTCCCTTGGACAACACCCGCCACCAAACCACCATCACATTCACCACCACCACTGCAAACACAACCACTGCGCTTCACCACTCCAGTCCAGACCACCACATAAACCAAACACCACCACCCTCACACCAGAGAAAGAGAAAGACCTAACCTCGTCGCCTCCGCCTGGCTCCGTACGCTCTACTTACCGTCGAACTCGACTCCTCGTGTACCGAGCCTGGCCTCCAAACAGAGCCACTCCATCACACCTCTGTCTGCCCTGCTCCTCGCTCCTTCGGTCAGAGCGGACATTTAGATCTGCTTCGACTGACCCTCGGATCCAGCTGTGCCACCAGATCCGTTTGTCGAGCCTCGAATCTGGCTCCTCATGTGCCGAGCCTAGCCACCGAAGCACTGAGTTGAGCTCTTCTCCCTACTTCTTTTTCCTCTTCTTATTTTTTACTTCAAATTATGGATGGAGAGAATGGATTCTCTCTCCATCCTTTCCTTCTTAAGAAGTTGTCCCTAGTCTCTTCAAAAATCGAAGATACACCACCCTCTTTTTGTTGTGTCAATTATTAGTATGAGTATTAATGGTTTGTGTCACAGCAGACTTCAACATCCTCCTCTTATTGATTAATAAAGATTAAATTGATCATTAATTATTTATTAATGTTATTAATAATTATTAATTATAGTTAGGGGTATATTATTATTATTATTATTTATGGCAGGTTGGTATTAATGGATGTTATTTTAAATCAGGCTGGTTTTAAGGCCCAATAGTAATATTTTCGAGATAGTGTTAAATCATTAAATAATATTACTACTTTAAGGCCCATTTATAAAGCTACATTGTAAGTGTTAATCGTACACCTCACGCATGATTAACCAGGCCACCTAGCTATTGTATAAATTCCCAAACCGATCATATCTAGAAACTAGTATTTCAAACACTTAATATTTACAGTCTTTATTGTTCAAATCATATTTTTTGGACTGTGCTTATGTGTTTTGTCTATTTATTTCTATTCATGTACATCGTACTTTTTTATATCATTAATTTTTCATAGTACTATTGTCAAGTTATGATTATATCTTGGTAGTTCCATTCCTTTATCATTTATTGTACTATCTATTTACAGTTTTATAGCTTTTGTCAACTAATTGGAACTGCTATTAGTGGTGTGCTCGCTCTAATCCTGACTTGATATATTTGTCAGATAATGGTTGCCCTATCTATTATGGCCACGGGGTGCATTAGGCGTAGATAGGGAGACTCTGATTCAGTAGGGTCTAGCTCCAGTCGATGAGGTTTATCTAGTGACCCAGTTAGGCTGGATTTCAACTGGATTTGTCTCCAGTTGATGATTCTTTGCATGTTATTGTTTTAGACTTGTATTTGAGAATTATTGGCTCTTAGGCTATCTAGACTTGTATTTCTATATTAGACTTTTTCTGGATTTTCATTTCATGTTGTCTTATCTTCGTACCATTTTATCTTCCTTATAGTATTGTGATTGAGTATTAATATATTGTCATTACTTGTCCTCCGTCTGGAGATGACTATCTTGACAGGTTATGATATTTATATTGTTAGCTAGATTAGTAGACCTAGGCATCATTCTACCGTCGATGTTGTAGTGTAGGCTGGGTGCTGTCACGCACTCGTGCCCCTATTACGGGTCAAGACAGGACGAACGGGGAACTTAGTCAGTGGAGACCTATCTTATTTTCGTCAGGATGAGCAACCTCTGTCTGATAAGGCCATATTGCGCGACTGGCTTTTTAATGCTCTGGTTGCGGTTGTGCGTTGTCCGGGTTCGGGTTCGATAGACCGGATAAACCGTAATCAGATACTCCCAGCAGTAAAGTTGGCAATTGGACATAATTTGGCCCTTCTGCCTGCGATGGTTTGTTGTATCCAACGGGGCCTTCGTATTTTCAACCAAAAGGTTCTAGACCACAAAGGGACTAGAAACTTCAATCATGTGGAAATACTTTACCACTACTTGCTGGGGTGGTTCTTACTACACCATCGCTCCTTGGTGTATGCTGAAGAGGACGAAAGCATTCTAGAAGAAGATGCCTTCTTACGACAATATGGGGCGAAGACCTGGGTTTCTAAATAGGTACCCTATTATTGACATGCTTTGGCCTCCCTAGATGACTACTCTTTTTTTCAGTAGTGCCCAATTTTTCTGAAGCAAATATCAGTCTTGTACATGTCGATGTAAAGATAGGCACTCATATGATCTCTTCTCAAATCAGATATTGACTCTTCTCTATAAGACCATCTCATTTTGTCTATCTGAGAAGGAATGCCACTTTTCTGGAGCCTTACTTATCGAGCAGGTTTGCTAGACAATTTGGGTATTGCCACCTCATACTGAAAAACCCAAATTTGCACCTTGGCTTTGAGGGGAATGTGCTGGATTGTGTGTGGGCATGGCACTATTACTCCTCTACTGGTACCGGTGTAGAGTTCGAGTTGCCAAGTGTGGAGAGTGAGCCGCCCATCATTTTCACGTCGGCTACTTTTTACTATCAGTCGATCGTACCCTCGGTTGGCTATAGCATGGGGATTTTATTGTGGGTACGAGGCTGATGCCTTCCTCCTCGTAGCAACTTCCTCAATCCTGTATTGCTGTGGAGACACCACCACAGAAGAGATCTGCTTCTAATCGATTTTTTTGGGTTAATTCGCAGCATGCGACTCCGGATAAAAATAGTCCTCGGGAACGGGGAAGCGGCCGACTAAAACGGTTCTACGGTACGCCAACAAGACTTTAAGGAAAGTAATCACCAAAGAGAAGGGGCTCGGAAGGTGGTCCATTCTCGAATGCTCTCTTTGGCTCCCGAGCTTCCTTTCGTTTCCCTCATTCGTTATGTTTAGTTGTGTGCATGCATTAGGGAAGTGAGTTCCTCCTTAATATTTGGTGTATACTGTGGTTATGATCGAACAAGGCTCCGAAGAATATGTAGCATGAGCTTCATGGTCGCCGCTATTGTCAGGGGTATCGGAAGATCATGATGCTCCTCATGATGGGATACCGGATTCCCCATATAAGCGACCTTTGTATCATTATTTCCCAGTTTTGGCTGAGGTTACAAAGAATGCCGAGGAAGGGGTGGATGATCACCCAACCATGGGGAGGTATGAACCTTCCTTATCCATCTAGATCGGGGGTGATCCGATGACTGACACCGATTTTGTGGTGTGCGCCAGTAAGTATGTTGAAAGAGGACTGACTCATGTGTCTCTTCCGGTCGTGGTTGAGGAAACGGTTAGGGTACCTCCCCCTTCTGTAGTGTCTCGCTCCGTGAAGGTATTAGATAGACAGAGAGATCGGATTGTCGACTCTGTAACAGAAGACGATTGATCTGGGTGAGTGGACAAAGACTCATTTGATGATTCGCTTACGCCTAATAAGAATCTAAGTTTTTGAATGGATTCTTTTGCTAATAACTAGATGGTAATCATTGAGTATTCTTATAAGAGAATTCACATGTTGCTATGCTAAGAACAAGAAAAGTGTTGACCTGTATGCTATGAAGAAGAATTGTTGCCTACTAATAAGAAATGATATGATGCCTTGCTAAGAAATAAATGTTTCCTTGATCGATAGAATGTTGCCATGTTAAATCGAATGAGATGATGCCATGCTAAAGTTAGAGAATGCTCACATGTCCGAATTCGTATGCTGTCAAAGGTAGAATAATATGTTATATCTACACAGAACTGTTATTATATTTTCAAAGAAGATGAACAATTTCTTGTCCCTCAAAGATGCCCTGAATGTTAGACATATACAGACGGACTTGTACATGTTGCAAAGAAATGAAATATATAGGAGCTTCGGCTTTGAATCAAAGAAAAGAGAGAAGGCAGAGTCATAACTCTGTCGTTCAAAGAGAAAAAATGTTAGAAAGTGGAATGACTGGTCAAAGATAAAATGTTGCCTAAAAGAGTTTATCTGATAGATGTCACTTTTTGAATTGGTCTCGGACAACTTGTGCACAAGGTCACTAGATCTTTCGGACGTTTCTTGGGGCACCTTGAAACGTTTGGCCTATGAGAGATTGTCTAGACAACCTGAGGTACAAGAAACCTCACGATCAGGGGGGTGTTGCATCTCGTCCACTAGCGACGAACTGAACCCAAGTGTCACAGTGGCAAATAATAGAAATAACCATGGTCCATCATATAGATAGTTATTGATTGGTGCAGAGCTGAACCCATGAGTCACAGTTACCAATCAAGTCTGCATGTGTCGATAAGATCTAACAATGCAGAGATGAATAAAGAAAATGTTGATTATATCATGTTTATGGTAATCTTTGTCTTGTGCAGGGATGGACCGTCGGCTATGGTAAGAATCACTGAAAAGTGATACATTTCTTGCTAAGTTTCCTGAACATGAGTTCCTTAAAGAATAACTTGTTGCCAAGAATTGTTATATCCCTTTCAAAGAAAACATCTGATAATCATGCTTGTAACTGAGCCAGAGAATGTCTTGAATAAGACAAAAGAATGGTAAAGATTTTGTCCCTGAGAAATGATATAGCTCACAAAACAAGCTACGCACTTCACAAGAATGTTTAGTCCCTTGTATGCTTGAAAGAAGTAAAATAAACTGTGGCTTTTCAAAGATATTTTCAATCGATGTAATCTGACTATGAATATGCATGAAATGAACCTAGGTAAAAGTAGCAAGATCAGATCACAAGAAATATTTTTTCGCTAAATGAATTAGTAATCATTTCAGATGATGTAGCATTTTGTTCACAATCACCAGTATGTTTATGTACTAACCCACCATCAGTCTGCACGCATGTGCAAGATGCCTCGAGATGGATAGTCCGAAGCAATAGCCCGAGCCTCATCCTCAAGAGCCAAAAATCAGCAGAGATGCCAAGAGATAGATATCTGTTTCAAAGAGTTGCTTTTGTATATAAAGGGACGTAACGTATGGAATGGGATCATTATGATCTGTAATGTTTCTGAGAGAATGTAAGCATTGTATCATAGAGAAATGAGAGCATTGTAATTTGTTCAAATTAAATCAATAAAGAGATTTTTTTTCAAGCTACCTTGTGTTCAATTATATCTGCATTATGTTTTGCTACGTTATTGTCAATCTTGTATATTTTGTCATTGTACAGGTCTTGGCCTTGTGCAAGCGAAACTTACGCTTGTACGGCATCACACCCAAGCAAGGGTGAACGATCTCACAGAGTCCAAAGCGAAGACGAAAGGACTTTGCGGGATCAGGCGTGGCAGAATGGTATCAGGGCAGCACGATCCTCTGGACAATTGATTCGATTGAATTCAAAGTCTGTTCAAATGAAATCAATAAAGAGAATTGTTCCTACTACCTTGTCTTCAATTATATCTGCATTTTGTTCCGCTGTATTATTGTCAATCTTGTCTATTTTGTCATTGTACAAGTCTTGACCTTCTGCAACCCGAGGTTCCTATACCAGCTTCTAGTTCTGGTGAGGATGATACTGAGGTTCCTTCAGTGGAGACTGTTCTGGCCAGTATCCCTAGCGTGCGAGCGATGCTATCGGGTGTCGCAGCTTCTCGATCTCCTGCTTTGGCAAAAATAATTGGTGGATCGGCCCACCTGTCCACCGTCTCAGGGGTTAACCCCGTAGAGGAGATCATAACTCCTTCGTTTCTGTCGGCTCCTGCCGACGTGAGTGGTATGGCTGAGATCCTGATCGGGACCTTCCACACAATTTTGAAGTAGGGGATTCAAGGCTTTCTAGTAACAGGCTGCTCCTTCTCCTGGGCAAGGCATGGAGCTGAGGGATTGATCCAAACTCTCCATATTTTTCCTGGTATCGAGCGCTTAGTTGACCTCTACTTGGCAAGCTTAACTCAATGGAGCAGTATCTCGGTAAGCATCAGTGTGCCCAGGAGGCTGATGTACACGCACTGGCCTCTTCCGAGTACAATCGTCTACTTGTCAAGGCCGTTAAAGGAAAAGTGATCTGTACTGAGATTTGATTGCCCTTAGTCCTGAACTTGGCCGGTTGGCTGAGCGGCGGCATCGACTATCTAGTCGATGTATTTGTCTACGGAGTAAGATCGGTCACCCAAGAGGTCATTAGGATTATGGCGGAAGTTGAAAGGCTCTGGATGGAACACCAAAGGCTGGAGCTTCGGTTGAATGGCCACACTAAAGACCAGGAAGCCAATAGTCGGTTGTTGGAGAAGATCAGTGTATCTTCTGCTACCATGTAGATTGCGACGAAAGATCTAAAGGATATATTCGCCTCCTATAGTCGTCTAAAAGATCCGGTTGTCGTGAACAGAGAGCCAGGTGTGTTGCTTGTGAGAAGAAGGAACAGCTCATAGCTTCTCTTCGTCAGCAGCTTCAGGGATTTTATGTGGATATTTTAATCTGTCCTCCCTCCATTTTTTGTATTCCTCTGTATATGTGTATACATTTTTTGATGGAAAAAGTAATGGCAATTTACCTCCCCTTTTTTGTGGAACCGTCTTGAGATCGGGCTCGTTCTGGCTTTGTTGGGGTGTGTCGTGGCGAGCATGTAGTCTTTTCTCATTGTTGAATGGAACAAGTATTGGTAATTTACCTCCCTAGATTTTTAGAGTTATATTTTTTATTTAATATAGTTATTAATAGATGTTTTTGCCACTATCATTTTTTATCACTAAATACTCTTTTTCGATAGCTTTGATTTTAGGTTCACAAGAAATGCCAATCTCTAGAAACTTCCTTCAGGAGTTTTGATCTAGACAAGTTTATCTTAAATTTCATATGTCATGTCCCACTCAAAACATGTTCCCTTGTATTCTATTTGCACCACACAACTTTAGGTCAATTAGGCCAAAAGGTTATCTACCGTAAAAATTGTCGTACCTTCCAACTTAATTTCAGAACTCGACATCGGCCCAACCTAAATGACACAACATATGATTTCGACCTATTTTGAGGCTACTACACACATGCCTATGGTGTCTCACTTAATTGAGTTCCCATGTGTGACTGATTTTCAAATGGCACATAAGACCCTTACATAGTCATTTCGGTGTCTAATTCTATTGGAATAATTTCTGAACTTAACTCTGGTCAACCTAACTTAGTGGAGACCATCTAGGGTGCCAAACACTAGTGGAACCATATTAGATTGATTTAATTCAATTTATGAGCAGCCATGTGCTCAAATCCTAACAACTTTAACCGAAGTCAAACATCACACTCATAGAAGGAAACCAATTACCTACCTAACCAATTTAGTTGATTGGTTGACCAAATCTCCACCAAATCAATCCAAACCTTCTTTATATTAATCCTAACTTATATGAGGCCAAAACCTTGTATATTAAACTCCAAAAAACAGCTATCCCTACTCCCCACCTTGTAAATCTAAAAACTGCATTCAGCCTTGGCCGTCGGAGATACCTTGTGGCATAACGGCGGTTTCGACCCCTTCCCGACCTCCCTTGACACTCCAAAAATATTCTTTGTGAAGCTAACATGACCTTATACAATCCTATTAAATCCTCACACGTCCACAACCCCTTTACTATACCAAAATAGACCTACAAGTCAACCGATTCCACCAGCACAATTATGTGTGAACTAGCATGTTTGTCATCTTCTAAAATATGTTTTAAATACTTTTTCTCATCTATTTCACCTGAAACAAAATCTAAGGAATGTCCCAACATGTCTTCTATGATTTTCAATCGTTAATTCGCACTATTCCACTTCATTTTCCCATAGCGTCCGTTACACTAAAATGTGTCCAAAATTGATCTATTTCGGTACGGAGACCTTCCCAACGAATTCGAATCCAGATTGATCTCTTACAATAGCTTGGTAAGGTCTCTTACATCTATATCTACCATCAAGAGTCATTGTTGGTGAATATTTGTAAGTATTTTATGTTGATATTGATGGAACTGAGGATTCCCAACACCGTGGATTGGGTACGTATTGATTGATGGAAAGTTAGTAGATTTAAAATGTGTTCTAACCCTTCATAGGTGGAAATTAGGGTTTATAAATTATACATGCGATGAGAAGAAAATTATAGTTTCCTGCAACCTCGAGCAGACCGCAACTCTAAGATATTTTGTACGTATTCCTTCCTCGGGTTGGACATCTTGTGGACGACGATCTCCCAACCTTTTCTTCCTTTTATTGTCCTCCCTATCTCTCCTCTCGTGATGAACGAATTAGAGAAAGATGCTCTCGTTACGATACATATAATGGCCAGAGAATAGAGGGTATATATAAGATACGGCAGGGATCGTGAGAAGAAATTAGGTTTAGGTCTCCTAACGGGTCTAGGTATCCCGTGTTTAGCCCGAATACATAAACCAGGCATGTTAAAATAGCTCGGTCCACTAAAGAGCTACTGTTGTACTACCTTTCTAATCCCAAATTACATTTATGGGCTCTTTATTATATACTCGTTTATCTTCCCATGTTAAGATATCGAATGTCCGTCAATCAAAATAAGTTACTGACAACTACATTGATCGACTTCTTTTATCCTTAAGTAGAACCACTCAACTTTATTTGTCATGTAGGATATAATCTACCTGCAGGGTTTACATGCCAATCTTTATGAGTTTCTTAAAGGGACATCATCAACCCGATACATCAGGAAATGGATTCCTTTTATAATCAATAGCCCATCATACACATAATGCATTACCCAATTCATAGAGATTATTGGCTCATTATGAATCTTACTCTTTTATGAATCAAAGTAATGCACACTACATATACATGTCTGTTATTATATCTGAATTAAAAGCACAAGCATCCATAATAACAGAGATATTTGTTTTCTTATGTTGTCAGTACAAAGAGAATGACCTCAAGTGATCATGTTCAATACACACAAAGTGCACTAGTATAACCCTATAGTCAAGATAGACTAATGCCAGATTATACTACAACCTTACCACTGGTTTGTCCAAATCAATCTATGTTGTAAACCATTTATATATTCTACAAGGGACTGATAATATGATCTTTTGTGTGTCACCACACATCATATTATCTACAATGTAGAATATCAGACACTTGCATTAACATATAACAAATATAAAATGTCAACATTTGCCCATATAATTCTCATTCAAAAATAATAAAAATATATAGTTAATACAAAAGTGATGCTTTTAGTATATAATCCCAATAATCTCCCACTTATACTCAAAGCATTACTTTTTAGTATACTGTTACAAATCTTCCACTTATACTTAAAGTTATGTGGCCATACATTTGACTCACATTCCCTCAACATGACTATTAAAAGCCTTAGCCGGTAAGCACTTTGTAAATGGATCAGCTAGGTTGTTTGCTGATGCTATCTTGGTCACAACACATCTCCTCTTTTTATGATATCTCGTATCAGGTGGTACTTGCGCTCAATGTGTTTACATGTCTTATGGGCTCGTGGTTCCTTCAAGTTTGCAACTTCACCACTATTATCACAATAAAGTATAATAGTCTTAGGCAGACTAGGTACCACAACTAAGTCCAGTAGAAAGTTTTTTAGCCAAACCGTTTTTTTGGCTGCCTCAGAGGCTACCACATACCCGGCTTCTATAGTAGAATCAGCAATACATTTTTGCTTGATACTCCTTCATACTATGGCTCCACCTCCCAAGGTAAATACATAACCTGAGGTAGATTTTTTTGGCATCCCTATTTGACTGAAAATCTGAGTCTGTATACCACAATGGCACTAAACTATCTGTGAGACTCGTCTCACAGTATCGGTATTTATATACGGATACGTACTTTGAAGTATATTTTGTACTTTATTGGATTTTGGAATGCTTTAAAAATTTTCCCAATTTATAGATTTTCTTATTTACCGGCTTACCGACGGTGTACTGGTATGTACTGACAGTATGCCGCCCGGGACATATTTTCTACTTTTAGATATTTTTTATTTTTCTGATATTTTTCTGAATAGTGTTTCCAATATTTTCGTAAATAGTGTTGTGTATATTTTGATGAATAGTATTTAGATATTTTCGTGAATTGTGTAGTAGCATCCTATTATCCAATAGATACTTGGTTTTCTTTGGATGGTTAGGATTAATTTAGATTGTGACATGGATTACAATCCAACGATCACGATTAATTCACACCTTCTATATATACCCTCTCATTTTTCCTCTCCGCACTTTTTTATTTCCTTCTTCTATTCCTCTTCCTCAAGCTTAGAAAAGCTTGGCCTTCAGGCCTAGAGTGTGGTTTCGTACCCCTCTTGGTGGTGGAGTGGAAGATTAGGTTTGGTTGCTAAAACTCTAGGCAAGTACATTTTGCTCAAAAGTGACATAACCATATTGTATTTTCTGGTTTTTCATAGAAACTAAAGTTTTATTATTGTATAATATGCTTCTCTAAATTGTTAACATCTTTAGTATAGAGCACTTTTGGTTTTGATCGATGGTATTGCGTAGATTTGAGTTTCTAGACCGTATTTTCGAGTATTTTGAGGTATTCATCTTTCCATTTTCAAAATCAGTAAAAACTAATGATTCCATGTTGTAGGAAATTAAATTCTTGCGATTTTGACTTTTGATCCGAATTTTGATTTAAAAGAAACTTTTTACGGCCGAAATAAGTTTTGGAGTTTTCAAAAATCAACTTTCTGTGACAGTTCAGAAAATTCGTCAGTAATCTGCGAAAATCTGTCAGAAAATCTGAACTTGCTCTAAAAACTTGCAATGACACTTCGGAAATCCGTCGGATGATCCGAATAGGCTGCTTTTGTATGTTTTTGTCAGTTTTTGTCCGTTTTTGTTGTTTTCTTCGATTGAAATGATGTCTTATCATACTCTAGTATTGTTGTATAGTTAGAAAATGATTGTACACTTTATGTACATGTCATATGTTCATGTTCACTTATTGTTCTATGTCCAGATTCTAGATAGTGGCTTGTAGTAGCGCACCCATGTATTGATTTCCTTATTAAGTTCTAGATCAAAGATATGAATGAGGACATGTTCTTCTTCGACATCGTGGATATATGTCACGACCCGCACCCGCTTTTCGTATACGAGACGTGTCCAAGCCAGCCTACGCCGCAGAGTCGACGGTAGAATGCTGTCAAGCCCACAAGAAAATAGATGCTCAAAAATAAACATTTGCTGCTCATTCACATTTCTAATTTATTACAACATTTACAACATTTATATTTAAAGGAAAAACAAAGTTTTACAATTAAAGAAATTGATACAATTGCTTTCTATTCTAGGTTGTCCTCAGCATACCCAAGTCTTCACAATGCTAACAGTGATCGCGGCTAAACCTTAAAAATATTGGTTTCCAGTCAGGAATGGAACAAGTACACAAACCGATGACAATGCAAAACACAATAGAATTAACAAGACATGAAAATAGCATATGGAATATGAAAGCTAGTAAGAAAACTGATGACATAACACGATAGAGAAGTAAACAAGGAAAAACTAATAAAAGACATCTATCTAGGTGGTGTGAAATATCTGTTTCGACATGTGAACAGCTAGAGGATAAAATCTGGCATCTACACGTACCGTGTGCAGATGCTATTGTTCAAGAATAGACTCATGGAATATTTCTGGGTAGTCCACATGTATACTAAGATATTTTCCCTCCCGACAACTCCGTGTGACGAGCGTGTCAACAAGCAGCAAGATATATGTATAGACATGAAATGAGAAGACTACTATGAATTGGAAAGCAATCAGAAAGTGCACTTGCCTGAGGTCCTTAGCTGGAGAAACCAATAAGACTATACCACTCAATGAGCCACAATCAGTCAACACATGTAGAAGTCTCCGGATGCTGAAATAAATATTACCAACGTTCTCAGAATAGTCAAATTAGCTAGGATTGTCTGTCCTTAAGTCCAATTCTGGACACAGAGGAAAAACGGTAATTTCGGGCAAAAACGATGTCCGCCGTTGGACCCGCTTTGCACCGAAAAGCGTGCCAGACTCAATGGTCTCTAAAGTCGTCAAATTACATGTCTACGGATTTGGTTTTTTGATACAAACCCAACCGTATGTCCAGAGTTGGATTCCGGTGGACCGTACACAAAATCGCACGTTGAATGGGACCGTGGGGCCCGCAAAACGACGATTTTATCAACTGTCTCAGAATCAGACCAAACTTGGCGTACAGGACTAAAAAATAATACGGTCCTGATGGCGCAAGTTTCGTCTCGATCTGACGAGCGTGCACAAAGTAATTGGAGAATTTACAAAGTGCACGATACGGTAAATTTTGACGGATACGCCTTAAATTTGTCGCGCACACGCGACCAATTTAAATTCTGCCAATGCCCACACGACCACGAAACCGTTACGCATCTTTCGATGCTTTCGGTTCGTGACCACATCGCCCGGTTTGGCAGGATGCACATCGTGTGGATGAATTTCTAATTTTCTAAACTGTTTTCAAAGTGGTTTTTGCTCAAATTCGAAGACTGATTTCTTTGTGCCTACTGTATAAAATCTGAAACTACAAAAAGGGTCATGATCTCCTATAGGTTGGCTATAAATCTGTTCAAGTTGATTCTCGAATCGAACTACGGATTGGCGAGAATTCGCCTCTAAAATGGATTCAGAAATAGTTCTAGTACCCTGTTTTCGATGGTTTTTCCCGAAGTTTCGGGAATTTATGTAATTAATCTAGAGAAAACTAGGTCGATCTATTTGCAGGGTTGCATAGGTGGTCAACTAGGCTATCACTAAAAATTTATGGGTCGAATAATCGTTCGGCAATGAAGGAGAAACGTACCTTGAAAGTTGCTGCAATCCGCTGCTGTGTTCAGTTTATTGTGCGCGGTTTTCCGCGCTTGGCCGGCCTCCAGTGGCCTGGGCTGCCGCGCGCGGTGGCCCAGGGCGGCGCGCGCGCCCACGGGGTGGTGCGCCCAGGGCAGGGACGGTGGCGCGTCGAGTTTTGTTAGGGTTTAGGTTGATGTTCCATCGTCTCCTCTGCTTGACGAATATATATACCCCCCCGGCTGTGAAGGCCTGGGTCGGGTTTTCAATAGGGTGTTGGCGGTTTTGTCGAAGGAAGCTCGGTACTGTTCACTGAACAGTACCCGAACCATTATTTCTTTTTCTTTTTCTTTTCTTTTCCTATTTTATTATCACTATATCTATATAAATATATACACTATTATATATCATTATATATATACCTACAATTACACTATTATATGTATTTATATATACATACAATTACATATATAATATTTATATATACATACATCCACATGTACGTATTCATATTTTTATATTTATATATATATACACCTACCCAATATATAATATTTATTTATATACACATATAATATTTATCTATATTACCATATTTATATATATATCCCATTAATACAATTCAAGTAAATATATTCCTATGTATATATGTGTAAATATATACACGTATAATGATATACACGCATATACCGTAGATACAATTACAAGCAATAAAATATTAAGTAATGTCAATATTGAAATCCACTTCTTATTCTTATATACCAAAATTCACATAAATAAAATACAGGGGTATTATATATATAAAGCCTAATTTTCATATATTATAAATATACTTCTATATATAAACATACACGAGTATATAAACAAATTAGATAAATCCCATAGGGTCTAAAATATTTGTTAAAGAAAATATTTACTAATTTATCAATAAAAATTATTTAATATATAGTTAACTACAATTTGTGAAAATCGTCTACTAGGTTACTGAATTAAAATACTACTACTCAATGCATGTCTATAAGGACGTCTTGGGATGCACTACATGACTACCTGGGTTTGGGCTTGGTTTGGGTCCAGTCTGGGCTAATTTGATACAACCGGGTCATTCAAGGTCAAATAATATTAATAATAAATAATTAAATTATTCATAATGGTAATGTCACAACTTGGCCTGGTTTTCTTAGTTAGGACATAACTATGGCTCGACCTTCCCCTACCATGACTAAACACTAGTCAAAGCACGCCACGGAGCTATCCGTGCCATGATTCCTAGTCACCTTGTACTCCAAATCTCAACTATGGCTAAAATCATCTACCGTAATAATTAACTATTTAATTATTTATAAAAAATTCTAAAATCACCATTTAAATCAAAAAATAATAAAAATATTTTGAAAATTTTCGGGAAGGGAGGCTACAAATCTACCCACCTTAAAAATAAGTTCGTCCTCGAAATTCAAATTCATAACTATTTCTTCAAATTCAAGTCTAGTATTCCCTTAATCTCCTCAAATTTAATTTCTCAAAAATATTTATGGCCTTCTATAGTCATTTGGTATTTACGAAATCTCGAGGACTCCTACCCACCTTCGGTCACACTACTCCTCCCAACTAAAATCTATAATCCTCTAACTAGTTGCTAACACTCCTACAAACAGATATCTAGGCATATGGTAGCTATAATCACCTCCTATTTATCAAGCAACCCAAAATTTAACAAGCAACAAATTTACACAAATAGCAAAAATATTGGTAATTTCTAGTAAGCATAGCCATTCGTCTCTCCAAAATAGGTAGAATATGAGATAATGAAGAATAACCAAGAGCAATTAGAAAATTTCAAGAGCGGTAGCGTATATCCAATGGTACAGGTAGAAAGAATGTTTATGGAGCATGACTTGTTTGCTAGATTGGGCTACTCTAGTTCAGTCGCTTGCTACGTCGAAGAGTCCGTCGTTACTTAGAGTGGCCTGCAATCCGTGCAATACAGAAGTCTCGTTCTCGAAATTCTAATTCAAACAAGGTTCCATAATGGAACAGAATTTGAGAAATCAAGATTGTGGTCTTAATGGGTTCTCTATTTGAACATCAGTCGTTGGTTGGATGAACGTTGGGTTTCAATCTATATGGATTGGACAAGATCCCAATGGTAGAACTATTCCTACAAGATTATGGTATCCTAGTATAGGGTTCCTTCCAAGTAGTTTAGCTATTTGCTAGTCGGGTTGGTTAGCTAGGTCCATAACCCCAAATGCACCTTCAGTGACTTTTGTGTTTAAGTAACAAATGAGGCCTCAATTGGGTGGCACACTAGTGGCATTTTCATAGTGGGCTTCGAGTAGGTCACAACCATATATTGGGTTGCAGGAATTGGGTCGAAGTTGAGGCTCTAGTGGAATTCAGAAAGTACGTCGGTGTTATGGTAAGGGTTATAGCTAGTCCATTTGTCCTGAAAGTCGTACCATAAAAATAGAGTACAAGGGGACGGGTTTGAGTGGGACATGATATACCTAGATGAAGGTAGACTCGTTTAGATCTTGCATGTGAAATTCGTTGGGAGGTAACAGCTGGTCTCGTGCTTCGAATATTAATGACACGGTCGGGGACACAAAATGATCTAAATGAAAAGTGGGAGTCCAAGGGCACTAATCATCATCCTAATGGAAGTTATTCTAATCACTCGATAATCCTGGTATACCCTAAAAATTTTAGAAGGCTTACAGTCTACCTACCTTAGAAGCTAGGCTATGGTTTTAGGAATAATGAAGTTAGAGGGTTCCCAAAATTCGAATACTGTACCTCGACTCTGGTCAATAAAGAACAAGGCACATCGTATGAAAAGATTTCTAACGACTGGTTCATGAATTTCTATTTGTGTCAGGCCTGCCAGTCTAGTGTCACAAGGGTTCTAGTTAAACCAAGCTTCAAACAAATGGTTAGAGGCTCACAACATTTGGTTTCTTGAGGATAGGCAGTCTCCTAGGTTGGCACTTGATCAAGGAAAGGACCCTAATCATTCTCGAACTCCAATGACTAGAAGATCAAGATAGCAGGTTTAGTGCCGAAGGGAGGACGAGTAACTCGAGGCAAGGTTCCAGTCACAGAGCTGGCCGATGGTAGCTACACTTGCATATGCAACTATCAATGCCATGGGAATACCCTGTATCCATCTATCAATTACGAGCTTTCGTCTTTCTAATCGGTGAAAGACAAAACAATAAAGAGTTCAAAAAGGGATGTCACTGAATATGATTACGTGATTCAAAAGCGAATGTATAATTTAAGAGGAATTGTCAAAGCAGTCGTTGATGAGCTCCTAGAGACATCTATATCTCATTTCACGTAGGGTAGTTAGATGGAAAGCGAATAAATTGCATCCTGTTTGATCAGACTGTAATACAATGATTCTGATTAGACAACATGTTAGCGGGCGTCCCCAATAAACATATGTCTTGAATCAAGCTTGATAAAAGAGTAAGCTTACAAAGCTAGGCTGTAATAGCAGCGTTGGTCAAGATAGTCAAAATATAATTATGCGAGATTTTTGAAAGGAGGAACTAGTAGTTCGAGTTTTGGGAAAAATCAAAACCTTACCCGGTGTCATTGCTTATACAGTCAACCTATTATCTTCTATCCATTTGGCCTTAGTCGACTAATGGGTTATGGACCCCTAAATTCTATATTCTAAGTAAACCTGTTAGTGCCAGCCAATTACCTCGTCAATGGATCACAAGGACCACGGAAGACCAGGTTGGGAGACACGCTACTCGACTTACAGAACTTACACTAGTTTTGGCTTTGGGTCTTAGGGTCATACGGGGCAGTCTCTATCCTCTATAGTATCATAAACTTGTAATCACGTATGAAATCATTTCACCGAGAATTATGCCCTACTCGTATATTCTGGCAGCGACAAACCCTTGGTTCCATGATTTAGAGGTGATATGCTATCAGGCACTCTACTCTATATGGGCACAAGGGTATCTAAGATCTAAAGAGGTTAACGAGGACATAGTTCTTCGAGATGATTTCAATTCTATGGGTTGTGCCTCGCCAGTGCGCTGCTGGCTGCAGTAAAACCACACTATCCATCCTCAAACAATTGGCGACAGTGCGCTGTTGTCTAGTCATCGCGATCATTTAATTACTCTAACTATATTCGTAAGGACTTCAAGGAGCTGCTAGAGATTCAAACAAGTTGACAAAAATAAAGCGTAGGTATTTGCCTATCAGTCATAATACTTAAAATAAAAGGGTTAACATGGAGGAAATAACTAAAGACGAAAGGAATACAAATATTCGAGTATCTATTTTATATGCATTCCTATGGTTGAGGAAAATCTCAAATAAATCTACTTCGAGATTCGTAAGCAAATAACAGAATCAGAAAATTTAAACTAATTCCCTATGGCAATATAGTATTTGAAACAGGCAGTTCTAACTTATGATATAAGATCTATATCTAATACAGCAAAAGAATATTAAACAGTTCATCAAAGTTATTGCCTCAATTCTAGGCAAATCTAACTTACCAGTGAATAGTGGATCCATATTGAATCATAATGTCATATCAAAAGTATCAGTTCACCTATAGGGTTCTAGCAAGCTATCTAAATTGTATGGCCTATCTAATAACCTTAACTATCCAACGGTCAATTTAATGAGGGACTCATATTCCTAGTAGTTCTCTTAAATTATTTTAATTCTAGTTTGTGAATGAGCATTTCATGGTCGCAGGTTCGTAATAGTACGACTAACGTACCATCACGAGTTCGCAATCTTTTGCGAAAATAGACCTACATGGGCCACCACAAAAACTTGCCACGACCCGCACCCGCTTTTCGGATATGAGACGTGTCCAAGCCAGCCTACGCCACAGAGTCGACGGTAGAACGCTGTCAAGCTCGCAAGAAAATAGATGCTCAAAAATAAACATTTGCTACTCATTCACATTTCTAATTTATTACAACATTTACAATATTTATATTTAAAGGAAAAATAAAGTTTTACAATTAAAGAAATTGATACAATTGCTTTCTATTCTAGGTTGTCCTCAGCATACCCAAGTCTTCCCAATGCTAACAGCGATCGCGGCTAAACCTGAAAAATATTGGTTTCCAGTCAGGAATGGAACAAGTACACAAACCGACGATAATGCAAAACACAATAGAATTAACAAGACATGAAAATAGCATATGTAATATGAAAGCTAGTAAGAAAACTGATGACATAGCACGATAGAGAAGTAAACAAGGAAAAACTAATAAAAGACATCTATCTAGGTGGTGTGAAATATTTGTTTCGACATGTGAATGGCTAGGGGGTAAAATCCGGCATCTACATGTGCCGTGTGCAGATGCTATTGTTCAAGAATAGACTCATGGGATATTTCTGGGTAGTCCACATGTATATTAAGATATTTCCCCTCCCGATAACTCCGTGTGACGAGCGTGTCAACAAGCATCAAGATATATGTATAGACATGAAATGAGAAGACTACTATGAATCGAAAAGCAATCAAAAAGTGCACTTGCCTGAGGTCCTTAGCTGGAGAAACCAATAACACTATACCACTCAATGAGCCACAATCAGTCAACACATGTAGAAGTCTCCGGATGCTGAAATAAATATTACCAACATTCTCAGAATAGTCAAATTAGCTAGAATTGCCTGTCCTTAAGTCCAATTCTGGACACAGGGGCAAAACGATAATTTCGGGCAAAAATGATGTCCGCCGTTGGACCCGCTTTGCACCGAAAAGCGTGCCAGAGTCAATGGTCTCTAAAGTCGTCAAACTAAATGTCTACGGATCCGGTTTTCCGATACACACCCAACCGTATGTCCAGAGTTGGATTCCGGCGGGCCGTGCAAAAAATCGAACGTTGAGTGGGACCGTGGGGCCCGCAAAACGACGATTTTATCAACTGTCTCAGAATCGGACCAAACTTGGCGTACAGGACCAGAAAAATAATACGGTCCTGATGGTGCAAGTTTCGTCTCGTTCTGACGAGCGTGCACAAAGTAATTGGAGAATTTACAAAGTGCACGATACGGTAAATTTTGACGGATACGTCTCAAATTCGTCGTGCACACGCGACCAATTTGAATTCCGCCAATGTCCACACGACCACAAAGCCGTTATGCAGCTTTCGATGATTTCGGTTCGCGACCACGTCGCCCGGTTTGGCGGGACGCACGTCGTGTGGATGAATTTCCAATTTTCTAAACTATTTTCAAAGTAGTTTTTGCTCAAATTCGAAGACTGATTTCTTTGTGCCTACTGTATAAAATCTAAAACTACAAAAAGGGTCATGATCTCCTATAGGTTGGCTATAAATCTGTTCAAGTCGATTCTCAAATCGAACTACGGATTGGCGAGAATTTGCCTTCCAAAATGGATTCCAGAAATAGTTCTAGTACCCTGTTTTCGATGGTTTTTCCCGAAGTTTCGGGAATTTATGTAATTAATCTAGAGCAAACTAGGTCGATCTATTTGCAGGGTTACGTAGGTGGTCAACTAGGCTATCACTAAAAATTTATGGGTCGAATAATCGTTCGACGATGAAGGAGAAACGCACCTGGAAAGTTGCTGCCATCCGCTGTTGTGTTCAGTTTATTGCGTGCGGTTTCCCGCGCTTGACCGGCCTCCAGTGGCCTGCGCGGCCTCGCGCGGTGGCCCAAAGCGGCGCGCGAGCACGCGGGGCAGTGCGCCCAGGGCATGGACGACGGTGCGTCGAGTTTTGTTAGGGTTTAGGTTGATGTTCCATCGTCTCCTCTGCTTGGCGAATATATATACCCCCCCCCCCCGGCTGTGAAGGCCTGGGTCGGGTTTTCAATAGGGTGTTGGCGGTTTTGTCCAAGGGAGCTCGGGTGGTGAAGGGTACTGTTCACTGAACAGTACCCGAACCATTATTTCTTTTTTTTTCTTTTCTTTTTCTTTTCTTTTCCCATTTTATTATCACTATATCTATATACATATATACACTATTATATATCATTATATATATACCTACAATTACACTATTATATGTATTTATATATACATACAATTACATATATAATATTTATATATACATACATCCACATGTACGTATTCATATTTTTATATTTATATATATGTACACCTACACAATATATAATATTTATTTATATACACATATAATATTTATGTATATTACCATATTTATATATATATCCCATTAATACAATTCAAGTAAATATATTCCTATGTATATATGTGTAAATATATACACGTATAATGATATACACGCATATACCGTAGATACAATTACAAGCAATAAAATATTAAGTAATGTCAATATTGAAATCTACTTCTTAATTCTTATATACCAAAATTCACATAAATAAAATACAGGGATATTATATATATAAAGCCTAATTTTCATATATTATAAATATACTTCTATATACAAATATACACGAGTATATATACAACTTAGATAAATCCCATAGGGTCCAAAATATTTGTTAAAGAAAATATTTACTAATTTATCAATAAAAATTATTTAATATATAGTTAACTACAATTTGTGAAAATCGTCTACTAGGTTACTGAATTAAAATACTACTACTCATGCATGTCTATAAGGACGTCTTGGGATGCACTGCATGACTACCTGGGTTTGGGCTTGGTTTGGGTCCAGTCTGGGCCAATTTGATACAACCGAGTCACTCAAGGTCAAATAATATTAATAATAAATAATTAAATTATTCATAATGGTCATGTCACAACTTGGCCTGGTTTTCTTAGTTAGGACATCACTATGGCTCGACCTTCCCCTACCATGACTAAACACTAGTCAAAGTACGCCACGGAGCTATCCGTGCCATGATTCCTAGTCACCCTGTACTCCAAATCTCAACTATGGCAAAAATTATCTACCGTAATAATTAACTATTTAATTATTTATAAAAAATTCTAAAATCACCATTTAAATCAAAAAATAATAAAAATATTTTGAAAATTTTCGGAAAGGGAGGCTACAAATCTACCCACCTTAAAAATAATTTCGTCCTCGAAATTCAAATTCATAACTATTTCTTCAAATTCAAAGTCTAGTATTCCCTTAATCTCCTCAAATTTAATTTCTCAAAAATATTTATGGCCTTCTATAGTCATTTGGTATTTACGAAATCTCGAGGACTCCTACCCACCTTCGGTCACACTACTCCTCCCAACTAAAATCTATAATCCTCTAACTAGTTGCTAACACTCCTACCAATAGATATCTAGGCATATGGTAGCTATAATCACCTCCTATTTATCAAGCAACCCAAAATTTAACAAGCAACAAATTTACACAAATAGCAAAAATATTGGTAATTTCTAGTAAGCATAGCCATTCGTATCTCCGAAATAGGAGGAATAGGAGATAATGAAGAATAACCAAGAGCAAGTAGAAAATTTTAAGAGCGGTAGCATATATCCAATGGTACAGGTAGAAAGAATGTTTATGGACCATGACTTGTTTGCTAGATTGGGCTACTCTAGTTCAGTCGCTTGCTACGTCGAAAAGTCCTTCGTTACTTAGAGTGGCCTGCAATCCGTGCAATACAGAAGTCGCGTTCTCGAAATTCTAATTCAAACAAGGTTCCATAACGGAACAGAATTTGAGAAATCAAGATTGTGGTCTTATTGGGTTCTCTATTTGAACATCAGTCGTTGGTTGGATGAACGTTGGGTTTCAATCTATATGGATTGGACAAGATCCCAATGGTAGAACTATTCCTACAAGATTATGGTATCCTAGAATAGGGTTCCTTCCAAGTGGTTTAGCTATTTGCTAGTCGGGTTGGTTAGCTAGGTCCATAACCCCAAATGCACCTTCAGTGACTTTGGATATAGTGAGTATAAATTAGTGGTATTATACTATTTATATATAGTGAGTATAAATTTTATAAACTTTTATATACATTTTTGGTATTTATTTATATACATATATATGTGTATAAGTACCTTATATATGAGTATATATTGGCTATATATACATATATATAAGTGGTTTAAAAAAATAAACCATCCATGTACTGTTCACTATTCGTGAACAGTACTCTATATTGGCCGAGCCTGAGATTCAACGAACAGAACACTTGGAGAAATCATTCAAATCCAAACCGAACAAATAAAATCTCCCAATAAATTTTGATCCTCCTTATTTAAATCCTCTGCAACCAAATCCTCGTCGGATTCGATTATATTCTCAAGTAAACCGAGAGGAATTAGGATTTAAAATCGTCATATATATTCGAACGAACCCTAGATTCTTCACAAAAGTTTCTGTCGAGGCTCATCCCCCAACCCGAACGTCGACTCCAACACCTCCCCCATACCCCTGCGCCCGTGATCGAAGGCCTGCAGCTGCCGCCGTACTGCCATGACCACCGTATATAAGTCGTCGGTCGCCAAAAAACAGAGAGTACTCTATTTCAAAACTGCCTAGGTAACCCACTTTGCATTCATGTATCTTTGTGTACATGGAATCGTTTTCGCTTCTACGAGATTCTATAGAGAGCCGTTGTAACCCTCTTCTAGTCCCTTTAAAGGGAATTTGATATCGTCCCCAGGATCGGTCGTAAACTCGACGCTAAGTCGAACAAAAACTGTCGATCAAATAGTGTATTAAACCAGTTTCAAAACCCAAATTTGAAGCCAATTTATGGACTGGACATTAGGGTTTTTTGCAAACTAGTTAAAAATAGTTGAAGACAATATAAATGAGATTGAAATGCACCTGTTAGATCTACTTTTTGATTATTATGCAGGAAGTTATTCAATTTCAAAGATTAAAGAAAAACTGTTTTAAAAACTAAAAACTTTTATGAAAATTTGTCCGATACGGCATGCACCCCGACAAACCGGGCTACGTGGTCGTGCACTATACGTATCAAAAGGCGCATATGGATGTTGTTGACGTGTCAGAACTGACAAACCTCAATTTCGTTGCGTGTGCGCGACGAAATCAGTGTGTATCTGTCAAGATAACCCATGTATCAACCTTTTGCATACTTAGCCATACTTTCGTGTACGCTCGTCGTATTGAGACGATACTTGCGCCAACAGGACTGTATCAAAATTTTGGTCCTATGTGCCAATTTTGGTCTGATTCTGAGAATGTCGACCGGAACGCCTATTTGGCGGGCTCGTGACCCGATCTAACGGACAAAATTGTACACGGCCTGCCGGAATCCAACTTTGGACATATGGTTGGGTTTATCTCCTCAAACTGGACCTGTAGACATATAGTTTGATGACTTTAGAGATCATAGATATTTGCACGTATTTCGGTACAAAACGGGTCCAACAGCGGACATCGTTTTGACCCAAAATTACGATTTTGCCCTTGTTCCAGAATTGGACTTTTGGACAGGTGTTTTCTTGATATATCTTTTACACTGGAAATGTTCTTGATGTTTGCTTTAGCATCCGGAGTCGTTCGTGGATTTTGAGATTTATTACTAACGTACTTTATTGTTGGATTGTCATTCCCACACCGTCAGGCAAGATCCCTTGCCATCTTACTCTATGATTTACTTATTCTTATTTTCAGTTATTTATATTCAGCATTACTTATCTGTTGTTAGTATTATATCACTGTACGTCCAAGTCACACTTGGGTGCAAGCGACTATATCGATCGTTTTACTTGCTTTTGTCTTATTCTCTTGCATTGACTTAGCCTAGTGACCACCCATTGATGATGAGGTATTGGTATATCTCATACGAACTTGAAATATGCTTTATCATGTATTATATGTCATATGTAGGATACGTACCCGCATAGTCGGCTGGCCATCGATACGTATGAGGCGTGCGACGGATAGGAGTAACTGCCAATAGAATTACATGTTAGTAGACTTGGCGGTTACTAGAGGTTCATATCACTCATGGAGATGATGATACTAGGCATTGGGTATGAAGAACAATACCTGACATATGGGCTTCTTTTACACTTCCGTGATTACCTGTGCGCTCATTCGGAGACGCAGGCTCTAGGTGCCCTCTGACGTTTCCCATAGCGTTATAGACGTACCCCCTTCCACATGATGACCTCTGACCATCTTCGGAAGTTACGGACGAAGGCCCCTGGTGCCCTATACGGGAACTATGTCGATCCCATCTGCAGCCAGGGCTCATGCGTCGAAGGATTGTATCTCAACTGCATGCTCACAGTAGAACGGTTAGGAACCCTATTGCATGTATCCCTTTTTACTCTCTATTATATGGGAAATGTTTGGTTTACAACCAAACTTTTACAACTTTCTTACAACTTACACCCATTTGCTGACATGTGGGCCAGGCCACCACCTGGCCCACATGTCAGAAAATGGGTGAGTGGTTGTAAGAAGGTTGTAAATGTTTGGTTGTAACTGTAGCATTGCTCCTATTATATATCACAGTCTATATGGCATGGTGTTTTCTTGTATCTTGTTACGTCCCTCTGAGGACCTGGTTATCTCTCAAGGGTTAGACGATTTCCCGCTAGAGTACGGAGCGGCACTGGATCGATGACGAGGCATTTCCTGCTGATTTCTAGATCATTGATTCGTTGACATTTAGTGGACATTTTTATCTCTTTACTTTCTATTTTTGTGGAGATTTGACTCGGATCATTTGAGACTATTTTTCATAGCTGTTTGGAGTGGGTATGTCCACCCGGCTATCTCTTTGCAATATTATTTATCTGGACTCTTATATCTTCTGTGTTGAGCTATAATGAGATTAGATTATTATTATATTCTGGCATGTGATTATTTTATATATACAGCTTATGTACATATATGAGGATTCCATATATTGGAGTATTCTTCATATATGTGCAGCTGGCATGTCTACGTACTCGGTCCTAAGTATTTTGGGACTTGGGCGTTACATGTTTTTGTGGTGGCCCATGCAGGTCAAAAAATATTGTTGGGTTTCATGACTGTGCCCAACAAGCCTGTATATAGGAATAGGAATAGTATCTCATCCAGAACTACTACCTCTTTTGACTTCCAAGCTTTTCAAATTTCCTTTGACTACTTGAATTACCTCATATCTAACCATTCCTAATATCATCTTACTTTCTTCGTGCCAACAGTATGAATCTAAGAAGCAGACGCACTTCTGCCTTGGCCCTCACATCTGGTGAAGAGGCTACCCCGGAGGGACAAAATCCTTCGATGACTCCAGTGACACCGTACCAGCCCGGATAGTTGTAGCCTACTACGACTCCGACGATGGTGCACCCAGAGATAGAAGCACCCCCACTCATCCAGGCTGGGAAGACCACTACTGTTCTACCCGAAGGGAATGTACCACTACCTCCACCACCACCATTCCCTCAGAAATTTCCACCATAGTCAGGCCCTCAGATGCCTCCACCACTGACTGATGGGAGCCCTACTTCCCAGTTCATATATGCCATGATGCAAGGTCAATGGCAGCAGACTGAGCTGATGAAACAGACTATGATGGCAGCATTGGCTAGACCTCTAACTCCATTCCCGACACCAGCACCAGCACCGGCTCTGTATCCTTATGAAGGCTCTATCAAGAACTTCACACCAAGCCCTTCAGAGGAACGAAAAAGCCACTAGAGGTATCTCAATGGCTTATTAGTACGAAGAAGCTACTGAAGGCATCCCAGTTGCCAGCTCGAGATTGGATGACAACAGTAGACCTACTATTAGAGGATAATGCCCACCACTGGTGGAAAGCGGAAGAGAGGCGATTAGGCAATAGGATCACCTAGAAGCAGTTCTGTGATCTATTCTATGAGAGATTCTTCCCCATCCATGTTCGAGACAGTCTATACGACCAGTTCCTTCATCTGAAGCAAGGAAATATGACAGTTGATGAGTACAACTCAGAGTTCAATTGCCTGAGTAGATTTGGTGAGGATTAATCCCGATAGAGTTAGAGAAGGTGAGAAGATTCCATCAGGGGCTTGTAACAGAGCTCAAGTCTTATCCAACTAAACAGTCTCGAGTCTCCCATTCAGCTGTCTTGGAAGAAGCTCATGCTCAGAAGATTCTTCATAAGGAACATCAGACATCGAGACGCCATACACCAGCAGTTATACCAGCTCAAGCTACTCATGGAGGACCTATCAGGAGGCCCACAGGATAGTTCCAGCAGAGGCCTTCGCCTTATCCGAAGCCTGTTTGCCATTACTGCGGAAAGGAAGGACACCTTCAGAACGACTGCAGGACTCGCCTTGGGTTTTGCTTGAGATGTGGATCTAACCAACACATGCTTAAGGACTGTTCGGAGCAACAGGTGATGGTACATATACGACAGAACTCGAGGCATACAGCCCCAGCACTTCCAGCACCACGGCCTGTAGCAGGAGCAGCTCGCCCACTATTACCTCCTCAAGGCATACAATACAATAAGGCCAGAGCTCGGGACCCGGGATAGAATTATGGGTAGGCATTCTCGTTTGTCGTTGAGGATATAGAGACAAAGGCAGAGGTCATAGCAGGTATAATTTTAGTTGCTTTATTTTCTGCCATTACTTTGTATGACACTGGAGCCACTCATTCATTCATAGACACTAGTTTTGCCACTAGACACAGCATTCCCATCACACCCTTATCTAAGAACAGTAGAATCCTCACTGGAGGAGGAGTTGTACCTGTTAGTGGTGTTTGTAGACTTTGTCCTATAGTAATATGTGGTAGAGAGATGAGAGCATGACTCCTTGTATTTCTTATGCCTACGTTCGATGTGGTTCTCGGAATGGACTGGTTGAGCCAGCATTTTGCTCTTATAGACTACCATAGGGGCAGTATCGTCTTTAGACCACCGAATGCAACGGAGTTCGAGTTCACCAAGGAAGAAGGAGAGAGTATTGATGCACCCACATTAGGGACTCACATGATGATGCAGTACACCCCTCAGCACCCTGTCATCTCTGAGTTCGAAGATGTATTCCCCGATAATTTGCCGGGACTGCCGCCTAACCGAGACATCGAGTTTTCTATTAAGCTTATTCTGGGAGCCGAGCCTATTTCATCTCAAGTATATCGACTAGCACCGAAGGAGTTGGTAGAGATGAAGACGCAGATAGACGACTTATTGGAGAAAGGCTTTATTCGTGCCAGTGCGTCACCGTGGGGAGCACCCGTTCTTTTTATGCCAAAGAAAGAAGGGACAGTGCGCATGTGTATCGACTATAGAGCTTTGTATGTAGTGCACA
>JANAVB010023800.1:40722647-40765147 GCA_029216955.1 Iris pallida | reverse complement strand
CGTTTTGCGGGCCCCATGGTCCGATTCAACGGGTGATTTTGTGCACGGCCCACCGGAATCCACAATTGGACATACAGTTGGGTTCATATCATCAAAATGAATTCATAGACATGTAGTTTGATGATTTTAGAGACCATTGACTTTGGCCTAATTTTTGGTGCAAAGCGGGTCCAACGACAGATATCGTTTTTGCCCAAAATTATCGTTTTGTCCCTGTGTCCAGAATTGGACTTAAGGACAGGCAAACATAGCTTTTTGACTATTCTGAGAATGATAGAAATGTCTATTTCTGCTTTCGAAGACAGTTATGATGATTTGGACTCATCGGCTTACCAGTTGACTATATGTTGTTGGATCTGCGTGCAACCTCCAGGCAAGTATACATTGCCTTCCTCTACAGTTTTATTTACATGCATTGTGTTTTATTTTCCAGTTTTGACTGTTTATGGACATGTGCTTTTTGTATTATATTCTTTTGAGTTATTTTCATTGCATATAGCCGTGTTCATGTTTGGTCTTGTAGTCCACCCTTGGAGTTTCTCGTCAGTACCTTGCTTGAGTCGTGTCATAGAATGAGTACGTGTAATTGAACTGCTAAACCCTTGATATTGTTTCCTTGGCACCAGAGAGTCTACACTCGGGACTAGGGTATTTTTTGATCTGTTTACATCCGGGAGTCCACACTCGGGACGGGGATGTCAATTACTTGCACCAGAGAGTCCACACTCGGGACGAGGGTGTTGACTTAACTTGTACCAGAGAGTCCACACTCGGGACGAGGGTGTTTACATCAGAGAGTCCACGCTCGGGACGAGGATGTAGTACTTGCACCCGAGAGTCCACACTCTTGACGAGGGTGCCTTGCTGTGAACTAACCAGAGAGTCCACACTCGGGACGAGGGTTAGTACTAACCAGAGAGTCCACACTTGGGACGAGGGTTAGTGCTTAGTGCAAACCCGTGAGTCCACACTCGGGATGAGGGATTGGTTTCTTCCATTGATCTCGTGATTATCGTTCATCCGGCAGTTCATTTATACGTAGTTGTTCTAGTGTTCGTGTTCATGTTCGTGTTCATAGTCATTTGTCGTGTTCCTGTTTTCTTGTTTATTTTCTTGCGCATGATAAAACTGTTAGATAGGCATGTATATTATGTATCTTGCTATATCCTCTGAGGACCTGATAATCTCCTCAGGTTTAGCGATTGCATGGAGTTAGCTAGTAGTTCTGGATGCAGAGGATTTGCGATTCTTGTGCGTTTCGGATACGATGATACGCTTGTGGGATTCAGGTATTATTATTACGTTTGTTATCCTTTCGTGCTTCCTTAGCTTATCATGTTTCCTGATTTAGTTTTAGACTTTTGTTACTTTTTTTAGAGTCTTATCGGACATATATGCTAGTGGGCTGCAGACCACGACCCATACTTGTTCATTCTTGTTTCGTATATTTATTATGGATTGAGATGTAGATTTACCTTTGCCATGATTTGGCAGCTTACTCTAGCCGTGACAGCGTTTACGTATTCGAGTCGGGCTGGAGTCCGTTTGATGCGTAGTTGGCTTGCTAACGTGCTTGCATAAGAAAAGCGGGTGCGGGTCGTGACAAGTTTTTTTGGTGGCCCATGCAGGTCAGAGCATATCGTATCAGTTACGTAACTGTACTGATACGAGCCTGCGCAACTGACTAGACCTTAGAAATCTCAATCCACTCTGCCTTAAAAATTCTCCTAGAAATTCTCTACATCTTTGAAAACTCCATGATTGCCCTCAATTATACCTTCTTGCTTTTCATATCATTAAATTTTCGTCCCTTCTATTTTGAAGTGACGAATGATCATGCTGTCTAGAATTCATCAGAAATTCTTAAATTATAGTGTAATATTGCTTGACTATCGAATATTTGGTTATTTATAGATATGAGGGATTATATGATTTTAGTGACCTGTGTTCCAAGGGAGTAGTGTGACCTAAGGTGGGTAGAAGTCCTCGAGATTTCGTAAATACCAAATGACTAGAGAAGGCCATAAAATATTTTTGAAAAATTAAATTTGAGGAGATTAATGTAATAGTATACTTTCATTTTTAAGGACTAGTTATGAATTAGAATTTCGAGGACGAAATTATTTTAAGGTGGGTAGATTTGTAGCTTCCCTCCCGAAAATTCTTGAAATATTTTTTTATTTATTTGATTTAAATGGTGATTGTAGAAGCATGAAAAATACTAAAGAAATTGACTCATGCGGCCAAGAAAGACCCATGCGGCTCAGAAAACGCATGCGGCTCAGGGAGTCATGCGGCATAAGGAGCTATGCGGCCGGAGGTATTCCATGCGGCTCAGAAGACATATGGCGTGACAGTGCTCCCCTCCGATCCATGCTGCATTAATTGCTTTGACGGCTGACCCCTCTGAAAAGTTGACAGACCTGACACCAAAGCAGGTAATTATGACTCTGTCATGATGATGAATCTCTAGGGAAGAGAAAGAAATCTCTGACACGATCCCCCGAGAGCAACAAAATGCCACGTGACCCTGCCACGTGGGTGTGCTTATGCGGCTCGAAGTGAAGACTTCCCATGCGGTTCAGAGTGAAGCTGTCCCATGCGGCTCGAGTGGAATCATCCCTATGCGGCTCAAGAAGATCATGCCCATGCGGCTCAAGCAGACACACCATTATGCGGTTCATGCGGCTCATCATATGGTTCAGAAGTCTGAAGGAGGGGGCCACTGCCCAGACAGCCCTGACACGTGTCCCAAGTCTTATGCGGCCCAAAATTCATGCGGCCCAAATCTCATGCGGCCCAATCTGCATGCGGTTCCAGTCTCACCATTGGCTCTCAGGACACGTGTCCTCAGCCGATCAATCTCCCGAATTTATGGCAATCCAAGATCGGGTCGAATCCCAATGATCTGGGGCACGTGGCAGGAGAATAAATTTGATTTATTCGCAGATATTAGAGAATCATTATAAGGAAGATTTATGCCAATCAGCATTAATTGCTAATGGGGATTTGGTGTAATCTACCCTTAATGGTTCTGATTCGTCACAATCAGAAACGAACGGCCTGGATTGATCAATCCCCAGGCCGCCGCCATCTCCAAGAGCTAATCATTGGCAACCCTAGTGATCACATCCCACTATTATAAATAGCAAGGTGCTATTCCCTTGTAAGATATAGAGAGATATACAAAAAAAACGAGAGAAGAATACGTATACACAGAGAGACTTCCCCCATAGTCAGAGAGAGAATATACACAGAGAGAGAGAAGCCAGGAGAGCAATCAGAGAGAGAGCAAGAAGGCATTTCTTCGTCAACGACCAAGCAGATCTTCCCCGAGTCAAGGCTGCGTATCGATCATCCAAGGAGTAAGGCAGAGCGGCCGTCGCTTTCCCGAGCCTCTATCGTCACCCCCCAGAATCTAAAATAAACAATCGTACTTAGACTGCTGTACCTAGGTTTTCGTCCCTAGGCTTTCTTTGTACGAGCGAGTTTGTATTGTGAGTCTAAGTTCAGTCCTTCGATAATTGTTCTGTACTTTTACAATCAATGGCAAACACGATGGCGACTCTGCTGGAGACTAACTTCTCCACGGCTGAGGAGTTGGTGACGCAATCGGACGCAGCCAAACTTGGCTCTATACAACAAAAGATGGTCGTACGCTTCGACCAACAGGCGTTCGAAGAGATGCTCTCTGAAGGTAGCACTGGCCCGGTCCAGAAGCGTACCCGCACCATAAAGGCTCGCAAAGAGTGGAGGCCAAAATTATTTGCTCCTCCGCAAGCCCTTGATGGGGTGCTCTCTATTACTCAAGTTGGCGAGAAAGACTCCCCTGCGGCCCCATTTTAGACCGTAGACAACTCTGCTGTCCCCAAGTCTGGCAGAAGAAAACACTATGATGTTGGACTTGCAGGGGCAAAGAGGAACTCTACGCGATCCGAGCCGCAGAAGAGTATTAGCCGCAGGGAGAAAGCCCATGCGGCTATAACTGCCGACCGCATAAAGAAAACTCATGCGGCCACATCTGTCAGCCGCATAACTTATGCGGCTACAGTTGCCAACCGTACGGATGAGACTCATGCGGCTATTAAAGTCAATCGCTTGCAGAAAACCCATGCGGCCACAGATGCCAACCGCATGCGGTCAGCCTGCACGGTCGTGACTCCTAGCCGCATAAAGACTCATCCTACAACAAAAGACAGCCGCATGCAGACAGCCTGCACGATACCCAATGCTAGTCGCATAGCGTCCGTCCCACGCTTCTCTCGATCAGTCTTCGACCGGCTTTCATGCGGTCCTGACTCTGATCATTCTCTGGATGATAATCCAGACTCTGTGGTATTCGACTTAGACTCCTCCTATTACGCACCCACAAGTGCTAAAAGGAGGAAGTCTAGGGCAGCGCGGGCTCATCAAGTCCAGACGACTGCCCCAACCTCTGACTATCGGGGCGTCCTGCTGATTATCACGCGGGCCTCTGATAGGAAGTTATATAAAACCACTCAAGTCCAGCCCCCGGCGGCAAACAGATAAGGTGGTTCCTCTGACCTGCGTGAGGTTATCCTCCACAAACGCAAGGAAAGAGAAGAAGCTTTGGGGTGTAAAGAGCCCTCACACGGACATCAATGCACCCAGATCATCGTCAACTGCTGTTGCAGCAACGCGGCGGTGACGGAAGACCGGCCATCCGTCTTCCAAAGACTACATCACCCGAGCTCAGAAGACGAGGCACCTCCTGTTGTCTCCTGCAAGTCCGCCTAGAAAGTTCTCGCCAAGGGAAGAGGGAAGAAAACGAGCATCTCCAGCCCAAAGGTGTCAACTACTGCAGCTATGAAACCGTCGTCTAAAGGGTTATCCTCCACTGGAGTATTTCAACACACCCGTTCGAAGACAAAAACTGCTGCAGTAGTAAGTTCGTCGTCTGCAATATTGGGGGTCGTCGGAACTGGGGGTAGCACTCCTCCAAACATCCACGACAATCCGATATTCCAGGAATACGGACTGGAGGAAGCAAATCCTCCGACGGATACAACAGATACCGACGTCCCCAAGGACATCCTAGACGAAGCAAGCTCCGAAGCTGGGGGTAGTGTTCCTTCCGAGTTCGAACCTGAAGAGAACATCCCCACATATCCTGATGATTTCTCGATGCACGGGTACGACTCGGAGGGTACATCCTCCACCACTCCTTCCGTCACTCCTCATGTGAAGACGGTGTTCATGACAGACAGCAATCAAGGCGGTTCCGGTGATCGCCAGTGCATCGACACTTTGGAGGCCATATTGCACGCCTTGGTCAAGTCTGTAGACGAGATCAAAGCGGCACTTCCTAATCTGCAGGGGGTGACACCTGGCCAGACAAGCACGGGTCCCGCAATCAACGTAGATTCAAATTCAGCGGCACCGAACCCGGGCAACAATCCTCCCGAGATAACGGCCCCTACCGCGACAAATGAGGCCCGAGAAGTAAGAAGAGAGGTTCAGGAGCTCCGAGCAATGTTCCATGCCCGAGAAAACTCTCAAGACCTTAGGATACGGCAACCACATCCTGCTGAATGGAGGGATGTTCCCTTTCCACCAAAATATAAGCAGTTCAATATCAACCCATATGATGGCAAGACTTCAGCAAGTCGGTACATCACTTACTTTGAGGTCACTACCGACCATCTATCCCATGATGACGCTATCCTCACGCGGTTATTCATTAGGGCATTGGAAGGAGTCGCCTTTGATTGGTACCGCAACCTGCCGGACAATTGCATCTATTCCTTCGCTGGCTTCAAACGCCTGTTCTTGGAGAGGTTCTATGAGGTAGGGCAGGACGTCACGATGTCTACCCTCATGGACGTCATTCAAGGAGAGAAAGAGCTAACGAGGAATTACATTGAGCAGTTTCGTCAAACCGCAATGAAGTTGCCATCTGGCAACCCGGACTCCTCCTTGATCGAAATTTGCCAAAAGAGACTACTCCCAACAATCAGTCTCTGGATGGGCGAGAGTCAATTCAAGGACTGGAAGGCTTTTATCATTAGTGCTACAAGTGCCGAAGAACGATTAAAGAAGGCTCGCCAACTGGGATTACATATCTCAGAGGGGGAGAACAAGGGCAAGCGTCCCAGCACCACCAACGACAATGGGGGTAGCCCTTCCAACAACCGGGACAACAGAGGCAAGCAGGCTATGGTGGCCGATACAGCCCCGAAGCCTGAGTCGCAACCTGCGGACAAACAATGGCCTCAAATCACTTACTCTTTTGAAGACGGTCACGTCAAGTCTATCTTGGACATGCTCATACAAGGAGATAGGATTCAGCTTCCTCCACCAAGACGGGAGCCTCGGCCGGCTGATCTGGAGAACCCAAAGTTCTGCCATTACCACCGCTACGTCTACCATGCTACGCACGACTGCTACCAACTGAAACGATATATCCAAAACCTCATCGATTCGAACGCTCTGGCCATCGATTTCGAGAAGGTAACCGTGGCAGCCAACATGGTGTCCGTACAATTCGGCAGCTTCCCTCCAATAGAGACCCAGGACGGGGTTATACCCATCCCTCTGGCAAAGATGAAGATTGCTAATCTCCCGTCTGCTCAAGCTGCTGGTCTAGTATCCCTCACCACATCACGAGGGGAAATCATGTGGGTCCATCCGGACCTAGTCCACGAGGTAACTCAGTCCCCTCCATCTTCTAAAAAGAAAAGTAGAAAAGTCAGATCCTGCCGTACCACCTCAGCAGATGAAGAGGAAGTCACGGCCGTTGTTACTCGATCCGGAGCACAATCTCAACCTGTGGCTGAAAACTCGACTGATGATCATCCGTCCACTACCACGGATGCTCCGGGACCGGCTCAGCCTTCGACGACCGACAAGCCTAGGCCGAAGGAGACTCGCTTCGACAAATCCCTCCGAAAGAAAACATCTCAGGGGCTGGAGAGGCCCTACAACTTCGACATCTTGGCACAATTGGCCAATACACCGGCCAAATTGTCCTTATATGAACTCCTGAGGCTCTCGAAGGATGTCCGCACAGCTTTGAGCGATGCACTTCAAAATGCCGATGCGTACCGGCTCAGGTCAACCTCACGGGAGAAAATCAGCCCGCAGACCTCCAAGACAGTGCCTGTACGGGAGCAATGCCCAACATCGTCTTCACTCCACAAGACATGCTCATCAAGGTGGACCGGATGCACATTGACCCTGGGTCTTCCATAAGCATCATTCCAAAAGGACTACAGCATCATCTTCGCATCCCGATGCATCGCCTGACCCCTACAATCATCGCCATCAGCGGGTTCAATTCGGGCAGGAGCTACCCAATCGGAAAGATCCGTCTGAAATGTCAGATTGGCGATCTCCAATCAGAAGTTACTTGCTACGTCATAGATGCCGACACTTCATACAACATCCTTTTGGGGCACCCTTGGATACACGATTACATGATCGTGCCTTCCACGCTACACCAATGCTTCAAATATGTCGACAAACACGGCTTCGTGAGGACAAAATTTGCTGACATCGATCCCTTCAAAGGGGTCGAATCTTATTACTCGGACTCCTGCCTATACAAAAAGTCGAAGAGGCACCTTGAAGGAGGAAATAAACAAACTGATGTTGAAGCAACCACGGGATCAGAAGAACCTCTGACAATCCACCTCCAGGCTCGCAAACCAAGAAATTTCGCATCCCTTACGGCCACGCTGCGTAAGGACGCGATCAGCCTCTCGGCACAGGAAGAGCAGTTGAGAATCCGGCTGCCAAGGTCCGGCCAGGTACCGAGACCCACGACAGGGCCACTTACCATCAGATTGCCGAGAGTCGGTCAATCCCAAACAGAGAAGCTCAATCCCTCCGATAGACCTCTGACGATACGCCTGCTTAAGAAAGGTCGTCACCCCGATGCGAGGTCTGACACTTCAAGCGAACCAGCCACCCCTCACTCCACATCAAGTGCCAGACTGGGGGTTGCTAGTCTACCGACAACCCCATGCTCCGCTCTGTCAGTTGAACCTCTGAAGATCAAGCTGACTAGGACGCCCTCTCAATCTTTATTCACACAGGGGGTAGCCGAAGAGGAACCAGAGCTAACCATGTATGTGGCTGCCCACACTGACGCTTCCTCCGCAGATGACGTAATCCCTCTAGAAAAGATACCTTACTTCATCAATAAAGGGTTATCTTTGAACTACACCGAGCTCAATAAGCTATGTATAATGTATGCTATGGAACACGGTATAGGCACTCACCTACATACACAGGTGACAAATGTTTACACCGCTATCCAATTTACTCCAGTAGAAGATGCTTACCGAATAATCGAGGAAGGGGACCACACAATCATCTTCGGCCGGACGAACAACCCGCATCCCCTCGCCATGGAAGAAGTCGACTTCGGGTCAGATGTTGGGAGACTGCCTCTGTATCTCTATAGCCCTCAATCCAAATATCTCATGCAGAAACAGGGGTATGATCTAGAGACAACGCCAGGACTGAACTACGGCACTGGACGACGATTACCTTTGAAGACGCCAGCCCCGACGGGCAAACCACGGAACTACTATAACAAAACCCGATGCGATTTAGGGTATGTAACGCCTACTACGACCCCTGAAAGCTCAGATGAAGAATGCGACTGGCAGTCACATTCAACCGGATCACCGACTTCCAACTCAGATACCAGCATCGGAGATGTGTTCAGACAAGTCATGTCAGTCAATATGGCATTCACCGACGCTTACGAGGAAGACAAAGACATCCCCGAAATCCTTGAGCTAGAGCCATGGGCCCAGCAATTAGACACACATTGGGAAAAGTGGTTCGAACTGAGAGAACCTCCTACTGAAGATGAGGTCATACAAGTGGATCTCGGTAGCGAATCTTCTCCAAAACCGATCTTTATCATTAAAAGCCTAACTGACGAAGAACGAGAGTCGCTGTTAGAACTTGTCAGAGAATACATTGATGTGTTCGCCTGGAGCTATGAAGACATGCCGGGGTTAAATCCTGACATCGCTCTCCACAAACTCAATATATGGCCAGATGCAAAGCCAGTCAAGCAGCAACAACGACGCTTCCGCCCAGGCGTCATGGACGCGATCGAAGCCGAAGTCAACAAGCTAATAGCCAGTGGCTTCATTCGTGAAGAGCAACATCCTGATTGGGTCGTCAATATAGTACCCGTCCTCAAGAAGAATGGGAAGATTCGAATCTGCATCGACTTCCGCAACCTGAACGAGGCATGCCCCAAAGATGAATTTCCCTTCCTATCACAGACATCATGATCGACAATACATGCGACTTTGAACGTATGTCATTCATGGATGGATTCTCGGGGTACAATCAAATCAAGATGTCTCCCGACGACGAAAAGCACACCTCATTCCGAACCCCGATTGGCACATACTGCTACACAGTCATGCCATTCGGTCTAAAGAATGCTGGCGCT
This sequence comes from Iris pallida, assembly GCA_029216955.1. NCBI lineage: Eukaryota > Viridiplantae > Streptophyta > Magnoliopsida > Asparagales > Iridaceae > Iris > Iris pallida. Next base: position 40,755,705 of record JANAVB010023800.1, on the reverse strand, counting down.
ACATATCAGCAAGCCATGAGTATCATTTTTAAAGAAAATTTGTGCAAGACAGTGGAATGCTATGTCGACGACATCGCCGTCAAGAGTCGCCGTAAGGAAGATCATCTGCAAGACCTGAGAACGGTGTTCAACTTAATGCGAGCCCACAATCTGAAGATGAACCCTACAAAATCGTTCTTGGGCGTATCCAGCGGGAAGTTCTTGGGCTTCATCATCACTGTACGGGGTATCCATGTAGACCTCGAGAAAACGAGGGCAATCATGGAGATGGGTCCCCCAAGAAATCTCCGTGAACTTAGAGGCCTCCAAGGGAGGCTAGCTTATATCAGGAGGTTCATTTCCAACCTCTTCGGGCGATGCCGACCGTTCACCCACCTCATGAAGAAGGGAGTCTTATTCGTATGGGACGAGGAATGCCAGCGCGCTTTCGATGACATCAAAGAATATTTATCAAATCCTCCAGTCCTGGTGGCCCCGGTCCCTGGAAAACCATTCCTGCTCTATGTACGAGCAATGGAACACTCCCTCGGTGCCCTGATGGCACAAAACAACAACGCAGGCCACGAGCAGGCCATTTACTATCTCAGCCGAATGATGGGCGGGCCTGAACACCGATACACTACTGTGGAGAAAGAATGCCTCGCCCTGGTATTCGCCATTCAAAAGACGCGACACTATGTCACGGGGCAAACCATACATGTGATCTCACGAATCAACCCTCTCAGGGTCCTCATGACCAAACCAGGGGCACTCAGCTCCCGCCTCGCTACATGGGCGATATTGCTGTCCCCCTATCATATGATCTTCGTCCCGCAGAAGGCTGTCAAAGGTCAAGCCCTGGCAGACTTTTTGGCGGCCCATCCAGGATCGGAATCATCCAGAATATACGAAGAAATACCAGATGAGGTCGTCGATTCAAATACAACCACCCACGATAACATATGGCGGATGTTCTTCGATGGCGCTTCAAGAACCGGACCCAAGGGAAACGTCGGAGTCGGAGTAGTATTGGTCTCTCCTACCGGGCTAGTGATCAATCGCGCCTACTCTCTCACGGAACCCTGCTCTAACAATGTGGCCGAGTACAACGCTTTGGTCATTGGCCTCCAACTCGCAAGAGAACTGGGGGTAGAATACCTTGAAGCATACGGCGATTCGCAATTAATCGTCAACCAGATTCGGGGGACGTACGAAGTCCGCCATGAAGACATGATCCCCTACCACCAAATAGCGATCAATATTATCTCATCATTCGAGGGATTCTTCATCGAACACGTCCCAGACTCCAAAATATCGAAGCTGATGCCCTAGCAGGCCTGGCTGCTTCCCTAGCAGTGCCAAACCACTCTCATCATTCGGTCGATGTAATCGGCCATGAGCTGGTCTGCCCCAAGAACAACGTTCAAGCCATGGCGAGTTATTCTGCTCAGATGATCGACGAAGCGCCAGACTGGAGACAACCATTCATAGACTTTGTGGTCTACGACATCCTGCCCGAGAACCCGAAGGAGGCTACTTCTATCAGACGGCGTTCTCTCAGATTCTTCTACGATACAGAGACGAAAATGCTGTATCGCCGCGCCTACGACGGATTACTACTTCGGTGCTTGTCGAACGCAGAAGCCAAAGAAGCCGTACGAGAGGCTCATAACGGTATCTGCGGGGCCCATCAGCCTGGCCCTAAGCTGCAAGACCGCCTTCGTCGGATGGGCTACTACTGGCCCACGATGGTGGCTGATGTAATAGATTATGCCCGAAAATGCAAGGCCTGCCAAGTCCACGCAGACTTCATTCACCAACCATCTGAATTTCTACATCCGACAGTGGCGTCCTGGCCATTCGAAGCATGGGGAATGGATATCATTGGTCCAATCACCCCACCTTCCTCCCGAGGACATCGCTTCATACTTGCGATCACTGATTACTTCTCAAAGTGGGCAGAAGCTGTCCCACTCGCCGAAGTCAAGACTTCGAACGTAATCAGCTTCCTGAAGCACCACGTCATCTACCGCTTTGGACTGCCCCGAAGGATCATCCATGATAATGGTCCGAAGTTTATAAGCCACGCATTCTACCGATTCTGCGACAAACACCGCATTCAGAATGCCGCTTCGACACCATACAACCAGGCAGCAAACGGGTTAGTAGAGGCATTCAACAAAACAATCATCAAACTCCTCTAGAAATTTGTCTCCTCCAACAAATGCGACCGGAACGAGAAGCTCGACGAGTGCTTATGGGCTTATCGCACCACGGTTAGAACAGCCACCGAGAATACACCATTCTCTCTGGTGTACGGGAGTGAGGTAGTTCTTCTATTAGAGACTCAGATTCCCTCACTCCGAGTCGCCCTCACTTATCAATTGACAACGGATGATAACTACCGACGTCGACTACAAGAGTTAGAGGCCTTAGATGAAAAACGCCTCCTAGCTCAGCAAAGGATCGAATTATACCAAGCACGCATCTCAGGAGCCTTCAACAAAAAGGTCAAAGTCAGAACATTCCAAGTGGGCGATCTTGTTTTGGCAGTCAGGAGGCCAATTGTCATGACTCACAAGACCACCGGCAAGTTCCAGCCAAAATGGGAAGGCCCATTTATCATCGAGGTCGTGTTCTCCAATGGTGCTTACCGCCTCGCCAAGCAGAACGGAGACTTGCTCATGTTGCCCGTCAACGGCAAGTTCCTGAAGAAATACTATGTTTAAACAACATTTTCTAGAGTTTCGAGTTATGTGCCCGCTGGTACCACTGAACTCAACCCCCTAATTTTCTAACTTATCGAGTCACGTACCCTCTTGTACCGCTGAACTCATATCCCAAATTCCCAAGTCATGTACCTGCTGGTACCTCTGAACTTACACTTTGATTCCAACATTCATGGATTGTCGAGTTATGTGCCCGCTAGTACCACTGAACTCAACCCCCTAATTTTCCAACTTATCGAGTCACGTACCCTCTTGTACCGCTGAACTCATATCCCAAATTCCCAAGTCATGTACCGGCTGGTACCTCTGAACTTACACTTTGATTCCAACATTCACAGATTTTTGAGTCATGTACCCGCGTGTACCGCTGAACTCATGCCCTTCTTCCATAAAGATATCCCAAATTTCTAAGTCATGTACCTGCTGGTACCTCTGAACTTACACTTTGATTCCAACATTCATGGATTGTCGAGTCATGTACCCGCTAGTACCAATGAACTCACCCCATAATTTTCCAGATCTTCGAGTCATCTATCCGCTGATACCACTGAACTCACCCTCATAGTTTTTCAGATTTTTGAGTCATGTACCCGCTGGTACCGCTGAACTCACACTCACCATTCTCTAGATTCTCGAGTCATGTACCCGATGGTGCCTCTGAACTCACATCCCGGTCACTCTTTTAAAAGAAAGTCATGTATAATCATACCGCTGAACTTTCTTCCTACAAGAGATCCTCCCTCATGATCTAATACCTGCACTCCCAGTACACAACAAAGGTAACGGATCCACAAATTTCTAAAACGGCCATGTCCAAATTAACTCTGAGTCGTTCCACTTCCGCCAAAAACAAATCACCCCTACATAGAATTTCCATGTCCTCATTACCTCTGAGTTATTCTATGTACCCCCCCGTCAAAGAAACCCTCATGCTCACCATGTCCTCAGCACCTCTGAGTCAGTATGATTGGTTCCTTTCTTTTTAAACTTGTTGTCCGTATCCAAAACCAGGGTACGTTAGGGATAATGGGTCCACGCAAAATGTCCCAATAAGAGGATTATTATAAAGCAAAAGAGTGAAGCAAATATATATATTCCATTCATTCAGAAATCGGTTACATCTACACGATTGCAAGCAAGTCAAAAGAGTTCTTCATGAAGACAAGAAGAAAGGCAAAACAAAATAAAAGACTACAGACAAACATCCACGAGAAGCCCCTACATCCTAATTACAGGAGCGCATGTACCATTCCCTCAACCATCTCACATATGGAGGATGCAAGTGAAGAGTATCCTCGTCCAGAATAGGAGAAACAGGGTTCCCAGTGCTGCCACCCTCAACAGTCTCGATATTTGGAGAGTTGTCGTTCCCCTCAGGCGCAGGTTCTTCTTTCTTCACTTCCTCCTTAACAGAGGAAGATCTCTGGCTGATGACAGGAGGCTGCGGCTCCTCTGACGCCGCAGTCTCAACATTCGGTGGAGATACTGCGAGAACCAAAGACGAAGAAAATAAAAACAGTCAGAAATATTCATGCGGCTCGTTTTAGACAAGTCTCATGCGGCTCAGTCATGGGACGCGTATGCGGACCATGTAGTTTAAGAATTTCATGTCAAAGTCGTGTACATGACGCATGCAGTGAAGCAGGCTCTGCTAGGGTTTCAAATCGACTACCTAATCCTTACCTTCGATGGCAATATGATCATCAAAACGAACGGGGGGCACGACAGTCGAGGGCGAAGCCGATTTTTTACTCCTCGCCACAGCCTTCTTTACAGCCTTAGAAGCCCTGGGTGCCATTGTTGTCTGATGATCAGAGGAAGAAAATACGACAAAAATCTGAGTCAAGAATAGTCTAAGAGAGAAGATCGTCCAAATGCCCTTCTATTTATTGACGGAGAACTGTGGACCGACGCCTCGTACAAACGCGATCAGCTCTTCGGTTATTGAGCCAAACTAGCTATTTAAAGACTGAGCTCTTGGGATCCTGTCCCAGAAAGATCCACACGTATGGCATAATGACGTGGCAAAGAGCTTATGCGGTTCAAATGACCATACGGCTGATAGCAACTATGCGACTCAGATGGTCGGGAGGCAGAAATTTCTATGCGGCTAGGCCATCCATGCGGCTGAGACACCCCTGCGGCAGAACTTTCCATGCGGCCAAGATATCCATGCGCGGCCAGAAGAATATCCAGCCATGCTTCTTATTCAAAGTATTTCAATATTGTAAATTGAAAACTTTGAAGGGGGTCCTGTAGAAGCATGGAAAATACTAAAGAAATTGACTCATGCGGCCAAGAAAGACCCATGCGGCTCAGAAAACGCATGCGGCTCAGGGAGTCATGCGGCATAAGGAGCTATGCGGTCGGAGGTATTCCATGCGGCTCAGAAGACATATGGCGTGACAGTGCTCCCCTCCGATCCATGCTGCATTAATTGCTTTGACGGCTGACCCCTCTGAAAAGTTGACAGACCTGACACCAAAGCAGGTAATTATGACTCTGTCATGATGATGAATCTCTAGGAAAGAGAAAGAAATCTCTGATACGATCCCCCGAGAGCAACAAAATGCCACGTGGCCCTGCCACGTGGGTGTGCTTATACGGCTCGAAGTGAAGACTTCCCATGCGGTTCAGAGTGAAGCTGTCCCATGCGGCTCGAGTGGAATCATCCCTATACGGCTCAAGAAGATCATGCCCATGCGGCTCAAGCAGACACACCATTATGCGGTTCATGCGGCTCATCATATGGTTCAGAAGTCTGAAGGAGGGGGCCACTGCCCAGATAGCCCTGACACGTGTCCCAAGTCTTATGCGGCCCAAATCTCATGCGGCCCAATCTGCATGCGGTTCCAGTCTCACCATTGGCTCTCAGGACACGTGTCCTCAGCCGATCAATCTCCCGAATTTATGGCAATCCAAGATCGGGTCGAATCCCAATGATCTGGGGCACGTGGCAGAAGAATAAATTTGATTTATTCACAGATATTAGAGAATCATTATAAGGAAGATTTATGCCAATCAGCATTAATTGCTAATGGGAATTTGGTGTAATCTATCCTTAATGGTTCTGATTCATCACAATCAGAAACGAACGGCCTGGATTAATCATTCTCCAGGCCGCCGCCATCTCCAAGAGCTAATCATTGGCAACCTTAGTGATCACATCCTACTATTATAAATATCAAGGTGCTATTCCCTTGTAAGATATAGAGAGATATACAAAAAAAACGAAAGAAGAATACGTATACACAGAGAGACTTCCCCCATAGTCAGAGAGAGAATATATACAGAGAGAGAGAAGCCAGGAGAGCAATCAGAGAGAGAGCAAGAAGGCATTTCTTCGTCAACGACCAAGCAGATCTTCTCCGAGTCAAGGCTGCATTCCGATCGTCCAAGGAGTAAGGCAGAGCGGCCGTCGCTTTCCCGAGCCTCTATCGTCACCCCCCAGAATCTAAAATAAACAATCGTACTTAGACTGCTGTACCTAGGTTTTTGTCCCTAGGCTTTCTTTGTACGAGCGAGTTTGTATTGTGAGTCTAAGTTCAGTCCTCCGATAATTATTTTGTACATTTATAATCAATGGCAAACAGTTATGAGGCAGATGGTCGGTTGTGACTTTGAAGTAGGTGATGTACCTGCTTACAAATGTCTTCCCATCATTTGGATTGATGTTAAATGGTTTATATCTTGGTGGGAAGGGAACATCTCTCCTCGCAGCAGGATACGGTTGTCATATCCTGAGGTCTTGGCAGTTTTCTCGGGCGTGGAACATAGCCCGGAGCTCCTGGACCTCTCTTCTTGCCTCCCTAGCCTCGTTTGCAGCAGTGGGGCCGATATTTCAGGAGGATTATCACCCGAATTTGGTGCAGCTGAGTTTGAGTCCACATTGACCGCACCCAAGCTTGTTTGGCCAGGCATCCTTCCTTGCAGAGTTGGAAGTGCCGCTTTGATCTCTTCCACGGATTTGACCAAGGCATGCAATATGGCCTCCACAGTGTCGATGCGTTGGCGATCGCTGGGACCGTTTTGGTTGCTGTCTGTCATGAATAACGTCCTTACATGAGGAGAGATGGAAGGAACGGTGGAGGACGCGCCCTCTGAGTCATACCCTTTTACAGAGAAATCGTCAAGGTATGTGGGAATGTTCTCCTCCGTTTTGGACTCAGAAGGAGTGGTACCCCCAGCTTCAGAGCTTGCCTCGTCTTAAGAGTTATGGATGTCTTCGGGGACGTCGGAGTCTGCTGCATCTGTTGGGTGAACCGTTTTCCCAGGATTATCTTCTTGGAACACCGAGTTGTCGTAGATATTTGGGGGAGTGCTACCCCCGGCTCCAGTGTCTCCCAGAGATGTGGATGACGAATCTCTAAGTATGGCAAATTTCATCTTTGAGCGAGTACCTTGGAAAACCCCTCCTGCGGTGGTCGTGGACAACTGCTTGGTTGAGATTTTCGGGCCGGTGATGTTTGTTTTCTTCCCTCTCCCGCTGCCAGGGATCTTGTGAGCAGAATTGCAGGAGACGACAAGAAGTGCCTCGTCTTCTGAGCTTGGGTGTTGCAGTCGTTAGAAAATGGATCACCGGTCTTCTTGTACTACCTCCTTATTTCAGAAACAGTTGACAATGACTTGGGTGTAGTGATGTCCCCGAAAGGACTCTCTGCACACCGAGTGTTCGTCTCTTTCCTTGCGTTTGTGAAGAATCACGTTACGCAAGTCACCCGTTTTGTGGGCACAGGAGTTCTGAGCATATGAGTGTGTTGGCCTCCTGCCTGCTCCCTAATGTGGGTGTAGTACGAGTACTTGCCCCTGATCATTGTTGGGAGATACTTGGCAACTATCCCGTTCGTTGGCCGTTGGGGGCTGGATACGGATATTTTTATATAACTTTCCCTAATGTGGGCATAATAGTCAGCGGGACACCCTGATAGTCAGCAGTTGGGACAGCTGTCTGAGCTCGACGAGCCTGTGCTGTTCGAGACTTGTTCCTTCTAGCACCTGAGAGCGCACAGAAGGAAGAGTCCACAGAGACTGGTAAATGAGATCATCTGGGGTCAGGATCGCCTGAGAGGCGGTTGAAGACCGACCGTGAGCCACATGGAACAGATGATATACGGCTGGGTTTGGTGGCCATGCAGGCTGTCTTTATGCGACTGGTATATGTGGCCGCATGAACCTTCTGTATGCGGCTAGGAGCGGCGGCCGCATAAGCAGTCTGTATGCAGCTGGCAGTCGTGGCCGCATGAGCCTCCTTCATGCGGCTAGAAGTTCTGGTCGCATGAGCCATCTGCATGCGGCTGGCTTCTGTGGCCGCAAGAGTTTTCATGTGGCTGGCGCCCTTGTGCGACTTCTTCTTGGACCACAAAGAGTTCCTCTTTGCCCCTGCAAGTCCAGCATCGTAGTGTTATCCTCTGCCAGACTTGGGGACAGCAGAGTCCTCTGTGGCCTGGAGTGGGGCCGCATGAGAGTCTTCCCCGCCATCTTGGGCAACAGAAAGTACTTCTTCGAGAGCTTGGGGAGGAGCGAAAGATTTGGGCCTCCACTCCCTGTAGGCTTTCTTCGTGCGGGCTCGTCGCTGGACCGGGCCAGCACCCCCGTCGGAGAGCATTTCTTCAAACGCCTGCTGGTCGAACTGGGCGACCAACATTTGTTGAGTGAAGCCAAGTTTGGCTGCGTCCAATTGCGTCACCAACTCCTCAGCCGTAGAGAAGTTACTCCCCAGCAGAGTCGCCATCGTGTTTGCCATTGATTGTAAAAGTACAGAACAATTTTATAGGAAGAGAACTTAGACTCACAATACAAACTCGCTCGTACAAAAAAAGCCTAGGAATGAAAACCTAGGTACAGCAATCTAAGTACGATTATTTATTTTTGATTCTGGAGGTGACAATAGAGGCTCGGGAAAGCGACGACAGCTCTGCCTTACTCCTTGGACGATCGGACGTAGCCTTGGCTCCGATGAAGAAATGATCTCGGAATGTATGGGGAGACTCTTCTGTGCGTGCCTTTGTCTCTCTGTGTGTACAACAGGGTCCTCTGGAATTTTTCTCTCTTTGCAAGGGAATGGCACCTTGCTATTTATAGGAGTGGGGTGTGATCATTAGGGTTTGCAATGATTTCCCCTTGAAAAGTCGGCAGTTTGGGGATTAATTACCATTTTCCTTGATCATGTTTTGTTGGCAGTTAATCTGGGCCGTTAATCTTGATTGCAATAAATCTGGACAGTTAATGTTGATTGCGCCAAATCCGTATGGGCAATTAATGTTGATTGCCATAAATCTTTGTGATTTGTTATGACAAGCTCGGATCTCCAGCCATGTGTTCAATCTGCTTGATTGCAATAAATCTGATTTGATCCGGGTAATTATGATGATTGCACTAAATATGGTTGTTAGGATTTGTTGATAAATCTTGATTGATTTGGTGCCACCTGTCCAACCATCATTATTCTGCGAGCTGTAGGGACACGAAAGAAACTGATCTTCTGTCACGTGTCCTAACCGTGGGCCACAGGGACAAGGTGTCTTGACAGAGCCGCATGAGGGTGGCATCTCGGGATTTTGAACCGCATGAAAGTAGCAGCCGCATAGGTGTGGCCTCCGAAATCCGAGCCGTATGATGGTGGTTTCCAACTGAACCGTATAAGGCTGGCCACGTGTCAAGGCTGCATAGGCGTGGCCTCTCAGCATCTGAGCTACATGAGAGTAGCAGCCCCATGGGTGTGGCTTCTCAGGATTTGAGTCGCATGGAGATGGTCCCCCTAATCCGAGCCGCATGAAAGTAGCGGCCGCATGGGGGTGGCTTCTCAGGATTTGAGCCGCATGGAGATGGTCCCCCTAATCCGAGCCGCATGATAGTAGCGGCCGCATGGGGGTGGCTTTCACCTGAACCGCATGCGGCTGGCCACGTGTCAAAGTCGTAGGGAAGATTTTAGGATTTGATGGATCATGCCAGCTATAGAGATTTTCTTCATTTTCTTAGGAGCACGCCATTATGTCAAAGTCATCATTGCAGCTTTATGTCAGAGCTGTCAGTTTACTTTTATATCAGAGCTGCTTTATTGTGTTAGAGCATTAAATGAGGCCGCTGCTTAATGGCCAGCCGTAGAGGCGAGCCACATAAGGCCACATGGCTTTTACTCGAGCCACATGGCTAGGTTGGCATCTTTTGAGCCGCATAAAACTCCTGAGCCGCATGAAGCCCTGCGAGCTTCTTTGAACCGCATGAGACTCCATCTGTTTTGAGCCGCATAGATTTTCTTGTTCTTTTTTATGCTTCTACTGCACCGAACGTCGATGCTGCAAAGTTTATGGAGTTGCTGGAGAATGCAAGGACTCCATTATATCCTGGTTGTGAGGATCATTCCCCGTTTGAGGTGGTTACAAGATTGTTGAGCATCAAGTCTAATTTTAATATGTCGCAAGATTGCTACAACCGACTTATGGAGTTGATTATAGAAATATTGCCTGAGGGTCCTAAGTTGCCTAAAAACTTTTACCGGTCTAAGAGGATGGTGAGATCGCTCTGGATAGGATACGAAAAAATCGATGCATGTCGCAATTGGTGCATGTTGTACTATAAAGACGACAACGATGAAGACGCCTGTAGATTTTGTGGTGCTGATCGCTACAAGGACAGTGGTAGAGGAAAGTCTGTCGGTACAAGGAAGCCTACCGATTCGATGCACTACTTGCCATTGACGCCGCGGTTGCAGCGGTTGTTTATGGTGATAGAAACTGCAGAAAACATGAGTTGGCATAAGCGAAAGCAGACCAAAGGAGTATTGGATCAACCATCTGATGGAGAAGCATGGAAGCACTTTGATTGCGAGTATCCAGATTTTGCTTCTGATCCGCGTAATGTCTGATTGGGTCTCTATTGCGACGGTTGTTTATCGCCTAGAAAAGTAGGAGAACGATATTGTGATAACACTGTACAAGCTCGAGAAGCTATTTCCTCCTGGATTTTTTGACTCCATGGAGCATTTGCCAATTCATCTTTCCTACGAGGCACGTGTTGGTGGACCCGTCGGTTATCGGTGGATGTAACCGTTTGAGCGACATTTGAACCACCTAAAGAGGAAGGTGAAAAACAAGGCTCGGGTCGAGGGTTCTATTTATGAAGCCTATATTCTCGAGGAGATTACAAACTTATGCTCGACGTATTTCAAACCTAATATTGCTACGAATAAAACGAGGGATCCGAGAAACGACAACGAATATCAAGAATCTAATGATGGAATACTGAAAGTATTCAATGCGTCCGGAAAGCCTTCGGGGAAAATAAAGAAGAGATATTTGAATGACGAAAAGAAGGGCTGCTCAGTTGTATATATTACTCAATTGCGATGAGGATGAAGTAGAGAAGCTAGAGGGGTAAGTAATTAATGATGAGCTGGTTTACGTCATCTCAATATAATAGTATAAGCTAATATTATACTACTAATGAGCAGTTTATTCGTTGTTGTTTTTCAACACGTATAATGATGAGTTGATGTCGGTTAGACCCTACCTAACAGACGATGAATTAGAACAAGAAATGAGACGTCATCTTCTTTCTTGGTTGAGCGAATATGTAAGCAGCTAAGTAATTACTGGTCTCTTATAATGCAACACGACAATAAATAACTTACTATCTCTTCTTTGGTATTCAGGTTGATCGTCTAATTTCACCCGAGATTGAATTAATTAGAACTCTTGCCAAGGGACCAATTATTGTCGTTAAAATATGGCCAAGTTACTGCCTGAATGGCTTTAGGTTCAAGTCGACAAATGCTCCGATCAGAGACAGCTTCCTGGATCTTGATTTCACAAAAAATAGTTGTTTGTGTATCAAATCTTCGAACTACAAAGACGTCTTTCCAGGAAATGATTTCTTTGGCATATTGTGAGAGATTGTGGAGTTGACATATAATTATGGCAGAGAACCGGCAAAGATCGTATTGTTCAAGTGTGAATGGTTCGATCTGATTGAAAATCAAGGTTGGAAAATTGACAAGCATGGTCTTGTGGATATAAACTACAAGCGTAGATATCAAGGCTACGAACCACTTGTCCTTCAACTCAGGCTGAGCTCATGTACTTCACAGCTTATCCGAGACGGGGAGCAACTAAGTCTGACTGGTGGGCAGTATGCAAGACTAAAGCTAGAGATACTTTTGATGTTGACGAAAAGGCTCATCAGGAGGACGAGCTACCTCTTGTAACCAATATTGTTGATGTGGACTCCACGGAAGTTACGCATTACACGACTAATGTAGAAGATGTAGAATTATCCGAAGAGAAAGGCGAAACCGAGGAAGGCGAAGCCGACGAAGGCGAAGATGAAAGTGAAATGAGGAGGAGGAGGAAGAGGAAGATGAGGTCGAGAAAGACGAACAAGATGAATATTCTGAAGATGATTGAGAGAGATGTACTTTCATTTTCTTATTATGTAGAGTTGGTTATTATCTAGTTTTGGTTACTATCTGAACTTAGATGTTTCTTGTAAAATGTACTATCTGGACTTAGATGTTTCTTGTAGAATGTACTATCTGAACTTAGATATTTCTTGTAGAATATACTATCTGAACTTAGATGTTTCTTTTAGAATATACTATCTGGACTTAGATGTTTATTGTAAAATATATCATCATATGTTGTCTTGGTTATTATCTTGTCTTTGTTGTGCTTTCATATTTCTAGTCTTTATTATTTGTTGTATCTCATCATATGTTGTTATCAGGTATGACAGGTCATCACGGATCGTTTCGACGTGGGGCACGGGGTTCTCCTTCGATACCTCCTACTAGTACTGGTAGAGGATAGGGTACTACTTCAGTACCTCCTACTGGTACCGGCTCTAGATCCTCGTCATCCAGTAATCCTGTGTATCGGACAGTACCTCCGCCTGCCAGGATGCTACGTGGCATATCTCCTGGGACGAGTAGTTCCAGGCCTGAAACTGCTCTCGAGTGTAGCATTCCTCCTGCTGATACGACGATGGAGACAGATGAGCAGATGGAGGAGGCTGAGCCGACAGCCGGCCAGTATCAGGCAGATGATACGTGCGCACCTCCGGAGGAGACGAGGATGGAGATCTCGGCTGACGGTACAAAGTAAGTTTTGGTTTATTATTTTTTCCTGTGTTTATCATAAATTAACTTATCTCATGAATATAATATGTCTGTATAGATATCGTCCCCCGTCGGTACAGAGATGCCTAGGCCAGTTATTGAGGACTGATTATGGTGGTCCTTGGATAAACTACTCTGATGCTCCGGACGAGAGGAAGGCCCACTGGTTTGCGCGCTTCAAGGTTAAAATATATTTACTTTTAACATGAGTCGTATAATTTTTGCATATTATATATAACTGATAAATATTTAGCTTTTACTCTTCTAGGATATGTTTTTCTATCCACCGCACCGGGCCGAGATAATCGAGGGGATGTTTCCTTCCGTCGCTTCTAAGCTGATCCGCGACTCTATTGATGATCAGAAGAAACGTGACCGTGCCGAAAAGCCGATCCAAGGTTGGATCACCCCTGATCAGTGGACTGAAATGAAGGCTCGATTCGACGAGCCAAGCTACAAGGAAAAGTTTGAGAAGGCCAAGGCGGCTAGGAAGCAGGGATCGAAGTGGTACGGTAGGTCGATTCCGATGATGGAACATTTTCGTCGTCTGGTATGTCTTTTTATTTCAGAAATATTACTTTAATGCAAGTCCGATAAATTAGCAAAAGGTGATATATTTAACTAGAGGTAAAGAGGGGTAGTGACACCAATATGGTGACTATCTTCCTGGCCACACATCGGAAGGATGGGAAGCTTATTAACGAGAGGACAGAGCAGGCCTATATAAGTATTACAATTCTATTTATTAATTTTAATACTTCGTGTTAGTTTTGATATAACTTAGTAAATATGCATGCAAATAAATATTTATGTATTTAGTAATAATAAGTACATTAGACATTAGAAGTTATAGAGTATCCATACTTTCTAGGTCGAGTTTCAACGGCTTAAGAAGCAGGCGGCTGCAAGTGCACCTGCTGCAGGAGAGGCCGGTACTTCCTCGCAGCCCGCTCCAGCTCCGTCGGAGGACGAGCTGTAGGTGACCGCCGCTGGTGGTCTCCACTGGGTACGTACTACGGTACGGGATCCTTTGGTGCCCTAGTTGCGACACAGTCATCTAGGATCTCCCCTGCTAGTGTGCATAGCCCACAGCCCTCCCAGGAGTCTGCCCGAGTCCAGCAGATGGTGGAGTCTGTCCGTGACGAGCTGCTACGATGGATCCAGGAGCAGCACCAGACGGACGATGCTGCGCTCATAGTACGATTGGATACGCTCGACTGCAGCATTATGGAGCTCAGAGATATGACTGAGAGGACAGAACGGGGCGTCACTGATCTTAGAGCATCGACAGAGCGTAGCATGACGAATCTGCAGGCATCACAGTTGTCCATGGGCAAGAGGCTGACGTTGATGCAGGATTCGATGGTTGATAGTAGTATGAGGCTGTTATCTACCATGGATTCCCACCACCAGCGACTAGCAGCATTGGAGCGTTATTGTCCTCTGGGTGCGCCTTCATCATCGTCGACTCCGCCGAAGTTACTACCTCCGACTCCACCGACGTCACTACCTTCTTCATCGGTGAGGATTTCATGAGAGGAGTACAAGATGTTCCTATCGTTGAGGCGCGACGGTTCCCCTCCTCCTCCAAATCCGCAGTAGTCCGAGTGTAAAACCCCTAAATTTTTACTAATTTTTATTATTATTAATATTTGTACGGATTTAAAATTTTGTATTGTACGTCGCGTAGTCGTATTTTACGTCGCGCACGAAATTTTATTTTTGCTCGACGAGTGCGAATATGTGCGAGCGTACATATTTTAGAAAAATATTTTAATTATTATTTTATAGTTTCAAAATAATATAGGTAATAAATTATTTCTAACTATCATTTCAATTTTATGGTTTTAATTATGAAAAGTCTTTATTTATACAGTTATAATTATAAAGTATTTTTTTCATAAAATGGTATATTAGAAGGTATATTTATATAAAGAATATTTGTGCATACATATAGCTCATAAATATTTATTAGTTTATTTTAAATGCAATTTTCGAAATTAATATTATTAGTATTTTTGGAAAGCATATTTTGAATTTATTGTGGAGATTTAAATCTTGATTTGAATCTATGTATTTATTTAAATAGTTAAATAATTGAATTTTAATTTATTGATTTGATTTTAAACTAAGGGGATCTAATTAGATTTAAATTGGATTCTTATTTGGATTGGATTTGATGGATTTTAATTTAAATTATGTATTATCTAAATTTGGGTTTTAAATCTATTCCTAATCCTATCCAAAGTGGGAATTCCCACATCCTATAAATAGGCAGGTACTCCTCCACATTATTTATCCATAAATTCCTCCACAACATTAAACAAACCAATGGTGCGTGCCTCGTGTCCGTGTTTCCCATCCAAATTCTTATTCCATTATTTTTACAGATACATTGTTCCACCATCTTCGTGTCGACAACCCCGACACGATTCAGCAAATTCCTAACCTAATTCTATTCTAAACCCCCGCACAGCCAACCAGCCCTGTTCACATACGACCACTCGCAGCTACCTTCACCACCACCCCAGCCTACCCTTTTCCGTTCTCCACCCGTCGACCCCGACTCCAACCCAACCACCGTCCTCCGACATCACCCACCAGACCAGAACACCGCCGCAACCACCATCGTCATCGTCGTCATCCCCAGTTCAACCAAACCATCGTCACCACCAAAACCAATTCTGTCCACCACCATTCCGGCCACTCCGGCCGACCACCCAGACCCGACATCACCGCACCACCACCACGGCAGGACCTCCCGAACCCCATCGCCACCAAAAACTCCCAACCACCACCACCGTCACCGGCGCAAACCGCCGGCGACCAAGGGAAAACCCACAGCAAAAAAAAATAATAAAAAGGGAAAAGAAAGTAGAAAACCAACGCCAACCCCGCCGAACTCACCTCCGAGTTCCGCCGACCTCCGACCCATGTCCGCGTCTCCGTTCCAGCCGGCGCGCCGCCGCCGAGTGCCTGACTCCGGCCGTCCCTCTTCCCTTCCCAAGCAACCTACAGCAGCCGCCAACCCACCACAGCACCGCTCTCCGCGCGCCGTCCGACCAAACCCCGCCTGGGCCTCCGCCGACCTAGGGTTAGCGCCACCCCGAGATCCGCCGTCGCTAGCTCCGCCACCCTCTTCCGACTTGAAACCCTCGCCGCCGAGTCTTCACCTCCGCCGGTGGAAGACCGGTCGCCGCGCCCCTTTTTCGCATCTTCGCCTCTCGCAGCGCCTCCCCGGCGGTGATCCACCGCCACGAGCGGCCAGCCACCGCCTCACATCGAACACCGATCCTTCCATCTCCCCGACTTCTCCCCTCTCTCCACCGCAACCCTTCCACCGCTGGATCTCCCCTCCGCGTGAACCGCCTCCAGCTCCCCATCTCTTTCGATCATCTCCTCTCTCTCCTCCGTCTCTTTTTCCATCTCTCTCGCTCTGGTTCTCCGAACTTTTGTGTTATTTTTTTTCTTTCTTTCATTCTCCTTAAAAGAGAAGACAGCTGCAATAGTTATCTTTTCCCTCTGCTTTTTCTTTACTTTGTTAGTTTGGTTTTATTATTATTTTTTTTAATTTTTTTATTATATTTTTTTGTGTTTATTTTTGTTTTAGCCTTGTTAGTATTGGGTTGTTTCGGTACAGTAGCATATTATTATTATCATTATCATTATCATTATCATTATATCATTATTATTATTATTATTATAATATCGTACTATTTTTGTTATTTAACAGAGAATTCTTTTCTTCTTTTTTCCTTGTGTTATATTGGAGTATTAATTAAGTTTTTATAAGGATAATTATATATAGAATTTACAAAAATCGATTTATTATTATTATTAATGTTATTATTATTATTATTATTATTATTATTGTCTTCTCCTTGCACAGTAGTAGTATTTTACGATTATTTTATTATTTTTATTGTATGATAAAAAGGGGTATATGTCTTGGATTTGTAAAAACGTATATACGTTAAATATAAATTTTACTGTTATTAATTATCATTATTATTTCATGGGAGCTACCAAGACATATATTGTTATTTTGTTCTCATGATATTGAGATGTTCTAAATATATTTTTATATTATTCATAATACCTTATTTACATATTTGGCCTAAAAACTATTTTTACTCAAGAATGTAGTAGGTAAAATATTTTGGTAACAAATTACAGTTTTAAGTAATATAAATATTTTATCTAAATATCCTTTGATTATCCCCCTGTCCGTGCCAACGAATACCGTTATTCCTATTCCTTCGCTTGTCCGTGACTACATTATGTCCACCCTAACTAAATTGACCCTTCTGGACCCAATGGAACTGTCCGTGCCACCATCAGATGTCTCCTTGTGTAGTTGTTGCACCAAAGTCGCAGTTCATGCCATCATAATTATCACAGCACACCAGGCGCTCTACCAGGCAAGACACCTTGCCATTTGCTGTTTAATTATTTTAGCTCATATTTCATGCATGTTTATTATTTTCTTTATGCAAAATAAACTGTGATACATAGCATAACTGTTAGAATTTACTGTTCAGTTTCCTGCTGTGTATTATTTTTCTTACAAATTAAACCTAGATATAAGGGACCACCTTGTGTGTTGTATTCATTGGCCTTGACACGTTGTAAACACGAAGTTGTGTGTCGCATATAGAACACGGAAGTACGTGATTGGCTGGCCACCAGTACGTACAAGCCGTGCGATAGGAATAACCGCTAATAGAGGTTGCATGCTAGTTTGACTTAGCGGTTATAGTGGTTGTGTTGTGGATACAACACAGTAGGTATTGGGCGGGGAGGACAATTCCTTAGCGTATGGGCTTCGATGCACTTTCTCTTGTGACCCGGACTCTCCGCTAGAGATACGGGGTTGATGACCCATGATTACTGACGGCCACTGACGATTCTGCGGAACGTCATGCTCTTTCTGCTGGGGCCTCTGGTGCCCAAAGGGGGACTACGCCGATCCTATTTAGCCAGGGCCCATGCGTAGGAAGGATTGTTCTTAACTATATTTCACTTAGAACGGTAGGCTACCCTATCCGTTAGGTACGAGTACTTTTGGTTTGGGTACTTGTATCTGACCGTGGCTTGGAACAATAACTTGTCGCAGATTAGTTCGTCACATCTTGTCCTTGTTTGGTTGTAGGTGTGACTTACTACTTCGATGAGAAGGTATTGAACCTTGTTGGGGTCCGGATACCATATTGGATTCATAGCATGGAAAGATACGTCGCCGTGAATTAGTTTACCATCTCATGTCCTTGTTTGGTTGGGGGGATGGTACGCTCGTTCAGTAGGTGCGTATTGGACTATGTTATAAATTTGATTGACTTATTTATTTGAGCAATATTTATTCAGTTTATATGGCATGCTATTATGTGTCTTGTTACGTACCTCTGAGGACCTGGTTGTCTTGCCAGGTGTGTGCTATTGTCTTTAGCAGGTGCTTTAGCTCTAGCCGTGTTCGTTGCTATTTCTCGAGGATGATTGTACTTGGATCGTTTTCGCTTCGCTCGCCACTCATTTCATTTCTATGTACTTTTCCTTATTTTGTTGGTAGTGGATTTGTCTCCGCCCAACATATTGTATCAAGACAAATTTATTCTCATTATATGATCTTTTATTCATTTATTCTGTGTGGATGAGAATTAGTTATGGTTCTACTGCATTTTACAACTTATGTATTTATACGAGGCTTCCATATATTGGAGTATACTTCGTATGAATACAGCTGGCATGTCTACGTTCCTAGTCCTACGTATTTTGGGACTGGGGCGTTACACCGAGTTATGACTGTTTTATAAGATTGTAGTATTTTTTAGTGTTTGTTTATGTTGATTATTTGTTTTTGTAGACTTTCAATATTGGTTGTGGATTCATGTGGATATACTATTGTGATGTACCGGTGTAGACTTTGGATGTATGTGTTTGTGTGGATTCATGTGGATATAGTATTTGTTTGTGTAGACTTTGGATGTAGACTTTTACTGTTGTTTGTTTACTGTGAATATTTTTTAGTGTTTGTTCCTATCATATGTTGGTTGTAGACTTTTACTCTTGTTTACGTTGATTGTTATACTATTGTGATGCACCGGTGTTGAGTGTTCCACCGAAGGGGTCGGCGAGCCCAGAAAGAAAATGTGCTTGTGGTTTTATGTTATTTATTGAACTACAGGTAGAAAATGTGATCCTGTGGACATTCTGTAGTTTATTTTTTAATTTTTTTGAAATTTAGCGACGTTTACTTACGTTTACCGACGTTTAGTGACGCAGTTGAACGTCGGTAAACGTCGGTAAGTCACCATGTATACCGACGCTTATCGACATATAGTCGTGTCGGTAAGCGTCGGCAAATGTCGGTAAATGTCGGTAAATGTCTCAGGATTTCCTTCGTCTACAGAGTCGGTGAACGTCGGTAAGTACTAGATATACGTCGCTAAATGTTGCAGGATTTACCGACATTGGTCAACGTTTCAAACGTCGCCATATTCCCGACGGTGCACCAGTGAACGTCGGTAAATGTTCAAGAATTGCCGACGTTTTCTTGCGTCGGTAAGCGCCGGTAACAGAGACGATTACCGACGTTTTGCCTGTTAGCGACATGGCTTTTCGCAACCACGGGAAAACGTCGCTAAATACGTCGCTATATATAGGGAGTGGATCAAAAGCCCCCTAGAAAACCCCCTAAAAACCCCCTCACTCTTTAATCTTAAATTTAATGTTAATATTAATGTTAATATTAATATTAATATTAATATTAATATTTATTTTTATTTTTATATTAATGTTAATGTTAATATTAATGTTAATGTTAATGGTAATGTCAATATTAATTTTAATCTTAAGTTTAACGTTAATTTTAGTATTTAATGTTAATATTAACATTAAATTACGGCTTAGAATGAGGGGGTTTTCTAAAGGGGGCTTTTGATCCGCTTCCATATATATATATATATATATATATATATATATATATATATATATATATATATATATATATATAAATATATAGATATATATAATATAAAAAACTTGCGATGGTCTCTAGGTCTGGAGAGGCGATCGCAAGGGAGACTACTCAAGAATTAGGGTTTTCGATCTGGGATCCTGGGCTGGGAGAATCATCCAAAGATGATGAAGAACCATCCGTCGATGAAGGGAGGGAGTCCGGCGGAGGGTGGATGACGGTGAGAAGGCGGGACAAAGGAAGAGCAAATCGGATGACTCTGCCAGAGCATCAGCCTAGTTTCAGAGGAGATACAACGAGGAGGATGGAGCGCCGACACGTGGGCTGGAGAGCCGACTCGTACCCAAGACGTGATCTGAACCTAGGGTTTCGACCGGGAAACACGCCGGATACGGCCAGAGCATCGACTTCGGGGTACGCTCGTATGGGTGCTCCACAGATGACAAAAGCCACGGGACAGCAGAACTCTCCTACGGACAAAGGGAAATCGAAGATGGGGACGAACACTCCTAGCAAATCATGGGCGGAATTTTTCACAACCGATTCGAGGATAACAACGAATCAGATGAAATACATTGCGCCTAAAGTGGTTGGTTCTGGAACCAGAGCTTCGTTCACAGAGGACGACCTTAAGGAAACGAAGGAATACTGGAGAAACACCATTATCTTGTATGTATTGGACAATCGGCCATTTTACAACCATTTTAGGGCGTACGCCGAACGGGTCTGGCGCCCTAAGGGCAGCATGGAATTCTTCTCCCGCAGTAACGAATTTTACTTTGTCAGATTTGGTATGGTGGAAGATATGGAGAGGATAATCCAAGGAGGTCCGTGGACTTTTGACGGACGACTGATAATAATGAAGGAGTGGACCCCAGAAACGAGATGTGAACGGGAAGTTCTGCTCTCGGTACCTATCTGGATTCAATTTCCCGAATTACCATTACTCTATTGGAGTAATCTGATGATTATGAAACTGGCCAGTTTGATTGGAGTCCCAATTAAAGCAGATGAGCGAACGACGGCTAGAGCGATGATGGGTTTTGCCAGAGTATTTGTAGAAATAGAGGCTGGTCAATCTCTTCCATCTCATATTGAATTCGAAGTCCCGTCAGGAGAGGTATTTGTTCAGAAAGTAGAATATGAGTGGGTTCCCCCCACTTGTAACCATTGTCTGCAATTCGGACATCCATCGAAAGAATGCAAAGCTGCACAAAATACCACTCAGGAGGGAACCAATGATGATTTGAGACCGAATATCCATCGGAAGGAAGAAAGTTCTCAACCAGCTCAATCACCGGAAGGCGCAAGCACTCGGATTGTCAATCATGAAGATGGCATGGAACTTGAGATCGATATAGGTTTGGAAAATATTATATCTCAAAGGAAAACTCCTGCAACTCAAGATCCAATTCAGAGGGAAGGGAAGGAAGCTCAAGTTGAGAAGACGGGACCTTCCATGATATTCACAGCATCAAAAAGTGCGACAGATAAAAATTCGGGGGTGGGCAAAAGCAAAGTCACAAAGGCAATTACAACTGTTCGGCATAACTCACAAAGATGGAGACCAAAGGAATCATTGGTGGTGCAAACTGAAGTAGGAATCAGTCGAAAGAGGCATGCAGGTATTTCAGTTGAAGACATTAACAAGCCTGTAGTTGGTCAGACTGAGGAGAGATCAACTTTGTGTTTAGACAACCCTCGATGGAGGGAATGGGTGAACAAGCTCGCGGTCTCAAATAACCTAGACGAGGATCCCAGCGATATTCTCGAAATAGATCAGAGGATTGAAGAACCTGATCCATTCCCAGCAGATAAGGTTCTGGAGATTACTGGGAATAACCAATCAGATTAAAATGTCCATGATTACATGGAATGTTCGAGGCGCCTGCTCTCTAGGGCGATGGAAGGAAATTTGTGATGTGATTCGTAGAGGGCAACATGATATTTGTGCTCTTCTCGAGACCAAAATCAAGACCGATAGGATGCTTCAACGAAGGACGGCAACCCACTGGCACCAGGTAAACAATCTTCACCTATGTAATATGGCTCATATTTGGGTAAGATGGGACAGCTGACAATGGAAAGGGGATATTATTCATGTATTCGAACAGATGATATTACTATAATTCAAAAACAAAGGAGGTTTTCAGATGTTATATGGGACCGTTTATGGCCATAATGATAGAAGACGCAGAGAGGAATTGTGGAAAAAGATTACGCACTTCAGCATCCTTGCGAAATCTCAACACAACTTGCCTCTCATTCTCACGGGTGATTTTAACGCCCTACTATATCGGCACGAGAAAGTAGGTGGAAGGGTGGTAACTGAAGGCATTTTGCAGGACTTCCAAACTTGTCTTCTTCAGTCTGGGCTTCAACCACTAGAGCGATCGGGACATGTATGGACGTGGAATAATAAAGCAGTTCACAAGCGAATTGCCTGCCAACTTGATAGAGCATTGGGAAATCAACTCTGGTTCCAGATTTTTTCGGATGCTAAAGCAGAGGGGATGCCTGCAGGAACTAGTGACCATTCTCCGATTTGTGTCCGCCAAGCTTCTCGCAACCGGCCGAGGCCATTTAGATATAATAATAAATGGCCTCGGATGGATGGATACATGGAGGTGGTTCAAAATAGTCTCAAAACTGCAGTTCCTGGGAACGCACAATTTCAGCTTGTGTCCAAGTTGAAGACGATCAAGAAAGCTCTTAAAGCTTGGAATATGCAAGCATCTCAGTCAGACCTTCAGGTGGAGGAAAATAAGCTAATTGATATCCAAAATAGACTCCAAACTAATGTGTCTAACGTGGATTTGGCCCGAGAGGAGCAGGCTCTCGTTGAAAAGGTTGGATGACTCAGGATGCTCCAGGAAATTGAGATGGCGCAATGTGCCAAGTGCCAATGGCTACAGCAGGGCGACCAATGTACAAAATTCTTCCACGACATTGTGCGAATGCGGCAACATCGTAATGGTATTTCTCGACTTATTGGGCCATCGGGTAGTGAGCTGACTTCAAATGAAGATATCCAACAGGAGGCAGTTAGGTATTATTCTAAACTTTTCAATCAAGTTGATTATCTAACCTCGTTTCCTGCTATCATATGCAAGAAACTCGTATCTCTTGAAGGAAATAAGTTGATGGGTGCGAGGGTTAAAATGGCAGAACTGGATGATATCATCAAGCAGGCAGCTCCTGACAAAGCACCGGGTCTAGATGGATTTAGTAGTTTGTTCTACAAAACTCATTGGGGTGACATCAAACATCAAGTCCTGGAGATGGTGAGAGATTTCTTTGACCATCGGCGCCTCTTGAAGGAATTAAACCATACATTCCTTACCATTATTCCTAAGAAGGAAGGTGCTTCGTCAATGGCGGATTATAGGCCGATTGCCTGCTGCAACTTCTTGTACAAGATTAACACACATCTCATGTGTCGGAGGATGGAGAAAGTTATGCAGGATCTTATTTCTTTCAATCAAGCCGCTTTTATAAAAGGCCGATCCATTGCTGATCATAACTTATTAGCTCATGAGCTTGTACGGGATTTCAATAAGCCTAGTAGCAATTGCTCGTGCATCAAATTGGACCTTCGGAAAGCTTATGACTCTATTAATCGGGATTTCTTATGTCATATTATGTTGGAAATGGGATTCGCCGAATCCTGGGTGGCAATGGTTCGTGAATGTATCTCGACCCCAACATTCTCAGTTCTTGTCAAAGGCATTCCTCACGGTTTCTTTCATAGTAACTGAGGGATTAGACAGGGGGACCCGCTCTCCCCTTATTTGTTTACTATAGTTATGGAGTACTTTTCTCAACAGCTGGAGATTGCGGAAGTACAAGGGAAGATCACCCCAATTCAGAAGCATATCAAACCTAGTATCACTCATCTAATATATGCTGATGATTTGCTTTTATTCATTGAGCCTTCAACTAAAGGACTGACGATGCTAGAGCAGCTTATGATTGAGTTCGGTAATTTATTTGGACTCGAGATTAATAAAGTAAAAAGCAGAATATATTTCAATAAATTATGTCCTCATAAAGAAGCTAAAGCTGCTATTATTGGGGTGGATAGAGGAGAACTGCCGGTGCGCTACTTGGGACTACCACTCAGCATCAATTACGCCAGAGATTCAACCTGTCAGAGTATGATTGAGTACGTCCAGAGACGCACGGAAGGTTGGCATGCACAAAATTTATCTTTTGGCGGCCGTATAGAGCTGGTTCGCTCCGTTGTTCTTGCAATTGCTTCTTTTTGGCTTCAAGCTATTCTTTTGCCGAACTCTACTATCAGGAAGCTGGAAAAAATTTGTGCTGATTTTATTTGGCATGGGGGAATTCATGGCATTAAAATGGAAATTTTATGCCGTCCTAAAGAGGAAGGAGGAGTAGGTTTATACTCTATTTGGACACTTAGAGAAGCTGCGGCCATGAGACTCGTCTGGAAGTTCATTACTGGCAACTCGCTTTGGGCTAGATGGACAGCGGCCAAATATGTCAAGGATATAAATTTCTGGGCTTTACAATCCAAAAGCAATGCCTCTGTGACATTCAAGACTATCCTTTTATATCGGGCGAAGGTGTTACCTCACATTGAGCGGATTATGAAAGATGGGAATTCTACGAATTTATGGTTTGATCCTTGGATCGATCGCAAGTTTCTTGCGGACCTGGGCGATAATACAGTCCTGAATAGGGCGCGGGTTGGTATTCATGTTAGCTCCATCATTGAGGATGGGCACTGGAGACCAGAAAAGCATGCAGTTGCTAGGCGGTTTAGTATGGATATTAAGCGTACTACAATCGACGCCACGATTGCGAAGGACAGATGGAAGTGGCAGGGATCTCCTACTGGCGAGTTCCAACACCGCTCGGCCTATAATATTTCCCGAGCTAATCACCCCAAAGCAGATCACTTTGAGTACATTTGGGTGACAGGTGCTTCCCAGAAGATTCAATACTGCATGTATAAAGCTTTGAACGGTCAGTTGGCCACTAGGGATCGGCTAATACGCTTTGGGGTTAACATTCCGAGTACTGAATGTGTGTTATGCCATCAGGGGAAGAAAGCATTAAGTATTTGTTCTTTCAGTGTTCGGTGGCATGGAGAATCTGGACGATTCAGTCTCACAAGCTATTGATTACAAATGGACAAGCAAGGAGTATTGAGGATAATATTGAGATCATCCAGAGGCTTCGTAATAATAGTAGCCGATGGTTCAAAGAAGCTAGACTCAGACTGGCCTCAGCTGTATGGCATATCTGGAAAGAACGTAATCGGCGCATATTTGAAAACATTACCACGTCCGAGATTGGTGTTAGCCACAACATTGATTCTGATGTCAAAATGTTGATGGGGGATTAGTTATTTTGTACTTGTAAATATTTCTTTTATCAATGGAATTACCTTCTTCCAATATATATATATATATATAAAATATATATATATATATATATATATTTATATATATATATATATATATATATATATATATATATGGCCTTAGTCATTGTGAGTTTTAAGACACATATCAACTAGTAATTTCGGCACGGCTAGAGTAGTGGTGTTTTTTGACTAGTATTTTGGCTATGGTAGGGAAGGTCAAGCCATATGTGTGTTCTTACTAGGAAAATAAGTCAAAGTTGTATAAATGGTTTAATTAGTATTTATTAAGAATTGTGACTTTTTAGGATACCAGGTTGTACCAAACTAGACCGAACCTGACCTGAACCAAACCCACGGCCATGTAGTTATGTGGTGCGACCAAAGACATCCATGTAGATATGTGTTATATATATAAATATTGGTATTTAAATGATCTAATACATACTTTATGAATGTTTGTCATATATATCATTTAAGTGTTATTGCTAATAAAATAATATTTTATTTAAAAATATGGTAAATAACATCCTAAAATATCTTTGTGGATTTTTGGAATTTGTAGACTATATGTATATATATTTGTATGTATTCCTAGTAAATAAATATATATGTATTAGTTATTATTAATTAGGTACTTGGTAAATAAGTATATTCTTAAATATAGAAGTATTTAAATAAATTCTAAATGCATGCTATAGCCATTAGATTACAATTTTAGAATATTTTAGGAGTATTACTAGTAGCTATAAAAATGTATATATTATTCTAAATATATATCGATATATGAGCTTCTATATATATAAACATATATATATTTACATGTATCTATAAGGAAAAGAAAAAAAAAAACAAACAAATGTGGGTTACTGTTCCATTGCGGAAACAGTAACACCACAGCACACAAGCCCCTAAAAGACCCCAGACCCGAGCCCAAACGAACGGAAGGAAAAACCTTACACCTATATATAGAGGCGGATAAAGAGGAAAAAAATTATATCGAAACACTAACCCAACCGCGACCTAAGCCTGCCGTACGCGTCCGCCTACACCCAGCGACCACCCTTGGCTGCCTCAACGCTGCCGCCCACTGCCGCAGTACCGACAGCGTGGCAGCAGCAGCCTCTGTAGGGCGCATAAAATAGAGCAACGACAGCAGCAGTCGCTTGCGACAACCCCTATTCCAGGTTCAATTACTTCTTCCTCGTTGATTCATGTCTCGAACCGATTTTTTATGTGCGTGCACCACTTAATCCCTATTAACCCT
This sequence comes from Iris pallida, assembly GCA_029216955.1. Taxonomy (NCBI): domain Eukaryota; kingdom Viridiplantae; phylum Streptophyta; class Magnoliopsida; order Asparagales; family Iridaceae; genus Iris; species Iris pallida. The sequence continues at coordinate 40,729,254 of JANAVB010023800.1, read as the reverse complement.
GTTAAATAGAATTTTTTCTAACTGTTTAAATTAGGTGCAAATCAATTCAAAATTTGGTAAAAAAAACTGTTTATAACAGTATGTGAAAACAGTTCCAGTCTTGTATTGGAAACCCTTTTTCTTCCAAAATTATTAACATTTTTAAAAAAATCTTAGTAACCAGACTTGAAGCCTATATGAACAGCATCAGTACCAATAAATTAATTTTATTTATTGTAAATTATTTAGCAGTTTAAGTTAGGTTAAAAACCGAGGAAAAACTAGTTTTCGAAAACATGAATATTACCGATACGGGGTCTGTCCCGACAATTCAGGCGACTTGGTCACAACCCGTAAGCATACAAAGGTGTGTACGGATGTTGTGGACGTGTGGGCTTTGACGAAACTCAAATTGGTTGCGTGTGCGCGATGAATTCGATGTGTACCGTCAAAAATTGCCCTATCAGCCCCATTGCAAAAATTCCAATTACTTTGTGTACGTTCATAACATCATGACGAAACTTGTGCCAATGGACTTGTATCATTTTTCTGGTCTTGTGAGCCAAGTTTGGTCCGATTCTGAGAAGGTCGACCGGAACGCTACTTTTGCGGGCCCGCGACCCAATTCAATGGACGAATTTGTGCACAGCCCATCGGAATCAAATTTTGGACATACGGTTGGATTTGTATCGTCAAACCGGACTCGTAGACATATAGTTTGATGACTTTAGAGACCGTAGGTGCTAGCACACTTTTCGATGCAAAGAGGGTCTAACGACAGAAATCGTTTTGACCTAAAATTACCGTTTTGCCCCTATATCTAGAATTGAACTTTTGGACAGTCAAACTTAGACATTTCTTTTATGAAAAATACGTTGGTGATATCTGTTTAAGCGTCTGAGACTGTTACGAGAGTTCAACTTTTGTGGCTCGTTGATTGACTAGATAGTGTTGGTTCTACGTGCTACCACCAGGCAAGTACATCTTGCCAAACTTTACAGTATTTACATGCATGTTCTTAGTATTCTTTCTTGCTCATGTCTTATTTTCTATTCCATACTAGCTGTCTTGCCTTGATTTATTTTCATGTCTCTAACATGTTATCTTTTACTTTCATCTTTAATTATATTTTCACACTTGACTTCGATATGGTTTTTACTTGAGTGTCTTAACTTGACTTGATCACGTATTCCATGTTACCTTGACTTGACCCTCTACCGATATTAGGATTGGCTACTTGACCACTCTCGACTCGGGAGACCCACGGCAGGGGTATGATAGAGACTAACTATAGTTAGGGAGTACCATGACAGGGCTACTAGCTATAGGACCGGGAGTACCACGGCAGGGCTATAGTCATTCGATTCATTTGTAGTCATAATTAGTATCATTTTCCCTATGATATGCCATGATCTATAGAGTTTTTCCCTGTGATCTTTATTCTGTTTCTTGTAGTTGTTTCCTATTTTTATTGCATGTTTAAACTGTCATAGTAGGCTTGTATATTATGTGTCTTACTAGTCCCCTGAGGACCTAGTGATATCTCCAGGTATGAGATGAGGGTATGGTGCATTGACGGATGATGGTTGCTACTCCAAGACTTCAGGTATATTTAGTTGTTATTATCATTATCTTTCTTACTTATATTTTGTCCAGTATTTGACACTCGCTATTATTATAGCCTAGTCTTTTACAGGCTTAAATTTCTTCTAACTTGTTCATGATAAATGTGTTATTGGGGATCCACTATAACATATTTATCTATTCTAGAATCAATACATTATGGTCTGATCTGCCTTACTATACTTGATTCATTATTGTTAACCGATATTTTGTGGATTGAGATGTAGTTGATTCTAGAACAACAAGACACCTTATACTTATTCGAACTGGTTTGGAGTCCTCTCGATGTGAAGCTGTCATTCAGACGTATTCTAGTCCAATATATTTGGGACTGGGTATTACATATTTTTTTGGTGGCCCATGCAGGTCGAGTTAGCCGTTTCGATGACGTTACTGTACCGAGCGGGCCTGCGAAATGCCTAAACCCTAGGAATCTCAATCCATAACTGCTTTGACAATTCTTTTAGAAATTTTTCTACCATCATTGAACTTCGTATTTGCTCTCGACTATTCTTCCTTTGCTTTCTCGTGCCATTGTTTCTTGTCCCTTCCTATTTTGGAGAGACGAATGATCTTACTTTATAGAAATCATCAGAAATTCTTAGGTTATAGTGTAAGTAGTTTGTTTATTGAATTTTGGTTGCTTGATAGATAGGAGGGATTATAGATGCCATATGCCATAGATATCTATTAGTATAGATTTTTGCAACTAGTGTGCAAGGGTTATAAAATTTTAGGACATCATGTGTTTGAGGGAATAGTGTGATCGAAGGAGGATAAACGTCCCCAATATACAGTTTGACTCTTTGGTGGTAAATTTTTTAGAGTAGTGATAGAGTTGAGTAATACAAATTTTGATGGTGAATGGTAAGAATAAATACTGGAATTATTAAAAGAAAGATGTGATTATAGGCTTCAATAGACCATGGTTAATAAAATTATTTAGTGAAATGATATTATGAATTTTGAAATTCAGAACCTTGTGGGAGTGGTAAATGTCAATGAAAAATTAAAGGGTTTGGTGGTAGGAGAATTGAGTAAGATTGATAAGAAAATTAAATAAAGTTGGTGATTAAGGAAAAAGGAAAGAAATTGATTATACAGTCTATTAGGAGGATGAACGTTTTAAGGTTTAAAATATAGTGCATGTGCCTAAAAAGGAAATAGAGAAGAGATATGATTCTTATTTATTGTTGAGCATATTGAGGAAAAAAAGAAATTTTTTACCATGTAACTATAGGTTTTAGGAATATATTGAAGGATGCTGATAAAAAAAATTCGATGCGGATGATAAGATTTGAAAACTTAGTGACTAAGGAAAAAAATGTGTGACCCAAGAGATAGGAGATAGGAATTTAATACTAATGGATATAGAGAATATATTTATTATTATTTTATTTTGCATTTTAGCCATTTTGAAATTTAAGGATGCTTTGAAATTTCGAGAACAAAATTCTTTTAAAGTGGGTAGATTGTAAGGACCCTGATTTTTGAAAATTAATTAATTATTTATTTAGATGATTTTTTATTATTAAAATAGTTTTTATATTTAATTATGATTATAGATGTACTTTTTTGTAGCTTTAATTTTTGGAGCACAAGAAATGCTAATCTTTCGAAACGTCCTTCATGAGTTTTAAAGTAGACAAGTCCACCATCAATTTGATATATCATATCACATCCAAACTTTTCCCTTAACATTCTTTTGACTTCGCACAACTTCGGGTCAATTTAGGCCACTACAACAAAAAGACCTATTAATGACGCTTAATAAGTGGATTTCATGACGGCTGATAAAGAAGCGTCATCAAAGTTCGAAATACCTTTTTTCTATGACGGTTTAGGCTAATTCTGGGCTTTTTATAACGTTTATAAAACAAAGCGTTATTAATAATTTAGAGCGGTGGCAAACTTGTAATATTTTTTAAGTTTAATTGTTGGCAAAATCTTTGCTATAGCCCGCCTCTCCCCCAAAATATTCTGGTCTTCTCCTTCTCCTCATTTCTTCTCCCTCCTCTCCTCCAACTCCAAAACCCTAACCCTAGATCCAAAATCTTCGAGGAGGGCCTCACGCTCCTCGTCGCCCTCCAGGACAAGCTCGAGGCCGTCGCACACGCGATCGACAAGAATGCGAAGGAGGAGCGTTAGGGTTCTGTTCGTCCTCTTCTCCGCGCTCTCCCTCTAGTTCCTCCAGCGTCGATGATGTCGTGGGTCCGCAACCTCCGCCGCTTCATCGGTTCTGGCGCCGACCTCGGATCCGAAGCCCTTATGGGTCAGTTCCTCTTCCTTACACCCTCCTCTCCTCTTCTTCTCCTTCCTTTCCCCCAACTCCAAAACCCTAACCCTAATTTTGAAGAAATTAAAAACCCTTTTATTCCCCATGCGACCCCGAAGGCCACCTCTGCCGCGACTGAAAGGAATCTGATCTCTTTTTGGTCATTATTTTTGGGTTGGAAACAAAAAAGTTTCTTCCTTTTGGTTAATTTGGGCTTGGTTTGTTCACGTTGGAATAAAATGGGTCTCCTTCAGAAGAAGAAAAAAGAATAGATCTAATATTGTTTGGTTTGGAACAAAAAAAATTTCTTCCAGGGGATGTAATTTAAACTTGGTTTGATTCTATACTCATGTTGGAATAAGAATCTATTTCTATTTGGGGTCATTTTTTTGGGTTGGGAACAGAAAAAGATTCTTCCTTTGGTGTAATTTGGTTATAGTCAACTAAGAGTTTTCGAACCCTATTTTTCGTTAAATCGCTAAAATTTAAAGTTTCTTCCCTTAGAATTCCAGATCCGGACTTGAGATCTATTCTTCTTGTTATTTTCTCGTTGATTTCGCAATAGATTTTATGAAGGTTCTGGATCAGGCGGTTAGAGAAATGTGTGATTCGGAGTTCTCATCAATTCCAAAATCTATCATTTTTTTCTTCTTCTTCCTATTCTGGTACGCTGAGCATATATTTTTTCTTCTTCTTAATTTTGCAGAAAGAGGGAGGTGAATCTGAAAGTGCTCAATGTCCCAGAGATCGAACAAAAGTTTAGGTTTTTTATTTTTTGATCGAAGCACGGATTTTGGCATTTGCGATACTGATTAATTTGTTTGTTTTCTTTACTTGGAGTTCTATGATTATATAACCAATTTTGGGAGAAAGTAAATGATAGTATCAGCCTAGAAAGAAGAAAAAAAGTGTCCATTCCTTATATTATTTGATGGATAATGCATAATTTATTTTTGCTTTTTTGGGAGCGATTTTGAAGACAAATGAGTTGATCAGGGGTTAGTAAGTTTTGGAATTTGGATTCAGAATGTAAAGTTGAAATTTGAGCGCATGCTAAAAGTCATGTGCCGAGGACAACACCAGTACTTACTTGTTTAGCTGAATGGCCATTCTATATAACAAACAAATAAACGTTCTTGTTTCTAGGTTCTTGATGCAACCAGCAACGAACCATGGGGTCCTCATGGTTCTGCTTTGTCAGAGATTGCGCAGGCTACCAAAAAATTGTCCATCTTCTATCTCCATGATTTGCTTTCCATTTCCTGGATCTCTCTTCAGCTCTTTCAAATGTTAACGTAATGATGTCTTGTAGCACGGAGTGCTCGATGATTATGAATGTACTCTGGACCAGATTGAGTGAAACAGGTGCCAACTGGCATCATGTATAAAAGGTGATATTTTCAACTGATGAGAGCCAAACTCATGTTTACAAACTTCATTCTTGTTCTATAATCTCAAGTTCTTCTTCAATCACATGCATTGACTGTTATTGAGTACTTGATAGCAAATGGATCCGAACGTGCAGTTGATGATATTATCGAAAACACTTTCAAAATTTCAGTATAGCTTCTCCATCTATAATAGAAAAATCTGATGAACGTTATTTTTTGTTAAGTACTTTGTATTTACTTGCTTTATGTTTATCAAGTCCCTTTCAGGCTTCGCATATGTTGAGCCTAATGGATAGGATTCTGGAATAAATGTAAGAAAGAAGGTTGAATCAATTGTAGCACTTCTAAATGACAAGGAAAAAATACAGGCAGTCAGGAATAAAGCGGCTGCTAACCGTGATAAGTGAGTTCGTCATAACTTATTTTTTTTATGTTACATTATCTATAGTAGAATGGATAAGCTAACCATGTAAATGCTACTGCATCTAGGTATATTGGACTGTCCTCAAGTGGGATAACATACAAGTATTTGTGCATGAGTATAGAATCAAAGCAAAAACTCTTAGTTGACTATGACTTCTTTTAAGCTGAATTTTGTATCCTTTTGAGTGCAGCTCAAGTATTTGTGCATGGGGAACTTGGAGTCCTGATAGAAAGGAAGGAATCATTACTGGAGCTCAGACACCATAGACCAAGGGTTCATGAGGTAAGCATTAAAATTAAGAGTTTTTTCTTCTGATTCTCTCATTTTGGATAAGGATATATTTGTATTACGGAGTAAAAGAAGAAATTGCATATTATATTATAATTGGGTGAAGACTGGGACTTTTATGTGGTATCAATAGATAAAGCTTTTTATGATATGATACAAGTGTTAGCAAGCATTTTGGCTTCTTCCAGATTGGTAAATAGTTTCTGTCATAGTATCAAATAGTTTCTTGAATATGAATCATTTCACTCTTTGGCAATGAGTACATTGAAGAAGATGGCTCTACCGGTAAGTATTTTACTTCTCTCTAAGTATGTGTAGCTTAACTTCTGGAACAGTTAGTAAGTTTTCTCCTAAGCTAACATCTTTTCTGGAAAGAATTTAGTTGTAGTGATTATTAATTCTTTTGTGGTCAAGTATCCAATAAATTTGATTGTTCAAACTTAAGAAAAAAATTTAGTAGTTCTAATTCTACCTTTAGTTAAACTAAAATTTAAGAAGATGAGGCATGAACCATTGATATATCGTTTTTAATGCCTTAGTCATTGAAGTTTTTGAAGATTAGCTCATACAGCTCTTTCTATTTTCAAATTTGTAAGTTGGTGTTATCTTAATGTGTTGATAATACTT
>JANAVB010023800.1:40408833-40718282 GCA_029216955.1 Iris pallida | reverse complement strand
TCCATTGCGGGAATAGTAACACCACAACACACGAGTCCCTAGAAGACACAGACCCGAGCCCAACGAACGGAAGGAAAAACCTCATACCTGATATAGAGGCGGAGAAAGAGGAAAAAAATCCTATCGAAATACTAACCCTACCGCGACCTAAGCCTGCCGAGCGCGTCCCTATACCCTATCCCGAGACCGCCCAAGACCGCTGAATGCTGTCGGCCACCGCTGCAGTGCCGCCACACGGTAACAGCAGCCGCAACAGGGCGCACAAACAGAGCAATGACAGCAGGTCACTTGCAACAACCTCTATTCCAGGTTCAATTACTTCTTCCTCGTTGATTCGTTTCTTGAACCGATTTTTTGTATGCCTGCACGACTTAACCCTTATTAACCCTGTTAAATAGAATTTTTACTAACTATTTAAATCATGTGCAAGTTAAATCTAAAGTTAGGAAAAAAAACTATTTATAACAGTATGTGAAACCCGTCCCAGTCTTGTATTAGAAACCCTTTTCTTCCAAAATTATTAATGTTTTTAAAAATATTAGTAACCAAACTTGAAGCCAATATGAACAACATCAATACCCATAAATTACTTTAATTTATTGTAAATTATTTAGCAGTTTAAGCTAGATTGAAAATCGAGAAAAAACAAGTTTTTGAAAACATGAATATTACCGATACGGGGTCCATCTCGACAATCCGGGCGACATGGTCGCAAACCCATGAGCATCCAAAGGTGCGTACGGATGTTGCGGACATGTGAGCGTTGACGGAACTCGAATTGGTTGCATGTGCGCGACGAATTTGATGCGTATCCGTCAAAAATCACGGTACCGGCCCCATTACAAAATTCCAATTACTTTTTGTACGTTTGTCACATCGTAACAAAACATGTGCCACTAGAATCGTATCATTTTTTTGGTCTTGTGAGCCAAGTTTGGTCTGATTCTGAGAGGGTCGACCGGAACGGTATTTTGGCGGGCCCGCGACCCGATCCAATGGACGAATTTGTGCACGGCCCATCGGAATCCAACTTTGGAAATACGATTGGGTTCGAATCATCAAATCGGACCCGTAGACATAGTTTGATGACTTTAGAGACCGTAGGTGCTAGCACGCTTTTCAGTGCAAAGTGGGTCCAACGACGGACACCATTTTGACCCAAGATTATCGTTTTGCCCCTGTATCCAAAATTGGACTTTTGGGCAGTCAAACTTAGACATTTCTTTTATGAAAAACACGTTAGTGATGTATGTTTCAGCGTTCGGAGATAGTTACGAGAGTTCGACATTTGTGGCTCGTTGATTGACTGGATAGTGTTGGTTCTACGTGCTACCACCAGGCAAGTACACATTGCCAAACTTTAAAGTATTTACATGCATGTTCTAAGTATTCTTTCTTGCTTATGTCTTATTTTCTATTCCATACTTGTTGTCTTGCCTTGATTTATTTTCATGTCTCTTATATGTTATCTTTTACTTTCATCTTTAGTTATATTTTCACACTTGACTTCGATAGCATTATTTACTTGAGCGTCTTGACTTGACTTGATTATGTGTTCCATTACCTTGACTTGACCCTCTACCGATAGTAGGATTGGCTACTTGACCACTCTCGACTCGGGAGACCCATGGCAAGGCTATGATAGAGACTCACTATAGTTATGGAGTACCACGACAGGGCTACTAGCTATAGGACCGGGAGTACCAAGGCAGGGCTAAGGTCATTCGATTCATTTGTAGTCATACTTAGTATCATTTTCTCTATGATATGTCATGATCTATAGAGTTCTTCCCTGTGATCTTTATTCTATTTCTAGTAGTTGTTTCCTGTTTTTATTGCATGTTTAAATTATCAAAGTAGGCTTGTATATTATGTGTCTTGCTAGTCCCCTGAGGACCTGATTATCTCTCCAGGTATGAGAGGAGGGTATGGTACATTGAAGGATGATGGTTTTTTTTCAAGACTTTAGGTATATATAGTTGTTATTATCATTATCTTCCTTATTTATATTTTGCCCAGTATTTGGCACTCGCTGTTATTATAGCCTAGTCTTTTACATGCTTAAATTTTTTTTCTAGCTTGTTCATGATAAATCTGTTATTGGGGATCCACTCTAACATATTTATCTATTCTAGAATCAATATATTATGGTCTGACCAGCCTTACTACACTTTATTAGTTATTGTTAACCGATATTTAGTGGATTGAGATGTAGTGGATTCTAGAACAACCAGACAGCTTACATATTCGAGCTGGTTGGAATCCTCTCGATGTGTAGCTGGCATGTAGACATATCCTAGTCCTATGTATTTTGGGACTGGGGTGTTACACCTACGACAGAAAAATGTATCTGAGATCATAAAGATGGTACCTGTAACTCCCGAGGTACTTCCCTCATACTGAAAATGATACTAGAACTGCCCTTGAGACTATGCATACAACTGCGCCCTGTGCTGCCTAACCCTCTGAGCTCAAGATGGCTGAGCACATTGCGCTAATGGTTGTACTGTCAGTGTTGGCTCATTCTGATCAATCATAGCATAAGGTGATAACTGAGGCGACTAAAAGAACTGAGGTGGTACATCTGTTGTAGCTGGTCTTCCTCAAGATGTGAAATAAGGGCAACTGCTAACTGAGTGACCCTTTACTCCACACCGGAAGCATCGCCCACTGCCATCCAACAATGTCACAACCCGCACCCGATGTAAGGGCATACGTGCGAGACAACGTACGGCCTACGCCGCAGTATTGACAGTAAAATGCTGTCTAGGTCTACTACACAAATTACAATATATATCATAACCTGTCAAGGATATCTCAACTCCAAAAGGAGAACAAATCATGATAATATTCATACTCAATCATAAGACTATAATAAAGATAAATGGTACGATAAAGATAAAGGCATGATATGAAATATCCAGGAGATATATACATAAACATAGTACAAGACATGTCCAGAGTTTAAAAGTCATCCATCTCAAATATAAGTATCAAATAATAATATGCCAAGAATCATAAAGTTGGAGACAAATCCAGTACAAAAATCTAGTCTAACTGAGTCGCTACTAGAGCCTCCTCGACTGGAGCTAAACACTCATAAATCAGCGTCTCCTGGTCTACACCTATTACATGTTGTGGGCCATAGTAGATAGGACAACCGTCATCTAAATCATCTGGAAAAAATATATCTAATCAGTTGGAGTGAAGTACACCTCTAATAACAGTTCCAGTAAATGATAAAGACTATATAATAGTAAATAGAGAGAATATACAAGATAACATAACAGGTACATGAATGTAACAAATATGAAAAAGTTGTAAATAACATAAGAACAGGAATCATCATGTACAATAGTCAAAAAATAACTATCTACATGAGTGAGCACTAGTTTCAACATATGATCGGCTTAGAAACTTGCATAGGAATTTATGGCCTGGTTAATCATACATGCGGTGTATGATTAAAACTCACGGGAAACAATATCATGCACGGGAAGGGTATGATCACATATACACACTACAACTACCCGCCCCCGACTGGTATAGTTGATCCAACTATGTTACGTTATGACATGGGATTCTCTGAGAAGGTCACGAGCCTACGCATGAATCAATGTCTATACATTGCACAAGAACAACAACGTGGCTCGCACAAGGTATACCAAGACATATAAAGAATAATATCTAATGACGGGATCTAGAAAATACCAATCCATGTAACCAATGTGTCAAGATCAAGGATATTTATAATAAATACAGGAAATATAGAAGATATCATAAACAAAAATTTATCAGAAAATGTACTCGCTTGAGATCCGATGTGAAGTATCAATAGTATCCGATGCGGTGCCTCGAAGACCTAAATAGGAATATCAAAGTCAATTCGTGTTTTGGAATCATAAACATACTATACTAGCTTGATACTAGGTCTCCAAGTCATTTCTAAGTCAAACTAGGTCTAGTAGGTTATACCTTGCTAAACTAGGTCATACCTAGGTTTTTGTGTCCATACCTTGCCTTACCAAGGTATTCTAGTATGTACTCGGCCAATACCCTAGGTATCTACACATATATTACATACAACAACCAATGATACAATACCTTAGTCTATCATCCAATACCATATGCATAAACCTATACCTTAACACAAGGTAAAACCAATACCTTAACTTACCACAATCCCAATACCCTATCACATAACCTATTCCATATACCCAATTACCTATACAACCTTTATACCTTAACACAAAGGTAAACCAAATACCTCTACTCAATATTCCTTAGGTAATTCCACTTACCTATGTGCTACTTGGGTATACTCATACCCACAAACATTACTTAGGCATCACCATTACATATGCCTAACAAATACATATACATTTGTCTACGCTATCTCACATAGCTACCACTTTTCTAACCATTTGTCTAGACACTACCTAAACCTACTCACACAAACACATTTCTACATGTGCACACGAATACGTAGGCTGCACACCATACCCCCTTGCACTCATATAAATTGCAAAGTGCATATTTTGTGCACACTACCCTACCTAGTGCTGGGTATGCTATTGCCCCTCTCTTATCATGTGTACACGTAGTAAACCCCAAGCCTCAACAAAGCATCTGTCCCATGTATTGATCAATGCATCCTACCCAAACTGCCTACCTATATCTCTGCCTTATTCCCGCTCAACTAATTTCCTGTGCTACTGCTGCACAGATGCAACAACCAAAACTGGCAGGCCTGCTACACTTCATCTAATGTCCTGTCCTACACAGACCCCCTTGCTGACCTCCTCCTAACTATTGCACACAACAACAACAACATTGCTGCTACTACTGTTTAAAGCACGTGCACAGATCCCTGTTTTCTTCCCCCTCTTGCACAGGTTTATAGCCTAATGCATATGCTCCTTTTAAGCAATCATATTGCTGTCACTTGACAACCAAATCCATTTCATTCCACACTGCTACTTCCTATGGTGGTTCCTACTGCTGCTAATCCTACTAACTTGATGTTGCTTGTTGTTGGTAAGCCAACAGTTGCTACACTACTGCTGCAGCTTCATTAGTCACCTCCCTCATTCTTTACTACACCCTATACACACACTCACCTGACTGAATACATTCACACATATCTATCCATATGCATAGTTATCTGCCTATGTACCTAACCAACACAGTAACACACCTACACAAGGCACCATATGGGTATCTTTCAACACAAACATACACATTACCTATCACACACTAGCACACAAGCACATACTCTCTATGCACACACAAAATAATATATATATATATATATATGAGGAGGGATCCACATTCTCGATTTTTTGCATCCCCAAGCATCCCCATGCTATCCACCGTTGGATGTTGGTTAAGTCATTTAATCTTAACCTTTGAATTAAATGGTTCAAATCAACGGTTAAGATTAGATGACTTAAACAACATCCAACGATTGTTAACATGGGGATGCTTGGGGATGCAAAAAATGAGGGGATGCGGATCCCTCCTCTATATATATATATATATATATATATATATATATATATATATATATATATATATATATATATATATATATATATATATATATATATATATATATATATAAAATATATATATATATATATATATATATATATTTGGAAAACGGTGAATTTTATTCCAAAGTAAAAGCCATAATCTTACAACATACAACCCGAGTGGGACTCCCACTCATCAATTCTCCATAGCATTTATATCAAACTCAATGTTATGGAGAATGCCAACCGGGGAAGTAACCAACCCCTCAAAGATCCGGCGGTTTCGCTCCCGCCATACATGCCAGACCGAAGCAGCCAGACGAACTCTAGCTGTGCAGAACCAGTCCTGCCCTCTACCTCTGCTATCTCGGATCACCGTGATGATGTCCCCAATCCAATGTCCAGTAGCGCCCACTCCTAATACTCGACCCTGCTCCGCCCAGATCTGCCATGCCAGAGTACACTCGAAGAAGATGTGCTTCATAGATTCTGGCTCCAAACCGCAAAGCACACACTTGGGGTCCGGAACCGGTACTCCAAACGATCTTAGACGATCTCTAGTCAAAAGGCGACCCAGAAGAAGCTTGTACATACACAACTGCATCTTCCTGGCTAGGCCCTTGCACCAAACGAACTCGTAATCAGAACTCAACGGAAAAGTATGCCTGATGAGGTTGTAGCAACTGCAGAATTGGAACTCCCCAGTCCCTGAAGATCCATCAGTTGGCTCCCAAATCCACCAGTCCGCGGGCAACGATGGATCAATAACAGTAGCCATAATGCTTACCTCCAGTCCCTCTGTGAACCGATAAGAATTCGGCCTCCACTCCCCAGTACGTATGATCCGGCTGCACAACAGCCCACGCCTGTCCTCCTGGTGCGTCGGGGCCCCCCTAATGTCTAATAACGACCGCCGATCAATCCAAGGGTCCCGCCAGAGATCCGTACCCGATCCGTCCTTCATAACCCTCCGGATGGCAGACTTGAGCACCCCCCTGTGTCGCAAGACAGTCTTGAACGTAACTGAATGGTTATTGTCAGTAGGACACGTCCAAAAGCTGCCCTGCTTCACGTATATGCTATGCATCCAGTCCGTCCAGAGAAAACCCCCGCTGATGAATCTCCATGCCAGCTTAAGCGCAGAAGCCTCTCTAACCTCCATCAACGGTCGAAGCCCCACTCCCCCTCCTTCCTAGGGTGACATAACTGGTCCCAGGAGATAGCATGCATACCTCCCCTCCAAATGAAATCAGCATATAGCCGCTCCACCTGTCGAATAGTGGCCACAGGTAGGAGGATGGACTGCAGCCAAAATTGGGCCACAGCCGAGATCACCGATCTGACCAGCTCTATACGACCGCCAAATGACAAACCTGCTGCTTTCCACCCTTCTACCCTCCTCTGGACATAATCTACCAGACTCTGACAATCCTGATCCCGATCATAATTGACTGTGAGAGGTACTCCTAAGTATCGTACCGGAAGATCACTCCTCGCGATTCCGAACATATCAGCCCACTCCTCCTTCCGGGAACACAGGAAACTGAAGTAGACCCTGCTCTTATCCCTGTTCATCTGGAGACCGGAGACAGACTTCAAATCTTCCATAATAGCCGCAAGAGTCAGCAACCCCTCCGTCGATGGCTGGATGAAAACTAGCAGATCATCAACATATATAAGATGAGTAACTGGAGGGTCCATCCTCCGGAACAGAGGGATCAATCGTCTACGGTGCACAGCCAGGTCCATCAAGCAAGTGAAGTATTCCATAACAAGCGTGAACAGGTACGAGGACAGTGGGTTACCCTGCCTAAGCCCACGGTTGCTCTGGAAATACCCATAAGGAATACCCTGGATGAGCACAGAGAAAGTAGGGGACGTAATGCACTCCCGAATCATCGTAACCCAGTGCTCCGCGAATCCCATAGCCAACATAAGATGACAGAGGAAGTCCCGATTGACCATGTCATACGCCTTCCTCAGATCTAGTTTAACACAAGCTTTCTTCCCTCCGGGTTTTTTAAAACTCCTCACCATCTCATGAGCCAGGAGGCTGTGCTCAGCGATCGACCTCCCCTTGATGAAAGCAGCCTAATTCGGGAAAACCAATTCCTGCATAATCCTCTCCATCCGTCGGCACATAAGGTGCGTAATTATCTTATAAAGATAATTACAACACGCAATAGGACGGAAATCTGCCAGTGCTGTCGCTCCCTCCTTCTTCGGCACCAAGGTCAGGAAGGTGTGATTTAGTTCCTTCAGAAGCTTCCCTGTGGTGAAGAATTCCTGAACCACCTCTACCACCTGGTGCTTCAGAAAGTCTAAATGTCGTTTGAAAAAATCGCTACTGAAGCCATCCGGACCAGGGGCCTTGTTGGGGTCCACCCCTTTGATAATAGCCTCCACCTCCTCCAATAAAATAGGAGCAAGCAGGATACTATTGCCAAATGGTGTCACCAATCTCTTCGTCACAACCTCTGGGAACACAGAAAGGTAATCAGTCTGGAAATACAACTCGGAGTAGTACCTGACAGACTCGCTCTGGATCTCAGCCGGCGTCCCCACCAGAGTGCCATCAGCATCAAGAAGTTGGGAAATGTGATTCCTATTCTGCCTAGTCCGGATCACATCATAGAAGAACTTGGAGCACCGGTCACCATCCTTCAGCCAGGAGCACTTGGCTCGCTGGGCCGAGCTAATCTCCTTTTGCAGCCTCAGGATGTTGATTTCGCCAATCAGCTCCTTCTCTCTAGCCGCCAGGTCCCCATTAAGCATGTCTGTCTGCATATCCTGCTGTAAGGTACGCAACTCTACCTCCTTGTCTTCTAAGGTGGACTTGGGAAGCCCCTTCACACAACTCCTAAGGGCTCCCTTCGTGGCCTTTAGACGACAAACCAAACAGAATTGAGCCGTCCCCTCCTGACTACTAGAGAGCCCCTCAGCGACAGCCGCTAGGTAGCCCTCCGAGAGATACCAACTGTTGTTGTACCTGAACGGCCGGGACTTCCCAATAGACCGAGCAGTAAAGCCAACCCTGATGGGGGAGTGATCGCTCGTCCCAGCTGCCAGACCCTCAGCTGAAGTGTTGGAGAAGTGACGGAACCATTCCCCATTGTCCAGGGCTCGATCAAGCTGACAAGCATCCCTATTATGAGTTACTTGTTGTGCCAAGTCTAGATGCAGCCTGATCGAGACAAACCCCGCAGCCCCGCAAGCATGAGGCATCTCTGGAAATCATAGAGTATAGAATCCGGAACCGGGCGGCCACCCAGCTTCTCCCCTTGGTGCAGAAGGGCATTGAAGTCCCCGATCAAGAGCAGCGGAAGGCAAGATGAGTCAGCAACAGATGAAATACGGGAGATGTCGCTCCATAAGGACTCCCGTCTCCTTGTGTCATTATGGTCGTAGACAGCCCCCAGCAAGAACCGAAAGCCGCCCTTGTTCACGAAGGAGATGGCAATCAGCTGCTCTGTCAGCAAGAGCAAGTCACCGTCCCAGCTCTTCAGGTTCCAGCGAACCCAAATTCTGGCCATGTCACAAAGGGCCAGATTGTGCAATTGGGCCCAATGAGAAGGGGTCCGACGGGTAAGAGTCTTCTCAACTTTGATCTTGGACTCTAAAATAACAGAAATGTCACAACGCTCCCTGTTGAGCACCTCACAGATCTCTCTCCACCTCCCTAGCGAACACGCCCTCCTCACATTCCAGGCGATAATGGCCATTAATTAATGAGAGGTGGGGGCCCCCATAGTAACTCCCGGAACGACACATGGGGAAG
The DNA here is from genome assembly GCA_029216955.1 of Iris pallida. Classification (NCBI taxonomy): domain Eukaryota; kingdom Viridiplantae; phylum Streptophyta; class Magnoliopsida; order Asparagales; family Iridaceae; genus Iris; species Iris pallida. The sequence continues at coordinate 40,708,970 of JANAVB010023800.1, read as the reverse complement.
GTGCCGCAGCCGTCGCTAAAGAATCCTCATCCATTCCAGTCGGACTTGTCTGTTGGGGAATGCCTTGAGAGATCACCAACGCCCAGCCTGGATTGTCAACACACACCGTCTCCTCTCTGACTATAGTACGTCCCTCCTCTATGGAGGAACCATCTCGTAACAGGCCGACATCACGTCTCTTCCTACAGTAAACCTGCCCACCAGACGGTCCGACCTCCCCTCGTGCCTCAGTCTCCGTCGCCACCATACCTCTGGTAACTATGCTACTCTGCCCCGGGCAAGTGGCCACCACCCCACCCGTTGGAGCCAGCTGGGTCGATACAACGAGGCTCAGCCCGCCTTCCCGTACCCGATTAGTGTCCTCCCCCTCCAAGACCTCTGCTCTGCTATCCTCTCTGAGATCCATATCACAGGGGACATCGGGAGCCTCACGAGGAGGGAAACTAGGCTCCACCGGAGGGCCAACCTTCGAACAAGCACTGGCCAGATGCCTGAACCAGGAACATCGTGTACAAGTCGGTGGAATCCACTCATACTCCACCCTCTGGGTAAGAACCTCCCCAGAAGGGATCTCATACTCCACCATCTCTGGGAGCTTCCCCCTGCACGGATCTCCACAAAAACCCTAGCGTACATCAACCGCGTCCGAAAGGTAGTGGCTTCATCTGCCTTGATCGGGGTGCCCACTAAACTAGCCCGCCACATCAACAAGGGGATACTCCAGAATCCTACCAGGAGCTCAGGAAATCAAATCCAAACTGGGATGGCATTCAGAACTTCCCTCTCGCATCGCAACTCCGGAGTCCACTCCTTGAGAATGATAAGTCTGCCGTCGAACGTCCAGGGGCCGCCTTGGAGGATCCTAGCGACATCCTCCGCTAGCCCGAACTTTACATAATAGAAGTCGTTTTCGTGAGCATAGAACTCCATACTCCCCTTAGGCTGCCAGACACGCGTTGTATAGCCCCGGATCTGCCCGTAGAAAGGCTTGTTGTCCAAGACATACAGGACGAGGGTATTCTCCCAGTACTCTGTCACCTTCTGAATCTCCTCCGCAGGAAACACAGCCCGGAACCCCCTCCCAACCTTGATAGGCGGGACGTACTCCATCGATGAGGGGGATTTCGGACCCACAGGTTTGCATATCTTGGCCCAGGACCGTCCGGCAGTCCGGGAGGACGACTCAGTATGCCTTGGGGCAATCACCGGGCGAGAAGTCCCGGATCCTTGGACATCCGGGACCACCACCTTACTTTTCTCTTTGGCCGCCGCAGTCGCCTTAGGCCGCCAACCCACCGATCTCCCCGCAGGCATCTCCGGACCCCGGCCAGATGTCCGAGATCCAGACCCGGTCTGGCGGCCAACAGGACGTTGATCCCTAACCTGACCTTGTCCGCCTCCCATCTTCGTCCCGGGTTTCTCCATTCGACGGTGCGTAACCGTCGTCCAGCCATCTTCCTCTGTTTGGCTCCCTAGCGCTCCAGAACTTGATCCGAATTTAAAGTTCGGATCAATGGGGCCTCCTCGTAACAGGCCCGAACTCCCCGTCACCGCGTGAAGTGAACCCGATCCAACTCCCGAGGAACCCGAACCCCCCCTCCGCTTGGGGGGGGTCGTCGACGGTCCAGGGGGGTCCACCCGACCCCTCCGTTCTCCCGCCCCCCCACCGCCTGGGGGGGCACATGTGCGCTCGCCAGCAGCGGGGGGTCCGCCCGACCCCCCCCTCCGATCATGCTCCCGCCCCCCCCCCAGCGCCAGGGGAGGGACCGCCCGGCTTGGCCGGGGTCTTCCCGCCGCCGGCCAGGGGCTCCGGGGGCCGCGGGGGCGGCCCACGCGGATGCCCAAGCGCTCCCGTGCCGTCGCCTGTCGCTCCCATCTCTTTTATATTATATATATATATATATATATATATATATATATATATATATATATATATATATATATATATATATATTTTTATATATATATATATATATATATATATATATAATAGGACACCACACACAAGTATAATAGGACACCACACACGAATATAATAGGACACCACAAGTACATAATAACACACCAAAAAAATATAATAGGACACCACACACAAGTACATACATGTCTAATGAGTGTACATACACATATGTTCCACAAGACACACACACATATGCACAAACATAAACACTTGGTGTGTATCACCCCCGTATCGCACTATTCTACTATAATCTTGTGATACACCCATGATACCTTACCAAATCTTGTCCAAATCTTACCAAATCACATAAGCAAGTCTAAAATACTTATATAAACATAATTAGAGCAATTCGAAGCTAGTGTCAAGTGCTGGGGTCTGGGTACATATTGGGCTCCTGCTGGTAGTTGTGGACAAACATCAATCCTATGATATGGTGTTCCATATAATAAAAAGAGATAGTTGGCCCTCCGGCAAGCTACTCGGGTGTGTCCTCTCTTTCTGTAGTAGGAACATACAACTGGAATATCCTGGTACTTGATGGATGACTACGTGCTGGTGCTGGTGCTAAGATGAGGTACCTGACATGGGTGCACGATACCTCTTACGACCCTGAGTTGTCGTTGTGGTCCTCCTGGCTAGATGCTCATGCTTTCGTACTGCCTCTGGCTACAAGACTTCGCCTTGGAACACCCCTGACATGCACTGCCTACTACGCTCTAGCAGCACATGGCAACTCTGCTGGATAATAAAGTCATATTGTTGCTGGGACTCCATCATGCCTCTCATCATCTCAAGTATGGCATGTTGGTCTATCTGTGTTGGCTGCACGAAAGAAACTGGTAGAGATGACTGAGCTGGCTGAACTGTCTGGACTAGAGTCAAATGAGCTGCCAACAAATCCTAGGATGGTGCTGGCTCTTGACTCTGCAGAGATGTGATAGATGAAATGCAGAAGAGTGCGGAGCAATAAAATCCTTGGGTGAAGAAGAAGGTAGAATGTTCCTAAAGGATAAGGACACAAGATATCAATAATGGACAAGAACAGAGCAAGGATGTCAAGCATGTTTATAGTTCAAGGGTATCGGGAAATGCGATACGTAAGAGGAGATCAAATAAAGAAAAATACATAGGAATGAGATTCTAACAAGATGAATCCTCCACAAGTATGAAAAATAGACCTGCATAGGCCACCACTAAAACCTTGTCACGCCCCGCTCCCAAAATACTGGGAAAATACGAGGACAGACATGGCTAGCTACCCTGTACAAGGTATAAAAATGTCGTACGGAGATCACGGTTGTCTAAGACAAATATGAGTACTCTAGTATGTCACTGACGACTCCTAAGGTGAGACCAATTCTATCTCAATCCAATCAACACAAGAAGTAGTAAAGAGTAAATCATATATGTGATTGATAAGACATCCCAAACACAAAAGCATACATAATCGTGGGAGCTGACATAATAAAGATACATCAAATAAATATTCAAAATTAAATGTACAACTAGCCGCGATCTAGAATATACATCAATATCGTCCATAGACGAAGGGAACAAACCCCAGATACAAGGATTATAGCATGTCCTTGGCTAAAACACCATAAAATGAAAGTACAACATGGAGTAGGGACAAAGATAACCCACTCGCTAATCTGAGTCGCAATCCTTCGAGTGCAAGCCATCCGGGGAAGGTGACGGTAGATCCTTGGTTCTAATTGGAGAACCTGGACACACAAAACTAGTAGTCAAAACCACAAGCAACAAGTACCACAAGGGAGGCCCAAGTTGAGTGAGCAAAGCTCATAACCACAAAAAAATAAAAAAAGTGATAAAATAATACGTGTGCAGGTCGAGACTTGTTCGGTACCAATGCACGCATCTCGAGAAATAACTGAAAGGTAGCCACAAAAATCACTAAAGAGTAAGATAGGACGACGAACCGTCAAAGGGCATCAAAAATACTATGGAGCAGGACCATAACCCATAAGCCAAACAAGGGTCTGGGTTGCAGACGATTACCCGAGCAGGAATTAGCAATCCGACCACGCACCGAAACAAATGATGTACAAGCGTAACGACAAGACATGCAACATAACACGACCAAGCATTCCTACAGCTTTCTATTTATTAACTAGATAGTGTAATCATAAGTCCTAGTTACCAATATATGCAATTTGAGGATGTTTGCTACCACCTATACTGTAGACACTTGTAGCCATGGAGAACGGGTAAAAGAAAAATAACATATCATATGCCACCAAACCTATAACTGATTGAAGCAAATTAACATATGATTAATTGAGGCAAATTAACATATGGACATAATCAAATAAATATGTAACTGACTGCACTGCAACCTGGCACACCTTGTGATTCAAAAAGTAAATGCTCAATAGAGCCAACAGCACTCTAGCTATAGTGATTAGGGATCCACGCCAATCGGGGTTGTACCTACCACTTTTGTGCCCATAGCTACACGAGTCACCTGTAGCTCAAAGTATCCTTCCTCCCAATGTACTAAGTGGAATTACTAGTCAATTATCCTACAAGTTTCCTTCTCGACTCTCAAGTCGTAGGCACTAGAGAATTGACCTAGAATGTCGAGCCATGAGTACGAGTTATTCATGAGTTATCACTAGCAAGCTTATCATATTTCACAACACGTGATACATTGGACAACGCTCACACTCGATTGTTCGATGCCAAAAAATATAGTAGGTTAAGCACACACAATGAATTCCACCGTATCATGAAAGGTATGTACTCGTGTCAAGCATATATGTAAAGAATACAACTCTTTAAATCCATATAAAATCATCACATTATGATAAAGAATCAAAATCGTTGAAAAAAAATCAAAACAGGCAAAAATGGGCAATAGGCGTATACCAAACAATATGCGTGCATAAAATATGCATGTGCATAAGTCAGGCAAGCACCTAGGACAGTCAGGCACATGGCACCCTCAGGCGCATAGCGAGATCAGGCGTGTAACATCCACAGGCGCATACCGAGATTAGGTGCATGTCACCCTCAAGCGCATAGCAAGATCAGGTGCATGACACCCTCAGGTGCATGACAAGACAAGCATGCACTTACAGTCCATGTGCAAACCTATGAGCATAGTGCGCATGCTATCAGGGGTGTATGAGACAGGTTCTATGGCTACTTGGCATTTTTGTCGCATGGCCACTTACGCACATAGAGGGTTGTCTTCTCCAAACAACACCAGAAAATTGAGGACGAGCTCCAAAAACCCTAAAACTTCAAATGGCTATAACTCTTTCAAAATAACTCGAAATCTGGCGAAACAAAAGCCAAAACTACATGGAATTGAATTTCCTACAACATGGTACAACTAATTTTCAAAAATGACAAGTTTTGATAGAGCGGTTCCATAAAAATCTATAAAACCATATATTTATAAACTTAGATCTACTCCAAAACACCAAATAAATCTGAAAACCCAAGGTACTAAAATATAAAGAATATAATGGTGCATAATATAGACTAAAATGTGCAAGAGAAATCAAAGAAACAAAATTATGGCTTCTCTATTGGGCAATGTGTACTTGCCTAGGAAGGGGTTAAGGAAGAGGAACGAAGAAAGAAGTGAAAATGAGGGAAAGAGAAATATGAGGGCTAATATATGGTGGAGAATAAATCTTGGCCCTTGGATGTGCCATGTCACCAATCCAAGCCATAAAGGAAAACTAAGGGTCCAATGGTGACCCGGATTAGGAATCAATTCTACACATAGGTCCTAGCACGGGTCTATGGTAATGCCAATGGGTCTTTTACTGGTCAAGGGTAGTCTCACACATGGAAATGAAATACAATATTCAAAGTTAATAACCAAATAGTGAAAATACGAAACACAGTATAAAGCTCCGTTTAGGAGAAAAAAATTTAAATACAATTTTTTTTAGAAATACGAAATCTGGGAATGAACGTGATAGTGTTACTTGATCACCAGTTTACTACATGGACCACATGTTAATTACTTTCATAGGTTATTTACTGTATTTTATTTCAGTATGTATATTTTGTATCTTGCTATGTTCCTTTTAAGGACCTGATGATCTCTCCACGTAATTGTTGAGCTATCATTATAGATAGATGAATATTTGTTAATTGCGTCTCAAAGATTCAAGTATCATGAGTAGTATCATTTATCTTCTTCCTTATTTTATATTTTATTCCTGACATTATCTGCTAAATTGCCTAGTTTTGATAAACTCATTTTGTTCTTATGAGTTTATTCGAACGTATATGATAGTGGGCTGAAGACCACGACATATATTGTTCATCATTGCTATTTATACTCCATGTGGATTGAGATGTAGTTGATATGATAGCACGACTAATTTATGGTTAGATTTACCCTACAAATTGACAGCCTATACGTATTCGAGTTGGGCTGGAGTCCACTTGATATGTAGCCGAAATGAATACGTATCCTAGTCCTATATATTTTGAGACTGAGACGTGACACATAAACATGAAATCTAGGGTTAAATCAAAAAACTTGTGTCTATTTCAAAATTTAAAAAACAAAAAATCTAAGGATGTAAAGCCATGCTCTAATACCAATATATATGTTATGCCCTGATTTCGTCGAATCGATAAGTTGCGACCGGGTGTAATGTCGTACAAGCCTATATTGTACTTGTACATAGCATGTTCATGTGCATTTTCGAACATCATGGTTTTATAGATGTTTGTAACAAAATTTAAGCTAAGAAATTGAATAATGATATGGCATAGAATATAATAACTTTTTATTGATAATTCACATTTATACATAGGCTAGAACATTTGAGTAAAGGGGTGTCGTATGGACTTGTAACTTGAACAACAAAATGAGGTACATCATTCCATACATTGTATCCCTTTACTATAATATAAATAAAAGATATAAACACCTTAAGCTCAAGTCTTCAAAACTTGGGAAGCTTCAAAATATGAACAAAGCCTCTACTGCAGCTAGGCGAGCCTTCTGCTCCTCGGTATGCCTCCTTGGTTTGCAGCACCTGTGGATACATGGGTCAAAACATTATCAAGTATTGGTGAGCAACTAATAAACCCATATTACCAAATTTAACGCAAAAGTCATATAGAAGCTTATAATATTTAATAGTGATATTTTTATCTTTTCCTTACTTCAATTACATATCATATGGCAGAAAATGTAACAACGTAATATACATCACCCCTTGGTGATTCTTACCCACAGTAGAGTCTTCTTTTCCGCAACAAAAGTTATCATGTTCATCTTTGTGAACCAAACATAATTAACTATGTAGTTTAAATATATGAAGGTCACGGCACCACAAGCCATCATAGACTATAGCTAGCTTGGTTAAACAGTGATCCTTTCAACACAGGTAGCGAGCCCCACTAAAACTTCTCGAATCACCAGTACTAGGATTACATGCCTCAACATATATTTCTTCATGCCAACAGTTAGGAACCTTGCGTAGCCTTCCAATCCTTGTCTCCAAATATACTGCGACAACCATCATCTACTAGATTCCCTACCAAAACGAAGTTGTAGCAATGTCACGACCCGATCCCAATAATCTGGGTCTAGTCGGATCATGCCCAGCCTGCACCGTTGATGAGATGGCGGCAGTAAGCTGTTCAGTAGCAGGTAACCATACAACAACACAACTATTTGTCACAACTCAACTTCGGAAATAAACTTTATTAAACTGAAATTTAAATACAAATGAAACTGTTCTGAAATAAAATACAGAATTTGAAATGAAAGAACAATGCAGAAATAAAATCTATCTAGCAGCCGGGACATCGGCCTCAGTCCCATCGTCCTCCTGCGGGGACTCTGGCAGTACAACTGGGTACAACTCAGGGTCATAATAGCTGTTGTAACACAGCTCTGCATCCTCAACATCCCCTAAAAATATATCTCTAGTCAGGAGGGAGCAAAGTACAATTCATGCTAATTTTAAACAGTTAAATAAGTAATAGAATCATGCAGTTCTAAACAGTTTTAAAACAGGAATAGTTTGTTACAGTATAAAACAGTGATTTGAACAGGCAATGAAATATGACTGGCTTAGGTTTGTTACAGGAAGGATAATGGGTTTTGTTACAGTAGTGGTCATAATCATTACGCTATTCCCCAGTCCCCAGTAGTTACAGTACAGTACTCTCGGAGAGAGTGTCGTGTTTGCATCGTGGTTTATACATGCAGTAAAGCGATTAAATAAATAACTGTAAACTAACACAAACTATACTTGCCTCAATGGAAAATGACTGGAGAGGTGGACGACTCCGAGACGGAAAGTTAGAGTTGTCCTCGAATTTCTACATTCGAGAAATTGACTCAGCTTTCAGGTTAACCAGTCTAGCTACACTAGTTGAAATCTCTATTTGCGTCCTAGTCCAATTTTAGTTCTTTAATTAACCAAACACAGAAAAACACGATTATTAAGTGCGTTGATTTAATACGAGGGAAAATATCATTTCAACTTTGAATTCGGGAAAACTCGTCGTTGCCAGATTATTTATGAAAACTCGGTATTTTCTATAAATAAAAATATAAAACTATTTTTTCTTATTTTAGTGAGAAAACTCATGATTTTTAATTATTAATAAACTTGTCAGTTTTTAGGTGAGAAAATAATAATTAATTTTATACAAAAAATACTTTTTAATCAAAAATAGCAAAACTCGAAAACCAGAAAAGACAAGAAATCTAAGCTATTACAGTCACAGACCAGCCAGCTGGGCTTATGCCCATTACAATTTATTTACATAAATTAAAATAAGATAAACCGCCGTTAGTCCTAAACTGAGATATTAAATAAAATGTAAACAGAAATTAAATAATAAAAATAAAGATAAATCATAAGTCTCAGATATGGTCCGATCCTCATTTTGGCTAATTGTCTCAACGTCTGGGCGGGGCCGGTTTCGTTTGCACTTAGCCGGGTCCATTGACCGGTACGGTCGTCACCCCCAAAATCAAATATCGAATAAATTCCAAAAATCATTTTAAATTTATTTTTAAATTAATTCAGGATTTACGGAGCATCTCCTCTGTTTTTGGTCAACCCAAAAACTGGGAAAATGGCGCCGATAATTCCTGCAAGTCCCAAACCAGGGAAAAACCCGTATTTATATATATAAAATTTCCACAACCAATCCACAGAATAATCGGAACGACCCGAAATAATTTCGGAAGTCCGATTCCAATTCCACAAATCACAGAACGTTCCCAGAAAATCCGGAAAGCTAACACATACCAAAAATCAATTCCCAAAATATTCCGGAAACTAAAATAATTCACAGGACCTTTCCGAAAGTCCCAAAAAATTACGACGTCGCTAAAACCGAGTTCCCAAAGGGAATCGGGGACCATTTCATCATCGACAATAATAATAAAATGAGCGGGACGGGGTTATACCTCGGATTGCTCGGCTAGAGCTCTCAGATGAATATTAAAGAAGAAAAGAGCTCCAAAACAGCGACGTATTTCCCAGATCAGCGCTGAAACCAGCGTCGACGACGCAACGCCGAAAATCAGAACTAGGGCACTGCCAGAACCAACAGGGAAAGCTCACCAAATGGCAGCGTGCCAGAACACGCAAGAGCAGTTGCCGAGGGAAGCTCGGCGGAGTGCTGGCCGGAGGAACGCGCTCGCGGGGAGCAGTGGACAGGGGCGCTGTTGGCGGATCGGCCGAGAAGGGGGCGCGGGGGAGTCGGCGGAGAAGCGCGGTCGTCGGAGTCGGGCGGCGCGCTCGCGGGAAACAGCGCGGAGGGGCGCGCGGTCGCCGGAGAGCCGACGGGAAGGGGCGCGCGGGGGTGCACAGTCGTGGGCTGGCCGGAGGGAGCGGCCGAGGGTGGCGCGGTGGTGCGCTCGGGCAGACACTGCCGCGAGGGGCTCCGGTGGTCGGGTGGAGCTCGGCTAGGGGGTTTGTGAAGAGGGTTTAGCTTCTGTAAGGTTGGGAAGAGATGGGGAGTTTATGAAGGATTTGCTTCTCTGTGGATGAGAAGAAGAGTGAAAGAAAGAGTAATATAAAGTAGTTGTTCTCTGGTGTGAAGAAAGAGAGTGGGGGAAGGTTGAGTTATTAAAGGAGAGGAAAGTTTGTGAACGTTGGAGGAAAAAGTGTGTGCTGTTGAGTTCGTGTGTGGTGGAGAGTAGTTGGAGGGAGGAAGAATAGGGGAAGTGGAGACTAAGTTTGGGGTTTGGCAAACTCGAGAGTGCTGGTCCTACGGGACCAGCCAAAACTAATTGTAATTTTTTTTATTACTAAACCAAGTCAACCAGATTTTTAAAAGAGAATGGAATTGGGTTTGGCTCAGGCCTGGGTCTGGGTTCAGACTCGGGTCTGGGTCTGAAATCCAAAAGTCCATGTTATTTATTATTTTCGAAATCATTTTCACCCAAAATATTTAATAATAATATTAATAATAATAACTTTTAGAAATACTAATAATAAATTCTAACACCAAAATTAATTAATCACAAGCATGGGTTTCACAATCTTCCCTCCTTAGAAAATTTCGTCCTCGAAATTAAAGGCAGGGTCAGGGATTTAATCATGCAATCATGCCTGAAATCAGTTTGAACATCATCCTTAACAGTCTTATGCCCAAGTGGGTTAACAATCCCGAAACTCATCTAATGCTATATAATCATTAATTTTATCCACTGTTTTAATTTACATTCTTCCCTCCTTTAGAAATAATACTCCATGATTACTAAATTCCCGATTCCATTCCTAAATTGCCAATCACCCTAAAAATTTTGTCTTCTAAATTTTCAATCTTGAACACATCCCATATTCATGCAATATGTATTTCTCCCAACTTGCTAATATATTCAATTTAATTCTATGATTTGATACTCCTAGTCTTTAATTCTTCAATGTCAAGCCTTAATGCCCAATATCATATCTAAAATCATACACCACGTTTCAATATTCTGATTTGTCACGATCCATAAAGTTTTATCATTTTTTTCTCCTAGATGATCTTTACTGTGATTTTAGGCTATCATGTATATATCCTCATTTTTCGGTTTGATCTCGATCTCTCTTTGAAATCATGATTTAAGCTCACATCCTTGATTTGACTAAACCTTCTCAAAAATAAATCTTATTACATCTTTCCAACCAATCTTCAAAAAAAAATTCGTCATCCTCAATTATTTACATTTTAAGTCCAATCTTTCTTGTTTCGATTATCCTTTATAGTTAATTCATCATGCACCTTCCTAGAGTGCATCTCTATGCCTAACTTTGACAACCTTTAACCTTCTATGTCAAATTATTCACAAGCTTTCCTCGATACTAATCACCATTGTACATTTTAACTCATATTTATCCTATATATCATGCACTCTAAAAATCCAAGTTATAAAATGTTCTAGGTTCACTTCATAAGACAAAATCAGATTCGAGGCATGATTGCTAAATATAAAGATAAAAGTGTAAACATATCTAGAAAATTTAAAATATTTTTTTGATCAAAAAAAATCATAAGTAAACATCGGGGTATGATTTAAATAATCATGACGAGTTTAAAGTTTTAAATATGAAATCAAATAAAAACAGAAAGGTCCAAAAAGAATACGACATCAATAATTTATTTGAGGAACAAAAGATAATATAATTACCGAAATGAGAGACAACTTTCAATTCAAATTGGGATGAGGTATAAGGGTTTGGGACTAAGGAAAGAAATCAACAAGCTGTATGATAGTAGGATAGAGACAGTGATTTGAATATCTGTGGTAGGAACATAATCAGATAAAATATTTCTGAATATAGAGGCAGTTGCTAGGAATACAAATCCTTTAATCGGATCAATAGTCAGAATAATTGATGGTGCAAAAGACAACCATGGTATAAATATAGTCTGAATAATATTTGGGAACCAAATATATTTGAAGTTACTTTGTCTCAAATTCATGCCTCGCCAGTGTGCACCAGACTGCAATAAATTTTTGACTCCATAACTTGAATAATTTAGTTTTACCGAGTAGTCTTCCAACTTTATCTATTTCATGGCTAAGCAAACATAGAACAAAGTCTCAATAGTATTTGGAAACCTAACGATTACCTGTCATTATTTCAACTTAAAGTTTATGCCTCGCCAGTGCACAACTAGCTGCAGTAAACTTGTAGTTTTCCATAATTCAGGTAAATGACTATTACATAAATGTGCGGAGTCATGTTAGGTTGCTAAATATTTCTCAGCTTTGTCCGTATGAATTTCAGAGGAATTCCAAAAATTCAAACGAGTTTAAGGTTCTCAACAGAATAGAAATGTAGATGACTGTTCTCCCGAGATCAAGGGATTTATCAAAATATGTGTTTGAGATTCAAGAGACTGGAGCAAAAATCAATAGGAGCATCTGTCCTCCGATTTTCTTTTCCAAAGATGAAATGATCAACCTTGATTTGGATAATTGAGTCAAATACTAGATAAGATAGTAGAATCACCACTTTGGATTAAGTAAGAAAAACCAATGATAATATTCCCGACAAATCACTCAGAAAATACAAAGAAATTATTTTGAGAAGAATAATTTCATATCTAAGGAAAGTTGATAATTTTGAAAGAAGGTAAGTCCCATTGATTCAAGGAAATCAAATTTGAAATTGTCTAGTAACGCCAAAAAATTTAAATAGCTTTGGGACAGCTCAAAATTTCCATGACTAAAGGAAATTCAATAATAGAATGGATTCAAAATGTGATCAATTTTCTGACCGTTCCTGCTTCATGATCATAGAAGCTTCCTAGGACTTGATTTGATCAAGAATTTGCATAGAGAGAGTAGGGTTTTAAGATGAGTGGAGGAAGTCACATATGAAAATATTTTCGGTTTTTGAAAAAACATAGGAGGGAACAATATTAAAATTGAACATAATTCCTTCAGGAGGATCATGAACTAACTAAGCTGAACCAATTCATTTGGTGATAGATAACCCTTGAGGCTTTATGGTTCCCAAAGAATTTGGTTCGGGATTAGTTCCGAGAAGGTCAATTGAAATGAGGTCAAGGCAAATGATCGGATATGCTAGTCGTAGAAATACTTGGGGTAGACAAGTGTTAGTTAGATTTGCTAAAGGGAAATTGAAGCTCTAAATAGCGAACGAATCTGGATTCCGAATAAAAATAGAGAAGTAAGGTTTGATCAACAAATTGAGGAGGTGAAAATAGGTTTGCTGAAGAAGAAGATTGAAGAGTTCCAATATTAGTCCATTAATAGCGAAAAATAAAGATCCTAAGGGATGCTAGAATCTGATAAAAAAAATATAGGAAGAAAATAATCTCGAAAACCAGGGGACACTACAAGATACCAAAAATCTAGAAAATAAAACATGTAATAACATATACCATTATACAGGCGGCCTCAACTGGTTAGGGTAGCGTAAACGGGTCAGGGTGCCGGTGCAGCATGAGGACGGTCTGTCAGCTGCAAGGGAGGTGGGTCCCGGCGTGCTTGAGAAGGGGTGTGATCAGTTGATGACACCTCATCTTCAGCAGGGCCGGATCTAGTAGTCTTTCCTTTGGCCATGATCTGGAAGGTTTACGGTACATGCATAAGCAAGGTATCCTACCAGTCTATAATTAAACAAAAATATTTATTTATATAATTCGGTCCTATGTCGTGACAAATCAGTGTTCTAGTGTTCTAGTTGTTTCTAGGTATATTTTCCTAAGTTGTTGTAGGACCTGCATGGGCCACCACTGAAAACATGTCACGATCCGATCCCAATAATCTGGGTCTAGTCGGATCATGCCCAGCCTGCACCGTTGATGAGACGGCGGCAGTAAGCTGTTCAGTAGCAGGTAACCATACAACAACACAACTATTTGTCACAACTCAACTTCGGAAATAAACTTTATTAAACTGAAATTTAAATACAAATGAAACTGTTCTGAAATGAAATACAGAATTTGTAATGAAAGAACAATGCAGAAATAAAATCTATCTAGCAGCCGGGACATCGGCCTCAGTCCCATCGTCCTCCTGCGGGGACTCTGGCAGTACAACTGGGTACAACTCAGGGTCATAATAGGTGTTGTAACACACCTCTGCATCCTCAACATCCCCTAAAAATATATCTCCAGTCAGGAGGGAGCAAAGTACAATTCATGCTAATTTTAAACAGTTAAATAAGTAATAGAATCATGCAGTTCTAAACAGTTTTAAAACAGGAACAGTTTGTTACAGTATAAAACAGTGATTTGAACAGGCAATGAAATATGACCGGCTTAGGTTTGTTACAGGAAGGATAATAGGTTTTGTTACAGTAGTGGTCATAATCATTACGCTATTCCCCAGTCCCCAGTAGTTACAGTACAGTACTCTCGGAGAGAGTGTCGTATTTGCATCGTGGTTTTGACATGCAGTAAAGCGATTAAATAAATAACTGTAAACTAACACAAACTATACTTGCCTCAATAGAAAATGACTGGAGAGGTGGACGACTCCGAGACGGGAAGTTAGAGTTGTCCTCGAATTCCTACATTCGAGAAATTGACTCAGCTTTCAGGTTAACCAGTCTAGCTACACTAGTTGAAATCTCTATTTGCGTCCTAGTCCAATTTTAGTTTTTTAATTAACCAAACACAGAAAAACAAGATTATTAAGTGCGTTGATTTAATACGAGGGAAAATATCATTTCAACTTTGAATTCGGGAAAACTCGTCGTTGCCAGATTATTTATGAAAACTCGATATTTTCTATAAATATAAATATAAAACTAATTTTTCTTATTTTAGTGAGAAAACACGTGATTTTTAATTATTAATAAACTTGTCAGGTTTTAGGTGAGAAAATAATAATTAATTTTATACGAAAAATACTTTTTAATCAAAAATAGCAAAACTTGAAAACCAGAAAAGACAGGAAATCTAAGCTATTACAGTCACAGACCAGCCAGCTGGGCTTATGCCCATTATAATTTATTTACATAAATTGAAATAAGATAAACCGCGGTTAGTCCTAAACTGAGATATTAAATAAAATGTAAACAGAAATTAAATAATAAAATAAAGATAAATCATAAGTCTCAGATATGGTCCGATCCTCATTTTGGCTAATTGCCTCAACGTCCGGGCGGGGCCGGTTTCGTTTGCACTTAGCCGGATCCATTGACCGGTACGGTCGTCACCCCAAAATCAAATATCGAATAAATTCTGAAAATCATTTTAAATTTATTTTTAAATTAATTCAGGATTTACGGAAAAATCGGGCAGCATCTCCTCTGTTTTTGGTCAACCCAAAAACTGGGAAAATGGCGCCGATAATTCCTGCAAGTCCCAAACCAGGGAAAAACCCTCATTTATATATATAAAATTTCCACAACCAATCCACAGAATAATCGGAACGACCCGAAATAATTTCGGAAGTCCGATTCCAATTCCACAAATCACAGAACGTTTCCGGAAAATCCGGAAAGCTAACACTTACCAAAAATCAATTCCCGAAATATTTTGGAAACCAAAATAATTCACAGGACCTTTTCGAAAGTCCCGGAAAATTACGACGTCGCTAAAACCGAGTTCCCAAAGGGAATCGGGGACCATTTCATCATCGACAATAATATTAAAATGAGCGGGACAGGGGGTTATACCTCGGATTGCTCGGCTAGAGCTCTCAGATGAATATTAAAGAAGAAAAGAGCTCCAAAACAGTGACGTATTTCCCAGATCAGCGCTGAAACCAGCGTCGACGACGTAACGCCGAAAATCAGAACTAGGGCACTGCCAGAACCAACAGGGAAAGCTCACCAAATGGCAGCGTGCCAGAACACGCAAGAGCAGTTGCCGAGGGAAGCTCGGTGGAGTGCTGGCCGGAGGAACGCGCTCGCGGGGAGCGGCAGACAGGGGCGCTGTTGGCGGATCGGCCGAGAAGGGGGCACGGGGGAGTCGGCGGAGAAGAACGGTCGCCGGAGTCGGGCGGCGCGCTCGCGGGAAACAGCGCGGAGGGGCGCACGGTCGCCGAAGAGCCGACGGAAAGGGGCGCGCGGGGGTGCGCGGTCGTGGGCTGGCCGGAGGGAGCGGTCGAGGGTGGCGCGGTGGTGCGCTCGGGCGGACACTGCCGCGAGGGGCTCCGGTGGTCGGGTGGAGCTCGGCTAGGGGGTTTGTGAAGAGGGTTTAGCTTCTGTGAGGTTGGAAAGAGATGGGGAGTTTATGAAGGATTTGCTTCTCTATGGATGAGAAGAAGAGTGAAAGAGAGAGTAATATAAAGTAGTTGTTCTCTGGTGTGAAGAAAGAGAGTGGGGGAAGGTTGAGTTATTAAAGGAGAGGAAAGTTTGTGAACGTTGGAGGAAAAAGTGTGTGCTGTTGAGTTCGTGTGTGGTGGAGAGTAGTTGGAGGGAGGAAGAATAGGGGAAGTGGAGACTAAGTTTGGGGTTTGGCAAACTCGGGAGTGCTGGTCCTACGGGACCAGCCAAAACTAATTGTAATTTTTTTTTTATTACTAAACCAAGTCAACCAGATTTTTAAAAGAGAATGGAATTGGGTTTGGCTCAGGCCTGGGTCTGGGTTCGGACTCGGGTCTGGGTCTGAAATTCAAAAGTCCATGTTATTTATTATTTTCGAAATTATTTTCACCCAAAATATTTAATAATAATATTAATAATAATAACTTTTAGAAATACTAATAATAAATTCTAACACCAAAATTAATTAATCACAAGCATGGGTTTCACAAGCAAAAACTAGGTACATATCATACCCCTTGAAAACGAGCTTCTCGCCAAGCTTCATTGTCAAGTGCACATTACTGATGCCCACAACTACATCCATTCCCTTGTTGCCCATCTTCTTAAGTCTAAACCTCCACCTCGGTATAATATGAAGATCCTCCGATGAGGATGGTGTGATGTGATGCCCCCATATCACTACAAGAAACTAGGGTGTCTTACAACGGTCAAAAACCATTGCAAAAACAATATAACCCGTTGCAAAATCATTCTACAACAGTTATTGGAACCATTATAAATTCGAGCGTTGCAGATTCCTCTTGCAACGGTTATAGAAGATTTTTGCAACATTTTTATAAATAGTTGCAAATAACATATTATGCAACAGATCTCATGTCAATGCATAACGGTTATATAGTGTTGTCAATAATATATTTGGCAATGATTTACAAACCATTGTAAATATTGAGTAAAGCACGATAGTTTATAACTGTTGCCTAAAATATTTCATGCAACGGTTAAAAATTGTTGCGGATAATAAGCAACGGTAAATAAAAAATACTTTTTTTTACCTCCAATAGGGCTCGAACTGCCAACCTACTGGATCATATACCTCCACTCTACCAGTAGGCAACAAGCTCATTTGTATATAAATACTTATATATATAATATATATATGTACTTATATCATTTTCATCAATTGAAGCTTTTGGATCGATGTTAAATATATTATCTAATAGTTTTTGTTAGCGAACAAGGAACCAATTAATATGAGTAATTCTAATGATTAAATCCCTGTTGTGTATAAATAAAATTTAAATTGGACATTGAATTTGCAACGACTATAAACAAACTGTTGCAAGATCAATATTTTGTAATAGTTGTTTATTCTTTTGACAATGGTTATCATAAACGTTGTTATTAAACAAAAAAATTGCAACTGGTAGCATAAATCGTTGCACAATTATTTCAAATAATAAGTCCACTTACAACGGTTGCAAAAATTGTTGCGCAACCGTTGCTAACAATGAGCCTTTTTATAAGACTTTATGTAATCGTTGCAAAATATTAATAAATTTGTAACAAATACTTAAAATTCTTGCATAACCGTTGCCCATTCAACTTGCTTTGACAACACTTTTACAAAATTGTTGCTTGACCGTTGTAAAAAAGAAAAACGTTTAGCAAGTGTTTATGAACCATTGTAAAAAATGTATTAGGCAATGGTTAATCTACAACCATTGCAAATATATTTAATTTGGAAACGGTTGGTTCAACCATTACGTAACTGTTGCAAATTATAGTTCCGGCAACATTCATAAAAGTGTTGTACTAAAACCGTTGTAAAATAGGGGTATTTTTTGTAGTGTATCCATGACCCAATTATCATCATGACACATGTCATAAGGTTCCTCTGTGTCGGTCTTGTGATGATGAGATCTCTCATAGCTATGAAATCTTCCTAATCATCCTTACCTTTAGACTTCTCATTTTTGAGCTTAATATAATTCTTCTTAAAATGACACCTTTCACCACAGTGATAGTAGCCGTCCTTGCGGTCCATAGTCATAAATCCCAAGAAATTTCTCACATCCTCGCCTGTGACTTGATCCTTCCCTCCCGTAGGAAGCAACCAAAGTGGACTCCTTCGACGATACAACAAACTGCTTATGTCGGACCTCCTCCTTCAATGAGCTACTTTTTATTGCATGCCTCCATCATGACAACTCTATCAGGCGCGCAGTTGCTTGCCAACACCACCATCATCTCCTAGCTTTCCAACAGTGAACTCAAAAGTAGAAGGGCCTGAAGCTCATCGTCAATCACCATATTCATCGCAGAAAACTGATTGATGATACCATGAACGTCGTTCAGATGTTATGGCTCCGAGGCACCCTCCGTGTACTTTGAGTTGATGAGTTGGTGAATGAGAAACACCTTGTTGACAGCACTCTTCCATTCATATAGCGAATGCAGCTTCTCCCAAAGTGCTTATGTCAAACTCTCCATGGACACGTGGTGAAAAACACCGAATCACCTAGCTTTTAACGGATGAATCCAATGGTCTTCCGATCAAATTACTTCCAGTCATCAGCAAACTTGTCTGATGGCTTAATGCTATCGTCCTTCAACAGACCATGCATGTCCTTGTACCAGAGTAGATCCTCCATCCTTGGCTTCAAAATTGTCCAATTCTCCCCTATGAGGATGATCATACGTTTGTTCATCTTCTCCATAGACATGATTGCACCTGTTCTCTCGAGAACTAGAGAGATCTGATACAAATTATTCGTAAAAGATCTGAACGAATGAACCTCGCTCTAATACAAGTTGTTGGTGCAAAACCAATGCCAAACCCACCTGAAAATAGCAACAAATGTCTAACAAAAGAGCCAAGCTAGATCAAATACAATATATGGTTCGGTGACCGCGTCACTTAGACAAATCTCAAACTTCATATCCTTCAACAAAATATAAGATGGAATACAAACTTATTGAACCCTTTGTCCAAAGGTTCAACCTTCTTATCGAACTCAAGAAGAAAGTAGAAGATTACAATAAAATCACTCATCCTATCTGTAGCATTCACCCTGTACGAAACGACGACTCTCCGCACAAATCTTCTATTTCTGTTCTCTTGAATTGCGATACCTAAGAGCAAAGTACGGACTTTCCGTTAGCTTTCCTATGGACAAGTACCCTGAATCTCCAACCTTGTGCTCTTCTTTGTGCCTACACCCTCATTTAAATAGGTTGAGAAACCTATTTTTGGTCATACTAGAAGTCATAAATAGCACACAATTAACGTCGAAATAGATCTAACGGTGCTGACTAAAACTCAGAAGAGGTTCAGCCCCCGGAAGAAACGAACTCGGACCGAGTTCGATTTGATCCCGGCGAAGAGTTCTGACTCAAATCACTTGAGTTTGGACCGAACTCTGTCAGGACCTATCCGAGTTCGGTCTCTGCTAGACTGGACTCAGCAAGAACAAACTGACATGTACTTGGTTAGCAAAATAGAAGTTTTGCTAGTTGAAGAACAAAGAACCTGATCAAAATCTCGCATGCAAAATGTCCATGTCAAATCCATGGAGATTCCAGGTCTGTCACATAAATTCTCCATGAGAGTACATGGATAATAAGGATCTCTTCTATAATATCCCCACTTGTAGTAAAGGCTAAATAGAGAGAGAGAATATATAGTTGTTGAATTGACATCATATATATAAACCTCACATTATTAGTCGTGCTACATGTCATAAACATAACATGAGAACTTCTCCATCTTCTCTTTATCCAGACTGATCCAAACCTTCACCCCTCCTCGTCCCATGCCATTGCCGTCAGAGAGCAACAGCACAAACTCGTTCATGCCGCTGACGACAGGCCCCCCGTAGAGCGGCTTGCCGTGCCCGAAGTCCAGCTCGTGGAATGGCAGCTTCCACCAGGCCGACAAATAGAAGTTCTTCCCGTTCATCATCGACGGCACCCCCTTGTGCACCTCCAACCAGTCTATGACCGACCTCACGTACATGTCCGTCACCTTTTCGATCCCCTCCCTTACCTTCTCGACACCAAAGTGTAGGGGCTTCTCGATCAAGTCCGCCACCCGAGCGCTTGCGGAGGCCGATATAACTGCATTGCCTATAAACCTATCCGGCAGTGGCGGGGACATTCTGGGCCTTATGTCGACCGCAAACAGTACAGAAGAGACCTCGTACGGGTCGTCGAAGACGACCTTTGTCCTTGCTCTCCATAAGTGAGCTACGATCGCTTCGAAGCTCGAGCATTTCATCACGGCCTTCTCCTTGAGTTTGTTGATCATGTCGGGGCCGAGGGAGAACAGCCTGAAGTCGTGATTCTCCGAGATGGTCAAGAGAGAAGAGGGTGGTGAGGGCTTGTCTGGGGAGGTGAAGGAGGTAACCGGGGAGGCATCGGCCGGCTTTGCATATTCCGAGTGGTGGAATTTGATCTGGGGCGGGTCTCGAGCTCTGACACATGACCTGTTGAGGTTGAGCTCTCCCATTCTCATGCCTTCGCCCCTGCAAGTGGCGGCGAGGTTCTCAAACATCTCCGTGGCCGATTTCCCGTCAAGTACGCTGTGGTTTGTCACGAAGCCGATCGAGAAGCCTCCGCATTTGAATCTTGTCACCTTCACCATGTTCATGCGGAACCAGAGGTTATAAACAAATTGCTAGAAGTAGAGGTAGGATTTAAACAAACAGGATTGAGACTGTAAAACTAATTTCCTTTTTGTTAATGTTACAGGGATCATTAGAGACTTGAATGAACGAAAACGATTCAAATAACCGACAACAAATTATTGTCGTGGTAGTTATACTAGAAGAAAATCAGGAGAATACTTTACCTGAATAGTGAAAATGGGAGTTTTGGAGAGGTCCTTGAACCCGTCCATGCGGACAATGAGGTGGTGAAATGAAGGATTTGGCAGGGAGAGATTCCCAAGGTCCTTCAGGTTAAGTTCCGACGATGCACCTACAAACATGACCCCAGCATTGTTGCAGAGGAGCTCTAATCTCTTTGTCGCTAGATTGAAGTTGAGCCTTCCAGCCATGAAGTAGTAAGGGATCAGCAGCACCTCCGCTACCGATCTTCTCACCCTGTCAATGATATCGGATGTGGGCGATCCATTGCTCTTGTAGAAGAAGATAGTGTCGACAGGAAAAGCGACAGTTTGGTCTATATTGGACAGAAAGACGATCTCTAGAGGGGTTTTTCTTGGAGAGAAAAGAGTCTCTGGGGCCTCTTTCTTAACATGTCGGTCTGTCAAGTGAAAGGCAGTTTCCATGGAATGGATAGATAGTCGATGCAAATCACTTTCTTCTGTTTGTAATAAGATGGACATCAGTATAAAGTAGATACTTAAATAAGGAAAAAAAAATGTACCAAGAAGTAGGGATTGGAAATTCATTACAAAAGAAGCAAGGAAAGCATGATTCTAGATGAAGTATTTTATTCCCATGGAAGCAATTCTTTCATGTCAAGATGGAGATTGTTGGTGCAAGAGCATTAGAACTACAGGTAAAGAAGGTGAGTGAGATAGATTCAAGAAATGCCCGTTAGATGTTGAGTAATTCTACAATTCTGATAATATGTGCCAATTCCTCTTTAAAGAAGCAATACAAATTTTGCTCAAGTGACTAGGAAATAGAGATTTAGTAACTAGGAAATAGAGATTCAAAATCTTCAATTCAGTGACTAGGAAATAGAGATTCAATCTAATGGCACATAACCAACCACCAAGGTTGACCAAGGAGAGGCCCCTACTGTTGGAAATTCTTCAATTTTCTCTCTTTTAATATCTGCAATAAAAATAAAATAATAAATTGTTACTAGCCTCCGGAAAAGTCGCGCACGTAGCACTACCCTGAAAGTTAATCCGGATATATGTGCAGACTTTGTCTGAATACTCCTAGGGGTAAAATTCCCGCTCCACCAGAATATCCTTGCCGCACACGTCTCAGAGAGAATGACCCCTGACTTAGCTCTGCCCAGAGCAACAACGAAGAACAACAAAATTTCGGAGCGAGAAGAATTCGAGAGAGAGAGAGAGAGAGAGAGAGAGAGAGAGAGGTTTTCCGTAGGAATTGTCGTTGTGATCGATGAAGGAAAAGAACACGATATATATATGCATATTTTCAACGTTTGTAAAGGCTAGGAATACTGATCAATAAAGTTTAACGTTACAAACTAATAACAAATACAAAAAACGTGATACATTGAGCCTGGACAAATTAATGTGTCCAAATGTTACAATTTTAAAGGATTTGTAATGGTCAAAAAATTAATAGAGGAACAAAAAGATTTTAGGGTCTCAGTCCGAACCCGAAGAGGAAATCGAATCGGCATTCGGCGTCCGCAGATATGGGCACGTACCCGCACCCGTTACGCGCGCCGAACCTAACCGAGCCGAGCCGGGCCGGACGGCTGCTGCGCCGTGCGCGTGTGGCTCATGGGGCTCCCATACAAATACTTCAAAGAGGCAAAGAAGAACAAAGTAATATATGCTTGGCATGGTCCCTTAGTCCAGTCGACGTGGGACTAATAAGAAGGGAGGTTGAGCTTTTGCTCACACATAGCCAACAATCCCCCCCAAATGGTCAAGTTTCAAAGTAATAGAAGGAAATAAACTAAGATAAGAATAAGAGAATTTCTGGACAGTTGTATGCTATGCATAAATGAGATGGACTACAACCTTGAATCTCACGTAGTAGCTATTGTCTTTGTCTGAAGAAGTGCTTGATTGATTATGCCTTGAATCAGTCTTCTTGAACCAGACTCAGAAAATAGCACACATAGTACGCTAGAGGTACTTGGGTCTATCGGGTGGCGCGTTTGATTAGCCATGCACACATTTCCACATTCATGAGAGTTGTCTAGGATCGCCTAGTTGCGGCCTTCACGACCTCTCATATAGGTAAGTCCTCAAGGGTTGGTGATAGGAATCAACCCTGCATATCATGCTTGGACTTTTTAAGAGTTTAAACTCACCCTAACCTATCAATTCGGAACACTATCACCATAGGGATGGGGTACCAATGTATACATGTACAGTCTCTTGGGCTTTTATTTTAAGAGAATTTAATCTCAAGATCAGTGTTCCATAATAGTCACATAGTCCAGCTTATTTCTACCCATTGAACCGGCTTCTTAGGATCTACAGTCAGACTCAGTTGGGTTGCCACTGCTGGTGACTAAACTATGGGCTTAACCCCATCCCCTTCGATGATTGTAGGATCAATGTCATAGACAGACCCTTCGTTAAGTGGTCCGAAAGGTTCTTTTCTGACTTTAAATAGTCAAGAACCACATATTTGCCTAATAGGCACTTTATTGACTTGAATAGCAGTTGTAGGTGCCTGTTCATCTTAGCATTCACAGAATCATACTTTAGTAGTTCTATAACATATTTATTATGACAGTTTATAGAAATTGTAGGAACATGATGAACAGAAACATGTATATGCATAATAAGATTTCTGAGCTATTCGACTTCACAAATAGTGTCCAAAGCTATCATTTTAGAGTCCATTATACTTCTGGCTATGATATTTTGTTTACATGATCCACAGGAGATCACATCCCCTGCTAAGGTAAAAACATATCCAGTGGTAGATTTTACATCATGTGAATCAGTTAATTTGTATATGAGTAACCTTCTATGATATCAGGGTGTCTAGTATAATGAAGTTTATAATCTAGAGTTCCCTTAAGATATCTAAATACTCTGTCCAATCCAGTCCAATGTGATTGATTTGGGTTACTAGTATATCTACTTAGTCTCTTAATAGCAAATACAATATCGGGTCTGGTCCTATTTGTTATGTACATAATGGACCCAATCATCTGTAAATATCTATGTCGTTCTATAGGTGATCTTTCATTCTTCTTGAGAACAACGTTACTGTCGTAAAGAGTAAGGGCATGTTTCTTATCAAAGTACTCAAACTTTTTTAACATTTTCTCAATTGAATGTGTTAGGGATAGAGTATAGCCCTCTTTGTATTTGGACACTTGCATTCCTATGATCAAGCTTGCTTCACCTAGGTCTTTCATATCAAACTGGTTAGATAAATAATTTTTAGTATTATTTATCAGTTCCAGTGAAGATCCTAAAATAAGGCTATCATCAACATACAAGCATAAGATGGCACAACTTCCATTTGTATTTTTAGAATACAAACATTCTTCATATTCATTTGGCACGAACCAAATTCTAAAATGACTTTGTCAAATTTGTTGTGTCATTGCTTGGGAGCTTGCTTTAGGCCATAAAGAGATTTCACTAATCTACAAACCTTCTTTTCTTGACCTTTAACAATGAAGCATTCAGGTTGATCCGTATATATTTCTTCTTCTAAATCTCCAGTTAGAAATGATGTCTTTACATCCATTGATGGATCAACATATCATGAATGGAATCTAGGGCTAGAAGGGTTCTAGTAGAAGTGATCCTAGCTACATGAGAGTAGGTATCAAAATAATCTAATCCTTTTTTCTGGGTAAAACCTTTGGCTTCTAGTCTAGTCTTATATTTTTCTATGGTACCATCGGCTCTAAGTTTTTTTTTTTAAAGATCCACTTAAAACCTATGAGTTTACTACCTAAAAGAAGATCTGCTAAAAACCAAGTACTATTCTCCATAATGGAGTTATACTCATTGTTAATACCTTCTTTCCAGAAAGGGGCATCGGAAGAGGATATGATTTTTTCATAAGTTGAGGGATCACCCTCTATCAAAAATGTATATAATCCTTCTCCTAATTTTTTAATCCTTTCTCTTTTACTCCTTCTAGGTTCTATGACTTGTTCAGGTTGAGAACTTGATACTTGATCATGAGAACTACTAGATGGAGTAAGAGAAGGGTTGGAGGAAGATTAAGAGGTTCTATCCTTAAAGGAAAATATATTCTCAAAGTAAACTACATCTCTAGCTTCTATAATTTTATTATTAGAGATTTTGTTTACTACAGAATGGGTTAGAAGAAATCTATTGGCATTACTATCTAGAGCATATCCTATGAACACATCATCTACAGTCTTAGGCCCAATCTTTCTCTTTTTGGGTTCAAAAATTTCTACCTTAGCTAGACATCCCCAAAGTTTGAGGTAATTAATCCTAGGAGTCCGGCCTTTCCTTAACTCATATGGTGTCTTATCAATGGTCTTATTGGGTATCCTATTAAGGATATAACTGGCTGACAATAAGGCTTCTTCTCAAAGATTATCAGGGGTACCTGAGCTGAGAAGCATGTCATTTACCATGTCTAACAGACTGTGATTCTTTCTTTCAGCAACTTTGTTAGACTGTGGTGAATAAGAAGTAGTTACCTCATGAATTATTCCATGTTCTTCACAGAAGTTAGTCATTTCATTTGAGGTATACTCTCCACCACGATCTGATCTAAGAATCTTAATTTTTCTATCTAACTGATTCTCAGCTTCAGATTTATAGACCTTGAATCTGTCTAGAACTACATCTTTGGTCTTAAGGAGGTAGCTGTAACAATACTTTGAATGATCATCTATAAAAGTGACAAAGTATTTCCTACCGCCTCGGGTCAAAATCCTATTGGAATTACATACGTCACTATGGATAAGTTCTAGAAGTTCTGAATCCCTTTGGACAGATTTGAAAGGTAATCTAATATGTTTGGATTGAAAACAAATCTCACATTTGTGTTCACCATCAATAGGAGCCTTAAGAATTAGATCTAAATTCATCATTCTTCTAATAGATCCTAAATTCACATGACCTAGTCTGTCATGCCAAACATTGGAAGATTCAACATTTGCAACAACAAAAGAAGGATTTAAAATTTTATTCATAGTACTTAAAATAAAAAGACCATTCTTTACAAATCCTTTCCCTATAAATATGGTATTCTTAGAAAAAACTACTTTATTAGCCTCCATTACAATCTTACATCCTGAGGCTACAAGTAAAGATCCACTGACTAGATTTCTCCTAATCGACGGCACATGAAGCATATCATGGAGAGGTATAATTTTTTCAGATGTCATCTTCAGATCTATTCTTCCTCTTCCTATGATCTGTGCCATTGAGCCAACTCCTAGGGTCACACCTCCTCCACCCGATTCTTGATAGTTTGAAAATAAGGAGCGATCAAAAGAAACATGAACATTTGCTCCAGAATCCAACCACCAATCATCAGAATGGTAAGAAATATTTATTGTAGGTTGATAGCTTACAGACCTGAAGGAGCTGGAAGACCCATTCAAAATTATATTAGCCTCTAGCATGTTTGACCATTTCCCTTTGAAGGAGGTCTCCTTGGTGATTAGGCTTGGGTTTCCATGGACTTCTATAGGGTTTACCTTAGCCTTGGAATCAGATATGGCCATGGACTTTAACCTAATTTGTTTTTTGTTCTATGTCTCTTTAGAACATAAGAATAAGTTTCTAAACTCTACGGAAATTATTTACTCATGATGAATATTATTGAGGGATAATAGTTTGAATGATCTTAATAATCAACCTTTAAAACTTTAGTCTTTTCATGTTTTGATAATGTTGTGTTAGCTGCAGGGGCCGGATCCCAGAAAGAGGAGGTTCACTAGGAACGCTTAAGAACCGGTCGCTTAGAGATTTACGTCTTATTGACAGAAGGGTCCTTTCGGTTTGTACCCAAACAAATCTCTACTTTTAAAACTTTAGGATTAAAGGGATTTGCAAAATCAATAATATTTTCTTTTCCTAAAATGAAATAATTGAATAGTTCAAGACTAGTGATGTCAAAAAAGTATTGATTCACTAATGTTTATGAGAATGACCAATTTCTTAAGGCACAATTGATGGTAACAGTCCTATGAAGTAACAATTGTTATTCAACCAATAGTAACAAATTTGTTATTGATATGCCAAATATTTGAAAGTTAACAACTGGTTGGTAGTGAGCAACAAATATGAACAAGTAACTTGTTTATGAATAGCAAGCAATTTGTCCTTGTAACAGTAGTGTAATTTTTTTTTTCAGAGGGTTAACAATACAATTTTTTTCTTTTTCCAAAGAATAAGTTTGCGTTAGATATATGTTAAAAAGTTTGCTAAGAAATTTTGTTTAATAATTGGCAAATGTTTGCTTAACACAATTTGTTACAGTAAGAAAAATATTGCTGCAGTAATGCACGTACTAAAGAAGTTATTGCTATAGTGGGTAACGTGCAAAAAACCCCTCGTTAAATATGTGCCTTTTGCACTAAAAGATCTTTTATAATTTTTTGTCAGTTTACCCCTCCTTAGATTATATATCCGCTCGATTAGGCCCCTCTACCCAAATTTTAAAAAATTTATACCAAAAATACCCCTCCTCCCCTCCGGCGGCGCCGGAGAGCCCCCAACCCCCCCTCCATCGCCGACGATCCCCCAGCCCCCCCGACCCCCCCCCCCTCCCGCCGGCGATCCCCCAGCCCCCCCCCCCGACCCCCCCGATCCTCCCCCCCTCGCCGGCGAGCCCCCAGCCCCACCCTCCTCGCCGGCGAGCGCTCCCCCGACCCACCCCCCCTCCTCCTCCCTCGCCGGCCTCGACCCCCCTCTCCTCCTCCTTCGCCGGCCCCGACCCCCCCACTCCCTCGTAGGCCCCGACCCCCAGCTCCCTCGCCGGCCCCGACCCCCCTGCTCCTCCTCACTGGCGAGCGACCTCCCAACCCCGTCCCCTCCCCTCCCCCGCCCCCCCCCCCCCTTCCCGACCCCCACCCCCACCCCCACCCCCCCCCCCCCCCCCTCCGCCTCCGTCGCCGGCGAACACAGCCGAAGAAGGAGAGGAGGGGGGGGGGGGGGGGGGAGGGGTAAAATTGTCACTTGGGGACAAAATGAGCATATTTTAAACTTTTGAAAATTTTAAGAGCATGGGGTCTTTTAGTGCAAAAGGTACATATTTAACGAGGTGTTTTTTGCACTTTACCCTTGCTATAGTAATGCAATTGGTAATGAAATTATTGCTATAGAATGTCGCAAATATTTGATGTGGCAGATGTAAAGAAATTTGTAGGTACGACAATAAACAACAGTAGGCAAGTTTGCTCAGTATTGCTGAACGAAGTAGTCAATTTTGCTCAGACTTGCTAAACCAAGTAGGCAAGTTTCCTCACAATAAACAACAAAAGCAATTGTTTAAAAATTTATTTTTGCCAAGTATGGGCAAATTGGTGCAGTAGTAATTTTTGGCAAAACGTGAGCAAATTGTTTGTTATAGTAGTCAAACTTAGGAAATATATATGTTTGTTACAGTAGTCAATTTTTTGTAAGCAGTCAAAGGTTAGCAAATTGTTTGTTAACAAGTATGACACAGTAGCACTATATTTCGATAGTAGCAATAATTTGTTAAAAAATAAAATTTGAAGAAAATCTAATTAACAGAGCAGAAAAGTCTTTACTTCTTTTAAGAGAAGAAAAGCATTATTCTTAACAGAAGGGAAAAACTCTATTGTTAACATGAAAAAGAAAATATTTATTTGTTAAGAGTATAAATTTTCTTTAACAGAATAGACAATTTTAGATAACTCGTACATTGTTGGAAATTCTTTAATTTTCTCCCTTTTAGTATCTACAATAAAAAAAAAATTGTTACCGGCCTCCGGGAAACATGCGCACGTAGCTTTCCCTAAGAGTTAATCCGGGTCTATGTGCAGACTTTATCCGAATGCTCCTAGTGGTAAAATTCTCGCTCTACTGGAATCTCCTTGCCGCACACGTCTCAGAGAGAATGACCCCTGACTTAGCTCTGCCCAGAACAACAATGAGGAACAACAAAATTTCAGAGCGAGAAGAATGAGAGAGAGAGAGAGAGAGAGAGAGAGAGAGAGAGAGAGAGAGAGAGAGAGTTTTTCCGTAGGAATTATCGTTGTGATCGACGAAGGAAAAGAACACGATATATATAGGCATATTTCCAACGTTTGTAAAGGCTAGGAATAATGATCAATAAAGTTTAACGTTACAAACTAATAACAAATACAAAAAATGTGATACATTGAACCTGAAAAAATTAATGTGTCCAAATGTTAGAGTTTTAAAGGATTTGTAACGGTCAAAAAATTAATAGAGGTACAAAAAGATTTAGGGTCTCAACACGAACTCGAAGAGAAAATCGAATCGGCATTCGGCACGCGCATATGTGGGCACGTACCAGCACCCATTACGTGCGTCGAACTGTGCCGAGCCGGGCCGGGCGGCGGCGGCAGCGCGCGCGGGGCTCCCACACAAATACTTCAAAGAGGCAAAGAAGAACAAAGTAATATATGCTTGGCAAGGTCCTTTAGTGTAAAACCCCAAAATTTCTACTAATTTTTTTTTAATTTAATTTTGGTACTGATTTAAAATTTTGTATTGTACGTCGTGTAGTTGTATTGTGCGTCGCGCACGAAATTTATTTTCTTGCTCGACGATGCGAATATGTGCGAGCGTACATATTTTTGAAAAATATTTTTTTCTATTTTCATAGTTTCAAAATAATATACATAATAATTATTTTGTTATCGTTCCAATATTTTCAAATTTGTTATTTTTATTTATAAAGCCTTTCATTTCTCGCAATTATTAATCATAAATAATATTTTTGTATGCTAGAAAAGCATAATTATGTAAAGAATATTTTGCATACATATATTTCGTAATTATTTATTGGTCTATTTTAAATAAAAATATAATTTTCAAGATTTATTAATATTAATAATTTATTATTCAAAAAGATATTTAAAAATATTAATGTAATTTTCAAAATTATTATTATTAATATTATTGGAAAATATATATTTCAAAATTTTTGTGAAGATTTAAATCTTGATTTAATTTTTGGATTTATTTAAATAAGTATCTATATTTGGAAATTGACTTATCTTAATTGTTTTTAAAATAAAGTATAGGATTTAATTAGATCCAAATTTGGATTTGGTTTGGATTTAGATTTAATTGATTTAAATTAAACTACGAATTATCTACTTTGGGTTTTAAATATTCCTAAATCCTATCCAAATGGGAATTCTCACATCCTATAAATAGGCAGGTACTCCTCCATTATTTTTCTCTCCACAAATTACTCCACAAAATTTCCACACAAATGTTCATGCATCGTGTCTGTGCTCATCCCATCTTATTCCATATTTACAATTACATTATTTTCTTCCGTATCGGACACCCCCGACACAAATCAAATCCTAACCCTATCCCTAGCCCGATCTATCCCGACCCCGTTCGTTCCCGTCACCACCACCCTAGCCAAATCTATCTACTCCTCCTTGACTAGCCCACCCAGCCTAGCCTTTCTAGGCCAAACCCAGACTCCACCACCATCAATCACCACCACCAGGAAAACTTCTCATCTTCACCGCACAAAACCCCGACTGCGCCGCCATCGCCACCCTTACCATGCCCATCTTTCCAGATCCCAAGGACCACATCCTCGTCGCCTAGATTCATTTGCGATGCCAGCGAGCTACTCCTCATCGGCAGCGCCGCACGACCCGTCTGTGCTCGTCCGCCACTCGACCAACACAGGCCAACACCACCATCACCGGTGGCATCCACCGTCCCCAAAACCTTCGACCACCACGGTCGACACCGCGACCAAACCGACAGCAAAACAAATTAAATAACACCACCCTTACCTCCGTCACCATCGGCGCACCTCCGCAGCGGTCGCGTACCAGCGCCGTTGGCCGCCTCGACCACCGGCCAGGTCCGCCGGCAAGCCACCCCTCTTCCTCCGCCCGTCCCGATCTGCCTTCTCTTCTTCACGCCCCCCTCCGGCGACCGAGCCCTGCCGACGAGTTTTTCGCCGACGAGCCGCCGGCCTCCCACTCCGCCTACGTCCACGAGCGCGTCCGCCCCCATGCGCCGGAGCAATCGCCATCCGCCGACAGCCTCTACTCCAAACCCTTTTCGAAACCCCTTTTTTTTCTCCCGGTCTGCGCCGACCCACTCTCTTCCCTCCGCCGCGCCGGCGCGAGCGCGCCGACCCGTCGCTGCTCCCTCTAACTCCATTCTCCCCGCCCTGCGCGTGCCCGAGCTGTCGCCGAGCGCCGGCGGCGAAGCCCGACGACCCTCAGATCCGCCGCCTCTTTCTCCCTCCCTCCGTCGAATCGCCCATCCGCCTGCCCGCATCCCGCCTCCGATCCTCTCCTCCGCGTTCTACTCCCCCTCCGCCCACGACCCAGCTCGCCCTTCCTCCATCAGAGTTCCGCCGACGCCGGACTCCCTCCTTCTTCCTTTCCTTTTCTTTCTCTCTCCTCTTTTTCTTTTCATAAATTGGAATGAGTTGCTTGCTGTAGATATTTTAGTATTGTGTTATATTTATTTTTTATTTATTTATTTATTAATTTTTATCTATTATTATTATTATTATTATTATTTTATAATGTAATTCTTACGGTTTACTTTTTATTATAGTATTATTTTAGAAACTAGTTATATATAGGAATTCACATAGTGTATAAATAATAATAATTATCATTTTTGTGATATTATTATTCGTATTTTTGGTTAATACTATTAGTGCGATTGATAACACTATTATTATTTTTAAAGAGTTATATATATAATATAATATAGTTTTAAAAAATTATAAATATTTTTTTGATTTTAAAATAGTAAATAAAAAGTGTAGCTTTTTACCAAAATTTTATTTTTACAAAATATGGGTTTTAGCCTTAACTAATTTTATTACTTTGTTCCTTACAATGTTTTGATTTATAGAAATATATGTTTCAACCTAAAATACTACTTCGACAAAACTTAAGTTCGTCCTAAAAATGACTTTTGATTTTTGGGTAATTTTTGAGAGTATATTTTGACTAATAATTTATATTTCTAATAATAAAATATTTTCCAAAATTATATATATATTAGTTGACTTCCTACGGTTTTCTTCATCTCGTGATTCAGCCCATCTTTTCTATCCTTTTACCAATTCACAACTACCTTATGTCCACCCTAACTAATTTGACCCTTCTTGACCCAATGGAACTGTCCGTGCCACCACCCGAGGTCACCTTGCATAGATATTGTACCGAAGTCACAGTTTGTGCCACATGATCATAGCACCACACCAGGCAGCTCACCAGGCGTCGCAACAGGCAAGTATACCTTGCTAATTAAACTATCATATTATTATTTTCAGCATTTATTTACTTGTTTCATATTTGTTATTTTCCTTTGTTATAAACTGCGCGTCTAAGCCACACTTGGGTGCAAGCGACTTTATTAGTCGTTATTTTATTTTATGCATGATGACTTAGTGTTAGCAGACTACCTTCTTGTTAGGGGATATCCTTATATCTCCTTTGGCCATGACACACACACTACACGGTTGGAGACATGTTGCTAGGGGCACGACTTATGGACTGGCCCTTTCTAAAGTCGTGTGACGGATAGATGATCGTAACTGCTATAACTAGGGTTTTAGTGATTCAAGCAGTTACAAAACTGGATGAGCCATGGACATGACTTGAACAGTATGGGATATATTGGGAGAGGACAGTCGCTAGTGCGTATGGAAAGCCAAACAGGTAAACCACAGTCTCCGGATGGAACTGTGGCGATATATTTGCAGATGCCCTCTGACGTTTTAGACGTTACGGACGGATACGGATGACTGGATGCCAGTTACGTACACATAGCCTAAAATCCCACCCATGCGCATGAAAGTTGTCCTCTAAATTGCACATTAGGCGGTTAGAATTTTTTTTGCATATTTATGTCTAGTTTACATATTATTTTATTATTTTGGCAGTTTATATTAGCTTGTTCTTCCTGTATCTTGCTACGTCCGTCTGAGGACCTGGTTTTTTCCCAGGTGTGTGTTCATGTCTTCTGCAGGTATTCTAGCCAAGGCCGTGGTCTTCACCATTCTTCCGAAGATGATTGCGCTTGGTTCGTCTTGCCATTTTTATCGCTCAATTTCTTATACATTTCTTTCATTGAGATAGTTGGTAGTGGACTTTGTCTCCGTCCAACGATTGTATTATAAATATTCGAGCTGATATTTATATTATTATTCTTTTCATTATGGATGAGGTTTAGTTTGTCTTGGATTACTACATTTTATAGCTTATGTATTTATACGAGGCCTACGTACTTCGTATGAATACAGCTGGCATGTCTACGTACTTAGTCCTACGTATATTGGGAATGGGATGTTACATGTTTTGTGGTGGCCCATACAGGTCAAGATAAATTGTTTGGTTACTTTACGGTACCAAGCAAGCCTGCCTATAGGATTAGAAGTTTAGGATCTCATCCACATACTTGACCTCTTTCCTTGACTTTATCTACCGTTTGACTCATCAATTGCATCTTGCTTGCTTCCTTCCCTATTCTTATGTTCCCTTCGTGCTTGCTAGAGATTGACCCTACTAGTTAGTTGTCCCAAAACTCCATTAGTTTAATTCTTTAAGTTGGGTAGAATACCTTATGAACTAGCAACCCCTTTGACCTAGTGACCTATATTAGCAAGCTTATTTAGATCCTAGAATCTAGAGGACCTAACCCGTCTAGCCAACCAAGGACTTAGACAAGAAGACTATAGGACGACTGTATGACTTGGAATCAGTCTACCTTCTTTAAATCTTAATCTCTCATACCTATATATTTACCGATTTGACTAATGATGCTAATGTAGCCTAGTTTTTACAAGCTTATTCTTTATCAAGTTTGTTCATGACATATGCTATTGAGCGCTCACTAGCATGTTGTCTAATCAGAACCGGTACATAATGGTCTGATCAACCAAGTGCACTTTGGTTCGCTTTTATTTTATCGTTCTTCGTGGATGGGGACATAGCTAAACTTGTCCTTTAGAATCCCATCCACGACTGCCTTGACGATTCTTTTGAAATCTATACGACCGCCTTTGAACCATGTATTCGTAATTGAACTCCTTAAATCGCTTTCGCCTTTACCGAATTTGGAAGGACGAAGGCACTTGTACTTGAAATTCCTCTAAGCTGTCCTATCAATTAAGACCATTACCACTCAACATTGTTATCTTTTTATCATAAACTCCTCGACCTTTCCCTCGACCCTAATTCTACAATTTTGACTTCTAATCACTTGAATTTAAGAAGTGATTACAATCGTCCCTTAATCATATCCTCAACCTAGACTACGACCATATAAATTTTGAACCCTTCTATCTACCGTTGTGCTTTCTCACCCCCTCCGAATTCTTAATTTCGAGGACAAAATTCTTTTAAGTTGGGTAGGATGTAAAACCCCTAAATTTCTACTAATTTTTTTATTTAATTTTGGTACTGATTTAAAATTTTGTATTGTACGTCGTGTAGTTGTATTGTGCGTCGCGCACGAAATTTATTTTTTTGCTCGACGAGTGCGAATATGTGCGAGCGTACATATTTTTGAAAAATATTATTTTTCTATTTTCATAGTTTCAAAATAATATACATAATAATTATTTTGTTATCGTTCCAATATTTTTAAGTTTGTTATTTTTATTTATAAAGCCTTTCATTTCTCACAATTATTAATCATAAATAATATTTTTGTATGCTAGAAAAGCATAATTATGTAAAGAATATTTTGCATACATATATTTCGTAATTATTTGTTGGTCTATTTTAAATAAAAATATAATTTTCGAGATTTATTAATATTAATAATTTATTATTCAAAAAGATATTTAAAAATATTAATATAATTTTTGAAATTATTATTATTAATATTATTGGAAAATATATATTTCAAAATTTTTGTGAATATTTAAATCTTGATTTAATTTTTGGATTTATTTAAATAAGTATCTATATTTGGAAATTGACTTATCTTAATTGTTTTTAAAATAAAGTATAGGATTTAATTAGATCCAAATTTGGATTTGGTTCGGATTTAGATTTAATTGATTTAAATTAAACTACGAATTATCTACTTTGGGTTTTAAATATTCTTAAATCCTATCCAAATGGGAATTCCCACATCCTATAAATAGGCAGGTACTCCTCCATTATTTTTCTCTCCACAAATTTCTCCACAAAATTTCCACACAAATGTTCGTACATCGTGTCTGTGCTCATCCCATCTTATTCCATATTTACAATTACATTATTTTCTTCCGTATCGGACACCCCCGACATAAATCAAATCCTAACCCTATCCCTAGCCCGATCTATCCCGACCCCGGTCGTTTCCGTCACCACCACCCTAGCCAGATCCATCCTACTCCTCCTCGACTAGCCCACCCAGCCTAGCCTTTCTAGGCCAAACCCAGACACCACCACCATCAATCACCACCACTAGGAAAACTTTTCATCTTCACCGCACAAAACCCCGACTGCGCCACCATCGCCACCCTTACCATGCCCATCTTTCCAGATCCCAAGGACCACATCCTCGCTGCCTAGATTCATTTGCGATGCCAGCGAGCTACTCCTCGTCGGCAGCGCCGCACGACCCGTCTGTGCTCGTCCGCCACTCGACCAACACCAGGCCAACACCACCATCACCGGCGGCATCCACTGACCCCAAAACCTTCGACCACCACGGTCGACACCGCGACCAAACCAACAGCAAAACAAATTAAATAACACCACCCTTACCTCCGTCACCATCGGCGCACCTCCGCAGCGGTCGCGTACCAGTGCCGTTGGCTGCCTCGACCACCGGCCAGGTCCGCCGGCAAGCCACCCCTCTTCCTCCGCCCGTCCTGATCTGCCTTCTCTTCTTCACGCCCCTCTCCGGCGACCGAGCTCCGCCGACGAGTTTTCCTCTGACGAGCCGCCGGCCTCCCACTCCGCCTCCGTCTACGAGCGCGTCTGCCCCCATGCGCCGGAGCAATCGCCATCCGCCGGCAGCCTCTACTCCAAACCCTTTTCGAAACCCCTTTTTTTCTCCCGGCCTGCGCCGACCCACTCTCTTCCGTCCGCCGCGCCGGCGCGAGCGTGCCGACCCGTCGCTGCTCCCTCCAACTCCGTTCTCCCCGCCCCGCGCGTGCCCGAGCTGTCGCCGAGCGCCGACGGCGAAGCCCGACGACCCTCAGATCCGTCGCCTCTTTCTCCCTCCCTCCGTCGAATCGCCCGTCCGCCTGCCCGCATCCCGCCTCCGCTCCTCTCCTCCGCGTTCTACTCCCCCTCCGCCCACGACCCATCTCGACCTTCCTCCGTCGGAGTTTCGCCGACGCCGGACTCCCTCCTCCTTCCTTTCCTTTTCTTTCTCTCTTTCCTCTTTTTCTTTTCATAAATTGGAATGAGTTGCTTGCTGTAGATGTTTTAGTATTGTATTATATTTATTTTTTATTTATTTTTTTATTAATTTTTATCTGTTATTATTATTATTATT
The DNA here is from genome assembly GCA_029216955.1 of Iris pallida. Classification (NCBI taxonomy): domain Eukaryota; kingdom Viridiplantae; phylum Streptophyta; class Magnoliopsida; order Asparagales; family Iridaceae; genus Iris; species Iris pallida. The sequence goes on along the minus strand of JANAVB010023800.1, from coordinate 40,672,492 downwards.
ATTATTATTATTATTATTATTTTATAATGTAATTCTTACGGTTTACTTTTTATTATAGTGTTATTTTAGAAACTAGTTATATATAGGAATTCACATAGTGTATAAATAATAATAATTATCATTTTTGTGATATTATTATTCGTATTTTTGGTTAATACTATTAGTGCGATTGATAACACTATTATTATTTTTAATGAGTTATATATATAATATAATATAGTTCTAAAATATTATAAATATTTTCTTGATTTTAAAATAGTAAATAAAAAGCATAGCTTTTTACCAAAATTTTATTTTTACAAAATATGGGTTTTAGCCTTAACTAATTTTATTACTTTGTTCCTTACAATGTTTTGATTTATAGAAATATCGGTTTCAACCTAAAATACTACTTTGACAAAACTTAAGTTCGTCCTAAAAATGACTTTTGATTTTTGGGTAATTTTTGAGAGTATATTTTGACTAATAATTTATATTTCTAATAATAAAATATTTTCCAAAATTATATATATATTAGTTGACTTCCTACGGTTTTCTTCATCTCGTGATTCAGCCCATCTTTTCTATCCTTTTACCAATTCACAACTACCTTATGTCCACCCTAACTAATCTGACCCTTCTGGACCCAATGGAACTGTCCGTGCCACCACCCAAGGTCACCTTGCATAGATATTGTACCGAAGTAGCAGTTTGTGCCACATGATCATAGCACCACAACAGACAGCTCACCAGGCGTCGCAACAGGCAAGTATACCTTGCTAATTAAATTGTCATATTATTTATTTTCAGCATTTATTTACTTGTTTCATATTTGTTATTTTCCTTTGTTATAAACTGCGCGTCCAAGCCACACTTGGGTGCAAGCGACTTTATTAGTCGTTATTTTATTTTATGCATGATGACTTAGTGTTAGCAGACTACCTTCTTGTTAGGGGATATCCTTATATCTCCTTTGGCCATGACACACACACTACACGGTTGGAGACATGTTGCTAGGGGCACGACTTATGGACTGGCCCTCTCTAAAGTCGTGTGACGGAAAGATGATCGTAACTGCTATGACTAGGGTTTTAGAGACTCAAGCAGTTACAAAACTGGACGAGCCATGGACATGACTTGAACAGTGTGGGATATATTGGGGGAGGACAGTCGCTAGTGCGTATGGAAAGCCAAACAGGTAAACCACAATCTCCGGATGGAACTGTGGCGATATATTTGCAGATGCCCTCTGACATTTTAGACGTTACGGACGGATACAGATGACTGGATGCCAGTTACGTACACATAGCCTAAAATTCCACCCAAGTACATCAGAAAGTCTAAGTGTCTAAAATAATACAAATCCCAGATCCTAAGTATCAATAAGTACAATCATCCATGAAATACTGAAATGAAAGCATCCTAGTCTAAGGGTGTGTCATCCACAGCTAGTGGGGCCTGCTGATGGTCCAGGTCCAACATCTCATCTAAGGTGGCACCGTAATAGGTATCTACACCAGCCTCCTCCTCGTCCTCTATAATATTTTCAACAGGTCCAGTCAGGACAAGAGCGAGCACAATACATCTCAACAGATCATGGCAGGTTAGAAAAATATAATCATGCAGTAAATTAAGATACAGGATCTGAAAGAAATACAGTATGTAAACAAAGAGAGAACTGTAATAGAAATATCTACTATAAGTAGAGAACTAACAGTGACTAGTGAATCAGAGTACAAGCTAGACATGTGAACAGGTAGAGGTGATTCAGGAGAGGTGGTTCAAGATTATATTATTTGGAATTATTCACATGCTATTTCTACTCCCCCGTACCCCCAATCAATACACAAGGATCCAACCAGGTTATGTTATGATTCCACGCAAAGGCCCACAAGGGGTGATACATGGATAGCCCATATATGGGTGATTCTGGGAATGCCCATAAATGGGTGATTCTGGGAAGACTTTGTGATCATGAGAGTACATGTCACAAGTGATCGAAGAACCGTGAAGCATAGTGATACACCATGTAAGTGAAACGCACAGAACATGTAGTATACGATGCTCCCTGAGGGAAGAACATCTCAAGAAAGGATCCATATAGTACTAATCCGTGTTACCAACGTGCCAGCATCAAATATAGTAATCTAAAGCAGGAAAATAATTCTAACAGGATATGAAATGATCAGAGAATGTACTCGCCTGGTATCTGAGTGTCCAACTGAAAAGTACTGTCCAAGGAGTGGTGTCTGGCTCCTATTAGAACAGTACAAGTCACAACAAGTCCAGAATAGTAATAAGATGCACTACGATGAATACTACATGAATCTAGGTTAATCTAGACCAAAGTCAACTCTTGGTCAACTCTGGTCAACTCTGGTCAACCCTAGAAGTCAAACTAGGTCAACCAAGTCAAACCTAAGTCAACTAGTCTAACTAGTCTAATCTAGGTCCAACAAGCCATTTTTAAGTCTAACTAGACCACACAAGTCAATTCTAGGCCCACTAGTCTAATAGACACACCATAGGCCAAAAGCACATATGTACCTATACCATTATCACATATAAAAGTATATGAATATCCCTATATACATATAGGCTAGTATATCCATATGCCTACATATATAATATATATATATAATCACACATCTACAAGAGAAAATATATATATACATATATGTAATATAGAAATAACTTAGAATACAACCTATAGGCTAATGAGTATACCATACAACTTATGTGTCCACCTACATACATATACACTTGTGCATAGAGAGGGAACGCTAGTGTAAGTGTCCAAGTGTATGAGTGTGTGTGTAGAGTGATGCATGTGTGAAACAGTGAGGGAGGGACAGAAAATATAATGTGTGTGTGTAGTGTCTACCTGTGTGTGGATATGTGCATGAGGGTTAGAGTGATAGGGTGAGTGGTGTGTGTGAATCAGGGACGTGTGTATGAGTGTGTCACTGAAATATAGGAAAATCAGTGAGTGACATAGGTGTGCAGCTGTGTGAAACCTGGAAGGTAGTGGCAGCAGTTATATAGTGTAGAATTGAGAGTTCAAGCACAAAGAAAAACACAGGAATTCAGCTAACACATGGCAACCATCAACACCCTATTAAATCTCAATTTCAGACATAGTCCAAACCACATTCCTGAAATTTGAACCTTTCTCAGATTTAACATAAATCAGTAAGAAAGAAAAGGAAATCCAAATATTCCATCTACCCTAAACTCAGGTCCTAATAAACTCAAATTTCGAGTTCAACACATCAGAAAATCTCAGCAATCGGTTTCAGGAACCATGAAAACAGTGCACACCCTTTCAACCCCATTCTAGAATGCAATTTATCACCAAATCACACAAAATTCGACACACAACTAGATTACCTATAGGGGAACCCTAATTGGGACTAAAACTAAAATGTTAACAGCATTAATTAGGTCTAATTTGATGACAAAGTTTATGTATCAAAACTGGAATTTCACAGAAAAATACATGTATCAGTAATTTGGGGGTAAATGTGTATTTGAGATTAAAATCAAACTAATATGTGAAACTAAGGGTTGGTATTGAACATACACATTATGTACGTGTCCTACAATGAGTTTGTGTCTACCAAAGTGGACACAAATGTGTCCAATAGGATAAAACACGAAAACAGTGAGCACTTGACACAGAGACTGTGACAGTCTCGTGTGGGGGTGCACGCGTGTCGTGCACCCGACACAGACCATCATAGGCCTCGTGCTCGTGTCCCCAACTAGACTAGGTATAGGTTCTCGTGTTCATGTGTCTGTATCGTGTCAGTGCGTGTCGTGTCCAGAGTTGTAGGGCCGTGTCAGTACGTGTTTACATAGTGCGCACAGTTCAGTGTTTTCCCCGTGCACGGCCAATATCTCCTAAACTCGACCATGAAATGTCATGAAACTTGGAGAGAGGGATGACAGACGATGTCCCTAAGTCCCCACAAAATTTTGTGTCAAGACACGCCGTGTCGTGTCCTGTGGAGACCCCGATAGGCAGGGGATTACTGTGGCCGCGCGCGCGCGTGTCCGAGTGCGTGTGCACGAGTGTCTAAACGACACGATACAAGCACGGAATCAACTCAGAGCAATGGAAATGAGTAAGCGACATCAAAACACAATTTTTTATTCAAAAATATTTTGGAAATAATACAAAAAGTTTCACTGAGACATTTTCACAAACATAAGAACTGGTGCACTGATACGTATCCTGTTTGGACACGAAAGGACACAAAAACCTAGGGTTTCCTATTCCTACTGTAATATTAGGTCTAGGGCTCCCTATTGATGCAAAAATCTCAGGATTCTATGGTGTGGATAGAAAGTTACCTCAATGTATCAAAACTCTCAAAAAGCTCTAATGAATGATGTTCTCCTTGATGGTGAAACTCCTCCAAATTGATAGAAAACTGAGAACAACCAATTCCAACAGCAAGAAAACAATAATTAGAACCTATTGCAACTTGTTTGGATTAAAAAGGAGGAAAAATGGATTTTCTAGGGATTTTTGAACATGGGGACTCACCTCTTTCTTCTCTTGTAATAAATTCCTAAGGAAGAGGCTAGCCCTAGATTTTAGGAGAGATTAAATAGTGGGGGAATCCATAGGTTGGCTGGACAAAATGTTAGGGTTGCTAATTTTGGGCTTTGGGCCAAATCACATAGGCTATGGCTAAGTTGTTTTATTAAATGGTTAAAACCATAAGTCATGACTTATGAAGTCTTAAGCCATATTAGCCTAAACAACTCCAAATCACTCCTAACTAGTTCCAATGACTTAAACCTCATTAAATTAGGTCAAACCAAGGTTACTTAACCTAACTAAGTGGCCACAACCTAGATTAGTCACTAGGTTAGTCTTCTAGTCAACACAAGTCAAAGTCAACTATAGGCCCAAAATCAATTATCCTAAAAATCACCAAAAATCAAATTAATCTAATAAATCATAATAATACATAATAATTCCAAAAATTCCCAAGATTTGAAAAATGACCAAAATACCCCCAAGCTAGAAAAGTGGTAGTGACAAAGATACTTGGATACAAACATAGGTATCCAACTGAAACTCATTCTAACCATCCTAACTAAGATCAATCCACTATCTAACCATTATAAAATTGAATTTAAATATCTATTTAAACTATTATCATACATATATACACATGGGGTGTCCTAATTTGGGATCTATCAAGTAGGACACAAGACACATATCTAAAATCCTCAAGAGAGCTCCAAATGGCCTCAAATTTGAATCTAAATGGGACACATGCATGAGGATGGATCCTACGGATTCAAAACTAATTTATATGCAAAGAAAATTGATTTAGAGGATGGGTTTTACCTATTGGGAGTGGAATCCCAATGAAATTCTTTAAGACACGGCTCCGATACGAAGATCCCTCAAAGTGGACTCTTCTCCATGTATTCCTCTTCTAATCCTTTGTAGCACCCTTCCCTTGGAGAATAGGAATGATTGAGGGAAGGTTTGGTGAAGGAATGATTTGATTTAGAGATCAAATCAATCGAAAGGCTCTCTAAAATTGGGAAAAAATAAAAGGAAAATAAAAGAGGCAAGATTGTAATGAATGAAATGAATCATTCTCCCCTAAAAGTGGCTGCCATAAAGAGTCCATTAGGGCTAATAGGAAATGTCCTAATTGCCCCTCTCTAGTCTCATATGGTTAAGTCTAGACTAGGTTCAAGTTTGGGGTCAAAATGATCTAGTTTTGAGTCTCTAACTTAACCATTCTAACGTGATAAAAATTAGTTTAATTAACTAACTTAAATTTTGGGTCTTGTGAGCCATGCTTAACTTAATATTGGGTCCCATCTAGAGGTTAAGCTACCCGGGTCACAATACAAGTCGAAACGAGACGAAATCCAAACCCGACTAAACAAATCCAATAAAAATAATATCAAAAATATAAAATTTTCCCAAAATATTTAAAATATAAAAAATGACCAAAATTATAATACATCAATTTAAATATTATTAAAATAATCTAAAATTTACCAATTAATTAAAATTCTAAATAATTTAAAAGTCACAAAATGACCAAAATACCCTTAGCCTAAAAAGTTGTAAATAGTCATTCTAATCACATGGTTAGGTCCCCATGGTCATGGTTAATCTCTAGGCTCAACAGTTCTAGGGTTAACTAGCTAACACATCAAAATTATAATTCACCAATTTTATATAGTATTAAATTAATTAAAAATTCCCATAAATCATAAATTCTATTATTAAATAATAAACTTTTACAAAAGTGCAAAATTACTCTCATTTGAAAAACTGGGTGTTACACTACTGAGGTACTGTACTGCATTGGTATTTTTCTAAGTTGACCCGGTAGTCTTGCGACCATGAACTGTTCCTAAAATGTATTCCACTGAGAATGGTTAGATGACTTTTATCCGTAGGTGTATGTACTTTTCCATATGGTTGTGTACTATACCATTCATGGCTTGGAACAGTATTTTATCACGAACTAGTGTGCCATACCTTGTCCTTGTTTGGTTGTAGGTGTGGTTCACTGCTTCGATGATAAAGTGTTGAACCATGTTATGATCCGAATTATTGTGAGCAGTTTATATTCAGTTTATAAGACATATTTTTCCTGTATCTTGTTATGTCCCGCTAAGGACCTGGTGATCTCTCCAGGTGTAGATGGTCAGGATTGCCCCAGGAGTGCGGACTCGGTTTAGCTCCTTCGTTTCCTACTGAGGATATCTTGCCCTCTGACGATGCATGATTCTTTCTCTACTTGTATCTTTCATTTATTTTTAGAGGTTGGACTCCAGTATCTTAGATTATATTTACAGTTGTTTGGTAGTGGATTTGTTTCCACCCAGCTATCTATCTTTTGACTCTTTTATTGGATACTATCTGGACTATTATTTTCTCTTGTGATTTTGTGGATGAGATATAGTTATTTGTGATTGGCCTGTGATTTACAGCTTATGTATGCGTACGAGGATTCTACTTATTGGAGTATTTTTCGTATGCATGCAACTGGCATGTTTCGTATGCCTAGTCCTATGTATTTTGGGACTGGGACGTTACAGGTAATGTCACGACCCGTACCCTAGAGTTAGGGCACGAGACGTGGGTACGTCCAGCCTACGCCGCAATGTCGACGGTAGAACGCTGTCCTAGGTCACAACATCTAACAATATAAAACTTGAACAGTTCATACTCCCCGAATGGGGGTGACATAGCAGAAGTAACTCAATCACAACTAAGACAGATGATAAGAAAGCAGATAGATAGATAAAATAACTGCTGAAATGAAAATAGAAATCCCAAGTACATCAGAGAGTCTAAGTGTCTAAGATAATACAAAATCCCAGATCCTAAGTATCAATAAGTACAATCATCCATAGAATACTGTAAATAAAACATCCTAGTCTAAGGGTGTGTCATCAACAGCTAGTGGGACCTGCTGCTGGTGCAGGTCCAGGCACTCATCTAAGGTAGCACCGTAATAGGTGTCCAAACCAGCCTCCTCCTCATCCTCTGTAATAATTTCAACAGGTCCAGTCAGGACAGGAGCGAGCATAATACATCTCACGCAGTTCATATCATGTCAGAAGATAATAAACATGCAATAGAGTACGATACGTAAATAACTGAAGGAAAGTACATGAAGTAAAAGAGATAACTGTAATAGAAATATCTACTATAGGTAGAGAACTATCAGTGACTAGTGAATCAGAGTACAAGCTAGACATGTGAACAGGTAGAGGTGATTCATGAGAGGTGGTTCAAGATTATATTATTTGGAATTATTCACATGTTATTTCTACTCCTCCAGCCCCAACCAATACACAAGGATCCAGACATGTTACGTTAAGGTTCAAGATTTCACTGTCTCCGTGATGAGAGCACACGTGAAATTGATTCATGGGGGACTCTGCGAACATGAGAGTACATGAATACAGAGCGAGCATGAATAGTGAAGCATGATGATACATGATGTAAGTGAAACGCACAAACATGAAGTACCTGATGCTCCTGAGGGGGATAACATCTCATGAAGGGTTCCATATAGTACCAATCCCTGTTACCAACGTGACAGCATGCAAGTAAAGTAAATCAAGAGCAGGAATATAAGTTCTAGCAAGTATGAAACGGTCAGAGAATGTACTCGCCTGTCACCCTGAATGACTGATATGAATAGATGTCCGAACTGGTGTCACAGAGTCCTATTTAGAGTAAAACAGGTTAAGATGTGTTCAATATGTAATAATGGAAATCTGCAGTGCAAGCTACATGATTCTAAGTCAAACTAGGTCACACTTGGTCCAATCAAGTCTAATCTAGGTTAAGTCAACTCTTGGTCAACTTTAGTCAACATGAAGTCAACCTAGGTCTACTAGTCCAATCTAGGTCAACCCTAGTCTGACTAGGTCAACACCAAGCCAAGCCTATACCAAGCCTATGCCAAACCATATATCAATATCATATATCAATATCAATATCATATATCAATATCATATATCAATATCAATATCATATATCAATATCATTTCAATCCCCACAACAACACACGAGTGCACTGCACCGTGCACAGCATCGTACAGCGAGTCCAAGGACTCATACACTCGACACAGGCCACGTGGTGACACGTGGTCATGCACACGTGTAGCCCACGTATAGGGCTACATAGTCATCACCCTGAATCGTGTCTTCGTGGTGGCAGGACACGACACGAAGTGAGTGTCAGTACGGATTTTCCCTCGTGCACAGTACAGTGTAATATCGATGCGATCGTGTTTTCGTGTCCGACACGATACGACGTATCGTGAAACATGAGGGGGGGTCTTTCAGTGATGGCCCCCTCCTCTGTGTCAAATTGCACGTGTCCACGTGTCGTGTGTAGGGAGAAATAGGGGTCGGGTAGCAGGGCATGTACACAGGGTGTCATACAGCGAGTTCGTGTCCGTTTTGGACACGGACACGACACAAAAGTCGACTCAGTCCTCAGGATTCCTGATCTACAATACAAGACCTAATTTTCCTTTCAATTAGTTTTTGAAATTAAAAACATTTTATTCTCACAGGCATTTCGTCGAACACATTCTTAATTTTACTGATACGTATCCGATACGGACACGAAATCGACACTACCTAGCACCAAACTATTTCTACAGCTAGGGTATACCTATATGCATGCATTTATGAAAATAAAACACAATTTACTAGGGTTTCATGGGGTTTACCTATTGAGATTGAATCTCAATGAAAAAGGATGTGAGGTTGAGGGTTCTTCTTGAACTTCAATCCACCCAAGCACTTCAAACCCTAGCTAGCAAGCCCCAACTAGCCTCCACTACTGTAGAGGGTGATGTTGCAATTGATTTGAATCAATTTGGGCTTGATTTGGATATTAGGGAAGGGAAATTGAGAAGGAACTATTAGGGTTCTAAAGGGGTGTAAAGAGAGGCTAAAGTTTTTAATATGATTGTTTTATAGGAAGGGGGAGGGGGTGTTTAATGTCTGCCATAGATTTATTAGGGCTAGGTTTTTAGGTCTTGATGAGTGGCTAAGGATTGTCCAACAAATTCTAGGCATTCCTATTGGTTCAAATGTCATAGGCTAATTTTCCATAAATATCTAAGAGTAAAATATCTTCCTATAATATCTAGATATTAGTAATTATCTCATGACTAGTTAACCTAATAATTCAAGGCTAATTTAGATTAGGCTAAGTTTCTAGGTCAATCCTCAAACCAACAAATAGCACATATTTAAATAATAAAAAATTCAAAAACACCAAAAAGTTAAAATGACCAAAATACCCTTAAGTAAAAAATATGGTAGTAACAGGTAACTTACTGACTTTTCTTCATCATTGCTTCTTTGATATCATTTGATACGATATAACAATTATGTTTTTAACTGCAGAAAGACCGATAGGGACTATAACTGTAGCTCCTTTAACTTTTGTAGCTTTCAATCTTAGCTCAATAATGGCTCCCCTGGACAGGTGAACGATAGAAGGGAGTTCTTCAAAAATGTCTGCACCAAGATCCCCTGGGGTATCAGCTGTTATCCCTTCTTCTTCTACATGAGGAGGAATTCCTATTGAAGCGACGATACCTAGTCTTTCAGCCATGAATCATGGCCTCGTCAAAACATACACACACGCTTTCTTCACTTTCTTGAGTATTCTAGTGTAAATGGCCATGGAAAAAGGCCAATCTTATGATTCAGTGAGGAACACTGCTTCTTTTGCGATCGGAGCTATACGTAATATTGGTGACATGGAGAGGGTTAACTTCTTGGAATGCATTCTAGACGAACTCGAAGAACCCATCAAATCTTATCAAAATCTGATCAGGGGCAACATTCAGAGCCAAGTAGAAGCAGAATGTGAGGCTTTAGCTCGTAAATTCGAGGAGCAATAACTTGTTTTGAAAGATGCTATGATTGCCTTCACGACACGATCCACATAGATGGAAAACAGCATCATTGAAGTCGCCTCTTCTGTGGAGCGTCATACGTATAAAGCAGAGAAGAAGAAAAAGGAAGTAGCCGATAACCAAACTTGTCTTCAGTAGTTGGAGACTGAAATGGATAAACTTAGTGAAGTAATCAACGCGGCCAAAAAAAGAAAGAAGAGAAACTTGCATTATCTCAAGTCGCTGCTAGTCAACTAGATAATTTGATCAGGCAGCGTAACGACTTCCTCAATGTCAAGAGTGCAGAGATAGAACTTCAAGTGAAATCCCTGCAGCCTTCACAGCCAGACGTTATGAGTGAGTTGGCCAGGAAGAGGGTGCTTGATTCCCGAGTAGAGCGTGCTGAGGCTTTGAAGAAGCTAATCATTGATCTTAGCACTCAATCTTCGGGATGAAGCTATCTTGATGTAATAATCTCTTATTTTTTTGAACATTTTGATAAAAATGTAATAATTTTTTTGTGTATGCTGGTATGAAAGACACTGATGTTTTGTGGCTCCATTACTTATTGCACATCTGTTATAGACATAAGTAATAGATATGAGTAGGAAGTATGTTCAGAGGTGCTGGACATGACATATCTTCTAGAAAATAATAATACTCGTTATATCTGCTCAAAGGTAATGTGGACGTGACAGAATATAATTTTAAAATATTATCATTTCAAGGACGACATTATCAGAGGTAACATGGACGTGACATGCCGTTGATATAAATAGTAGAATTCAGAGGTAATATGTACATGAATTTATTTATCTATTGATTTTCTTTGAGTCAAATGGGACTCAAAAATAGGATATCTTTTAAAACAACTGGGCTCCAAAAGACGATGTTTGTGACGATGTGATATGATCTAAATAGACTCCGTTGGAGATTTAAAGATTTGAAACATATACAATATTTGTTAGGAAACATAGTACATATTTTCAAACATGATATTTCTTCAGGAATTTGCCATTAATAGGCATCATAGCAACTCGGTCGTCCATCTCGGTCAGTTGATAAGCTCCGTTTGAGAAAATTTTGCTTACAACGTAGGGACCTTCCCACTTCGATTCGAACTTGCCTCTACTCATGTGTGTCATAGTCATAGGACGTCTGACAGTAAGGACCAGTTCACCTTTTTGAAATGTTCGTACTCTGACTTTACGGTTGAAGGCTTTTGAGTTACGGGCTTGATATAGCTCGATGTGTTGCTGAGCTAGTAGTCCTTTCTCGTCAAGTGCTTCAAGCTTCTGAAGTCGAAGACGATCATTGTTTTCTGTTGTGAGTTCATTGGCGATTATAATTCTCAATGATAGGATTTGAATCTCCAATGGTAGGACAACTTCACATCCATACACCAAAGAGAAAGGTGTACAGCCGGTCGGAGTATGTACGGTAGTGCGATAAGCCCATAGACACTCTCCAAGCTTTTCACTCCAGTTTCGTTTATTAGTAGAAATGAACTTTTTGAGAAGCTTGATGATGGTTTTGTTGAATGCTTCTGCTAAACCGTTAGCTGCAGGATTGTAGGCTGTGGAAGCAATATTGTTGATCCTATTGTCATCATAGAATCGAGTGAACTTTTGACTGATAAATTGGAGCCCATTATCATGAATGATTCATCGAGGAATGCCGAATCGATAAATCACATGATGTTTGATGAAGTTAATCACACTACTCCAAGGGTATAACTTCTGCCTACTTAGAAAAATAGTCGATTATAGCTAATATAAACTGATGTCCTCTTGATGATGGCAGACTAATAGGACCAATGACATCCATGCCCCAAGCTTCGAAGGGCCATAATGTCGTGGTTGGATGTAGGAATTCTGATAGTTGGTAAATGAAGTCTGTATGGATTTGACACGCTCGACATTTTCTTGCATACTCAATGTCATCTGATACCATAGTGGGCTAGTAGTAGCCCATACTTCATATACGATCCTGTAGCTTAGGATCGGGCTGATGTGCACCACAAACACCATCATGAGCTTTATGTAATATCTATTTTGCTTCATCTCTTGTAAGACAGCGTAGAAGCAGATGTCAAATGTTCGTCGATAGGGTATTTTGGAGGTATGATTATAGTAAAACCGGAGCGATCGCAGATGCATTGTTATAGCTTCCTTGGGATCTTCGGGTAAGATGTCATGTACCACAAAATTGATGAAAGGAGCCCTCTAGTCTTCACTAATGGTGTCGAGTTCGACAGAATTACTGAATTCAATATTCAAATTATGCTCGATGCAGAATAATTCTCTGTTAGTGATGACAGTCATTTGTTGTCTTCTCACTGGAATTGTTAATACTGCCACAAGATTAGCAAGTGCATCAGCGTCTGTATTGCTTGCTCGACATACATGTTCAATAAAGATGCCTTTGAACGATATAGCCAGTCTGACTGCTGTATCATGATATGGAACGAGCTCTTGATACCGTACTTCATACGTGCCTCTAACCTGATTGACGATCAGCTTAGAGTCTCCGTATACTTCAAGATATTTAATATCCAACTGTTTAGCCAATTGGAGACCAGTGAGTCGAGCGTTATATTCAGCTATATTTTTGGAGCATGGCTCGTCTAGAGAATAAGCTCTATAAATGGCCAATCCTCAGGAGATATAAGAACGATTTTGACTCCAGCGACTATAGTACCTTTAGGCTCCGATTCTGGATGCACCATCAAGGAACAGTCGCCAAGCAAGGATCTTTTCTGAAATCATGTTGGATACTAGAGTTTCATCAGGAATCTCATAATAGAGTTTGGATGTCTCAGGGATTGGATGAGCAGCCAGGAAGTCAGCTAGGGCTTGACCCTTAACAGACTTTTGTAGGACATATACCATATCATACTGTGATAGTAATATGACCAATGTAACGAGTCTAGTATTGAGTGTTTTGAGTTTCTTCATCAAGACTCAAAAAGGATTAACTCTATAGATGACATGAATGGTTTGACCCGTGATATAATGTCGCATTTTCTGGATAGCAAACATCAGGGCTAAATATTCTTTTTCTACCAGGCTGTATCGATGTTCGGCACCGATCATCGTACGACTGAAATAATAGATAGCTTGCTCATAACCCTCTTTATTCTTTTGGGCTAGCAAGGCACCCAAGGAATGATCCATTGGCCGGACATACATTATGAAGGGTATTTATGTAACTGGAGGCACCAGGACTGGCGGATTCATCAAGTACCGTTTTATGTCTTCAAATGCTTGCTGGCATTCTTCAGTCCAAATGAAAAACACACCTTTCTTCATTAGTTGAGTGAACGGTCTGCAGCATCCAGATAGATTTGAAATGAATCTCCTGATGTACGCAAGCCGTCCCTGGAATCCTCGTAGCTCTTTTAGGTTGCGTGGAGGATACATCTCTTGAATGACTTTGATCTTCTCGGGGTCTATATGTATACCGTTAGAGGTAATAACGAATCCGAGGAATTTGCCACTAGAGACTCCCAGGAAAGACTTGGTGGAATTCATCTTGAGTTGATGCTGGCGTATTAGATCGAAGATAGTTCTCAAGTCTTGGATGTGATCTTCCTTTAAACAACTTTTGACAGTAATATCGTCGACATAGCATTCGACTGTCTTCCGTAAATGTTCATCGAAGATGGTGCTCACGGCCCGCTGATAGATTGTACCTGCATTTCTAAGATCGAATGGCATGACGGTGTAGCAATAGACTCCCAGAGGAGTACGAAAAGATGTATGTTTCTCATCTTCAGGGTTCACTTGGATTTGATTATACCCGGAGAATCCGTCCATGAAAGACATCTGTTCGAATCCGCAAGTGTTGTCAATCATGACATCAGTGATCGGAAGAGAAAACTCATCCTTGGGACAAGCTTCATTGAGGTCTCTGAAATCAATACAGACTTGGACCTTCCTCATTTTCTTTATAACTGGGATGACATTAGCCACCCAGTCAAGATGTTGTTCCTCTCTGACAAAACCACAGGCGATAAGCTTCTTGACTTTAGCTTCTATAGTGTCCATCATATCAGGTAGGAATCGACGCTGTTGTTGTTTAACTGGCCTCGTATTTGGCAGGATGTTGAGCTTGTAGGTAGCGATCTGAGGATCTAATCCCGACAAATCCTCATAGCTCCAGGCGAATACGTCAATGTATTCCCTAATAAACTGAATTAGTTCCTGTTTATCCGCTTCAGGAAGGCTTTTGCTGATGATGATTGACCTTGTAGAAGCTTCATCTCCGACATCGACCTGGACCAACTGATCTTTAGTAGGTGATTCGTGTTGTTCGAAGCGAATTTTCCATTGAGTATCCATCCTTTATGCCCAAGGATCAGATTAGGGAGTTTCGACAAAATCATCATCGCCTTCGAAGAACTCGGCAGTCACCATATTTGAAGATAGAGTCACTCGATGGACGTGTCCTACACTGGTATCTGAATCCCGTGAAACAGAGTTAGAAGAATTAGATCCCTCTTCTCTGTCAGATTCAGACGCGTCTGGGGTCATAACCGGCTAGGTATAGCCCTACCCAAACTTGGTTTTGCTGTAGTATTGCAGTGACTTTCCTTTTGGGGCAAGGATACGAATAGGATTTTACCTTCACCTACCACCATTGAGGCTGGTTTTGAAGTTGTAGCCTATCTTTTGAATGATGTCTTTTGATTGTTGACTGTAACGACGTAGTTGAAGCCATCCATTATCGTCCTTTTCAGAGTCACTATCAAATGCAGTCTTCTGCTCTGTTCATTTGCTAAAAAGTATAGGAAGTTCATCTTTGTTTTGGAAAGGAACTAGGAAGAAAGAATCTTGGACTGGTACGATTAATACTTCATCTTGGATAGGTTGAACTGCTCCTAATGTAAGGGGTTCAAAGTTATCCAGGATTTTTAGATAGCACCGAGTATAATAAATAACATCAGTATACCGCAAAGGAGATGCTACTTTATTGATTTTTACATCATCATTTACAACAGGGTTCTTGATATTAGCCGATGGTTTGCTAATATTGATAACCAGAGGAGGAGAATGAGATGGAGAAGGAGAAGGTATCGATAACACGAGGCTCAGAAAAGGGGAGTTCCTTTTGCTCCATCTTTTCAGTAGGAAGATGCTTGGCATGAGAGAAGAGATGAATAGGGAGCGTCTGAGAAGACGAAGGACGAAAAGTACACCCTTTGACCGGAATTACGAGAACATCATCTGGGGTGTCCCTCTGATCTTCCTCTGTATCCATGGCCAGAACGACCTTCACGAACTCTTCTTTGTACATTCTGGAGTCAGCACAGTATGCCTCGTTACCCCAAAAAGGATTAAGATCGGCCACTTCCTTCCTAACTTCTCTATTGTCATGGACATATTTAAAGCACTGATGGAGAGTGGATGGCACAATTTTATGTTCATACAGCCATGGTCTCCCTAACAAAGCATTGAAGGAGCCATGATTGTCAATCACATAAAAAGTGACTTTTGTGCGAAGATTACCAATTTGAACTTTCAGGCAAATCTTTCCTAGTGGTTCACTTCTTCCGAAATTGAATCCTAAGATAGTCGTGATTATTGTAGAGAGATTATGCACTAGGATTTTCATGGCATCCAGTAAAGTCTTCGGCATAATGCTAATTGCAGATCTGTGATCAATCAGGATGCGATCGACCTTCATTGTATCGACATATCCTGTGTAGTATAAAGGTCGGTCATGTTGATTGTCTTCTAGGAGCGTGTCATCTTGTTGAAGGTGATGTTAGGAATCAACTCCATCACACTATGACAGTGAAAACATGCCATAGGTTCTTCTGGCTTCTTAAGGAGTGCTAGACAAGTGTCAGCTTGCATCAAAGCTTCACTTAGGGTTTCCCGAGTTTTCTTTCAGAGATGAAGGAGATCAAAAATTGATAACCTTGTCGGAGTATTGGCTAGCTAGCTGAGCCAATATGTCAAAGTTGTACGGCTTTTCAAGTCCAAGAGGTAGAGTTTTCTTCAATATTTTATCGAAGCGAACTGGCTGTTTTCCTTTGTTAGCCGCCGTCAATTTGGGAGAAAATGGTTCCACTGGAGGCGATGAAGCCGATAGAACATTAACAGCAGGAGAAGAAGATGCTGAGGGGGCATCTGGAGCTGGAGTAGGGATCTCTTGACCTTCTAAATATTCTCTCAGGTAAAGTCTTCCAGACCGGGTACCAGTCAGGGCTTCTTCTTCGGGTACAGGTGCAAATGATACTATGTTGGAGTTCTTTATCCGAGTCTTGCCTTTGGAAAAATTCCTTTGGCAAGATCAAAAGTCTGTCCAAAATCCCAAGCCAACCCGAGATTGATTGTGTTGAAGACGTAAGGAAAGAGGTACATGAGATCCCTTTCTGTGATTCAAGCCAGGGGCCTTCTGCAGATTATATCCCATCTTCATCATTAGTTTGCGAGACTGTTGACTATATAGATGGAATGTCGATTGGTAACAGGCCTCCGGCATTGGTAGTATCGTCTCAGAAGAAGAAGAAGAACTCGCCGTCGGGATGAAGGTGGCGGTTAAAGGTGGAAGATGATGATCACCCAGTGAAGTCATGTGACATGACTTGTATTTGGTTGCCTTCTTGGATTTTGTAGATGAAGTAGGTGTCTGAAAGTCAGTCACCAAGTCGGGATGGATCCACATGATTTTTCCTTTATCAGTTGACAGAGGAACAAGATCGTCACTTCGTGCAGACGAAAGATTGACAATATCCAGAGTAGCCTTCGAGATGGGAACTACTCTATCCTGTATAAGTTGAGCAGGACAGTCGCCAAACGGGAAAGAGATGACATTGGCAGTCGCAGACTTCTCATCCTGATGGAAAGTAATTGTGCCAGCATTAATTAGCTCTTGAATCTTCCCTTTAGCACATAGCATGCCCTGGTCGGATGTCCTAGAAATCTGTGGTACAGTATTTAGGATGGTCAAATTTATCTACTTCATCTGACCATTTTGCTTCGGGCAGTTGAAGTTTATTGCTCTTGATTAGGCAATCGAAGATACTCATGACGTCGTCTTTGTCGAAGGAGTACTCCTCTTTCGGACGCTGTGATCTCTATGGCAATGCTGTCGTGGTAGGTGTTGATTGACCCACATTGACAACTAAAGCTTCTTTTTCTTTCAGGTTGATGACTGAAGCTTCTTTACCTTTGACATTGATGGCCAAATCTTCTTTGCCTTTGCGGTTGTTCTGACGGCCACCACAGTTGGAATGTTCCTCTTTTTTAAGATTAGGCATCTGGTTGTTTGAACTTGTCAGCACTGTCTTCAGCTGCCCTGGCACTTACTATAAAGGAAGGCCAGTCTTGGTATTGCGTATATCCAGTCCATATGCTGACTATAGGTAACAAGTCTGATTTTTATGTATCTATAGTCAGAGCATCTGGAGTTCCTAGAGGCATTTTGAGTGCCTCTCGTCGGAAACGCTCAATAAAGCGTTCAGTAGTTTTATTAGGTCGTTGTTTAATTTTGATGAGGGCTGACATGGTAATGTCATTTTTCCCCTTATAAAGCCTCTCCAAAAACATTTGTTTGAACCCTGCAATGGAAGTTATGCAACCATCTGGCAAGCTGCGATACCAATCATAAGCCATACCTACTAAGCATCCGACAAATACTCTAGTAAGTAGAGCAACGTTTAGCTGAAGTTGATCAGTCATTACCTCCAAGTGATTGAGGTACTGACTTGGAGATGAATTGCCGTCAAACAGCATAATAGTTTGTGGTTTGTACTTAGGTGGGAATGGGGTTTCTTTCCACTCTATGGGGTAAGGTTGTTTGATCCCAAGCTTATGTAAACCATCCTTTTTCTTAAAAGCTTCGAACTGGTTACGTAAAAGCTTCACTGCTTCATTGGTATACCCTGATGCTTGGGGAGCAGTAGACTGATTCGATGTTTTAGGAGGTGAGACTGCATGATAAGCCCCACCCCTAGCACCAAAAAGACTTGGAGTTGGTAAGGTGGCATTGTGAGGAAGTTGTACCCCTAAACCAGTGTTGGTAGGAGAAGATACCGCTATCTGTTCTTGGGTTAGAATTAGATTTACAATCGGTGGAACAATGTATTGTGCCACTATTATAGCATGCGTGCTCGCCATCATCTCAGCCATATTTTTCAAGCCGACCTCTAAAGAGGCGATCCTTTGCTCCTGACTGCTAGAGCTGGATGCGTCTTGTTCTTCATTAGTGACATAAGCAGTCACTACTCTGGCCACCGAAGAGGAGCTAGTGGAAAAAATGGTCCATTCAGAACCTTCACTATCGGCATCGAAGTCATACAAGGAACCACCCCCAGGATGAAAAATGGGAAGATTCCTCTGATCGACGAAATCTGAAGAACAGATGGCAACTCTAGAGGGGGGGTGAATAGAGTTTATAGAGATAATAACCAATTAAAAATTCAACTCTATCATAAACAAAACTAATCAGAGTAAATGCGGAATTTAAAGTGAGAAGAAAGAGAGCATACGCAAACACAGCCGATTTTAACCTGGTTTTCCTCGTGGAGGACTAGTCCAGGCCTGAGAACTCTAGCTCAGGATTAAATCCACTATTTGTGAAATAGTAGTTTATAACCCGTGCCTTTTCTTCAGAAGAGCACGTCAACTTCTTACAGAGGATCGCAGTGGCAATTTGTTTGGAATTTTCCAAGCGACTTCTTCAACTCTTGCACAAGACTCCTAACTGAGAGTTGCTGAGCACTCGAGACTTAGGAAGCTTGTGGCTAGTAGATGGGAAGGATATGGCTTATCTGAGCTTTAAGTGAGAAGAGAAGAGAAGATTGGATGATATGAAATGAGAGAATTCTTGACCTATTTATAGGGTTTTTGTAGGCAGAATTCGGCCAGAATTTGGGTAGAAATTTTAAATATTTGGCCGTTGGACAACTTGCAACCAGCTAACCCTAAAATTAAGGTTGCTGATTTTTAGGGGACAAAGTTCGCCCCGAACTCTGTGTGGAGGCAGAGTTCGGCCCGAACTCTGTCTCCAGAGCACAGAACTGGTTCTTGGGGATCAATGGACATTTTCTGGATGGTGGAGTTTATGGATTTGGGTAGGCTTTTGGTCAAGTCTCAAGAGCTCAGCATGACACAGTTTACAACAGTCTAGACTCAATAAAAGTGTAAAATACAGACTCATATATAACTAAAATGCAAAGACTGGGCTGTCGTCTGACTTGAGCTTGATGTGGACGTCGTGTGTTGTATTAAATTATTACAAGTATTATTTAGTCAATGTGATCGATATTTGGTTGACTGTGACTTTGTGTCAACAATCTTCCCCATATTGATAATTGACAAAATAATAATTGTATATTCAATATTCATACCTGGACACAGTCAATGACAAAAGCGTAGCTCCCCCATAATCGGTGCCGAGCTAAATAGGATAGCTCCCCCGTAAATGATGCGTTGAACCTGTTGGCCTGATAAGGAATATCTCCCAAAAAGCACCAAAAGCACATATATACAAAAAACTAAATTGAATACAATATACAAATCTCTCCCCCTTTTGGCATTTAGCAATATAAGCAAGTAATAATGGGCAAACACACCAAAAGAGAAGAAACTGCATATTAATGAATATAACGAGCAGAGAGTAAGAGAGCTATGATAATCATAAGAGTCATCACAACTAAAACATAAAGAGTAATCATAAGAGTCATCACAACTAAAACATAAAGAGTACTGATAAACCAATTACATAAATCCAACTAAACAACTGAAAAACTGGAAAGCATAAAACATAAACTATGATCAGCAGCAGCATCATCTGGTGGAAGCCATCTCAATCATGGAGCACGAGAAGGCCCAGCAGAGTCGGAAGGATCAGTGAAGGAACGGCTGGGGTCCACAATAGCAGCATCCGGATCCAGGTAGCGCATGACCCAGGGATCGTCAATGCGATATCCCTTGCGACCGGGATCCCGCTCCATGGGAATGGGCATAGAAGGATGACGGGACATGGAATACCGAATATCGTGCAGCGAGTTGCTGAGGGCACTCATCTGCAGGGTAGTACGGTAGTCCATCTGAGTCCAACGATCGTCCTCTAATGTAAAGCAATTTTGGAGCATGGTCTGGATGGAGTCAAGAGTAGCAGGAGGAGGTGGCGCATCCTGTCCAAGTGGAGGGGCATCGGGCTCCTCATCATGGGAATGCTCAGAAGTGGCAGGAGAGGCTACGACTGCCTGAAGACGTCGTGCCTTAGATAGGAAGGCATGAGCAGGCAAGAAAGGACAATCATCAAGAGGTACATGGAATGCACGAAAGACCATAGGAAGATATAAGGCATAAACCAAGGATCGTGGTTTCTTCCTACAGTTAATCATCCAGTCCATCATGGTACGTGGAAGATTAAAAGGAACACAAAAGTGAAGATGATAAAGAGCAGATATTTCAAAATAGGTAATTTCATCGGTAGAACCCGCTTTGGGTAGAATGGTGTTGAAAATAATCCGATGAAGTTCATAGAAATAAGGATTAAGATATTTAGCCATAAGCTTGCGAGGACGTGTGTTCGGAGTGCACAAGTCGTCCTTGAAGCTTTCAAGGGAAGTCCCGTCGGGAAAACGGAACGACCGAGCTTCAACAAGCTTTTCCCAAGAGTTGGGCTCTTGAAGATTAAGATATTCGGCTAAATCAAAATCATCAAATGAGATATCAATACCCGCAACACGTGAATAGATGTGAGTATCATCATGAGTCAAGTTGCAGTAAAACATTTGTATGGCACTACGATATATGACCGAATTAGAAGTAACAAGTTCATCAAGACAGAGGTCATTAAAGAGTGCATCATATTGAGAGAAAATTGTGAAGTTTATGGGGTGTCCCGCAAACACCGGACGTGTTCGAAAATCACTAAACCATTCATTAGATGCATCTAGTGATATAAAAAGTCGGTCGTCGTAGGTGTTTGGATCATGTGGACGTGAAGGGTTGAACAATGGATGAGGGGTTGATGTTGTTCAATGGGTTGCTCAACGGGAGGAGGAGGATTCGACGAGGACGCTCCCTCGGTCCAAATTCTCTTCCCACGGTTGAACAAGCGAGGAGCCATAGCACAAAGTAGAAAAATTGAGATAGAGAAGGAGAGTGAGTTATACCTCAAATAAATGATGAACAGTGAAAGAGAATGAGAAAATAGCCCTTCTCCTTGATTTTGGTGAGAGATGGAGCACTATGGAGAGAAAACTAGGGTTAGGGTTTTAGAAAATAGTGGAGGAGAAGAAGAAAATGTGGTCAGAAAGAGGGAGGAGGAAGAGAAACCGAATATAAGGGAAGGGTTTCTCTTGGTCGGAGTGAATCAGGACCATTGGATCAAGTTTTGATCAACGGCTGGAACCTGTCCCCGATTCTGGAACAGAGAGGCCGAACTCGGCCCGAACTCTGGTAAGGGCAGAGTTCGGCCCGAATTCTGGGTCCTTGTCCTAGAACTGAAATCAGGCTGAAAGGATGAAAAATTGGTTAAGTATGGGAAATCAAGATAAGTTATAAAGATAAATGATTAAGAATTTCAATAAACCAGATAGTAGAAGTAGAAAGATAGCAATATGAAATTGAAAAATAGCATACCAGTAAGTGATAAATCAAAATGTACCGTATAATAAACAAGGAGTTATATTATAATTCAATATTTTGAATTTGCCATGACTTAGCTGCAGGGGTCGGATCCCAGCTAGCGGTAGTCCTGAGGATTAGTGTACCGTGTCGCTTAGGCTTTTACGCCTTGTTGTCAGAAGGGCCCTTTCGGCTAGTACTCATAGCAAGTTCATCATAAGAGAATCACAATATAATCGATATTTACGCAGGTGAATTTTAATTTATGACGGCTTCATCTAAAATTCTAAGTTCACGACAAAGAAAATTGAAGCGCTCTTCGGATAATGGCTTCGTGAAGAAATCAGCTAACTGATGATCAGTGTCAATAAATTCTAAGTTAATCGTGCCATTTTGCTGATGATCACGCAAAAAGTGGTGTCGAATTTCAATGTGCTTTGTGCGTGAGTGACAAATAGGGTTCTTAGTCAAGTTTATAGCACTGGTATTGTCACAAAAGATAGGAATATGCATGAAAGATAAATTATAGTCTTCAAGGGTTTGCTTTATCTACAGAATTTGTGCACAACAACGCCCAGCTGCTATGTATTCAGCTTCAGTTGTGGATAGTGCGACAGAATTCTGCTTTTTGCTAAACCAAGAGACTAAAGCCTTTCCTAATAAATGACACGTACCGCTCGTACTTTTACGGTCGACCTTGCATCCAGCAAAATCAGCATCAGAGTAACCAATGAGGTCAAATGATGTTGACTTGGGATACCATAGGCCCACTGTAACCGTACCCTTAAGGTATCTGAAGATACGCTTAACTGCTGCCATGTGCGATTCCTTAGGATTTGCTTGATATCTAGCACACAGGCAAACGCTAAACATTATATCAGGGCGACTAACAGTAAGATAGAGTAGACTGCCTATCATACCTCGATACTTACGTTGATCTACGGGTTTGCCGCTGTCATCTGGTTCAAGCTTGGTTGAAGTAGCCATAGGAGTGCTGATTGGTTTGACGTTATCAAGGTCGAATTTCTTCAGCATGTCCTTTGTATACTTCGACTGACAGATGAAGATTCCATTTGACATTTGTTTGACTTGCAGCCTAAAAAAGTAGTTGAGCTCTCCCATCATGCTCATCTCAAACTCGGTCTGCATACACTTGGCAAAATCTTGACAAAGGGTTTCATCAGTAGAACCAAAAATAATATCGTCTACATACATTTGAACTAAAAGAATAGTGTCCTTTAAAGACTTTATGAAAAGTGTAGTATCAATTTTCTTTTTTGAAAAACCTTTCTCAAGTAAGAAGTTGCTAAGCCATTCATACCAAGCTCTGGGGGCTTGTTTGAGGCCGTATAGCACTTTTTTTAACTTGAACACGTGGTCGAGAAATTTATGATTTTCAAAACCAGGGGGTTGTTTTACATAAACTTTCTCCTTAATAAAACCATTCAAGAAAGCACTTTTAACATCCATTTGAAATAATTTGAAATTTTGAAAATTTGCAAATGCACAAAGCATCCGAATGGATTCTAATCTAGCAACAGGAGCATATGTCTCATCGTAGTCGATATCTTCCTCTTGGTTGTATCCTTGGGCTACTAGACGAGCTTTGTTGCGTGTGACTGAACCATCTTTATTTACTTTGTTTCTAAAAACCCATTTAGTACCAATAATTGAGTGATTAGCCGGTCTAGGAACGAGTTCCCATACTTGGCTCCTCTCGAATTGGTTGAGTTCTTCTTGCATAGCAGAAATCCAAAATTCATCATTGAAAGCTTCTGAAATGTTTTTAGGCACAATTTATGAAATAAAGGCAGTGCTAGCAATAGAGTCTCTTAATGATGATCTAGTAGTTACTCCTCGTGAAATCTCACCGATTACCAAATTTTCTGGATAAGAAGGCTTGAAAAAAAATTTCTTAGGCAAGCTTTCCAGAGAATTTGTTTCAGTTGGGATGTTCATTGGAGTAGACGTTGATGGTTCAACATCATCATCAAGAGTAGCTGCTGTACTGTTATCTTCATCAAAAGTCACATTTGTAGACTCTTCCACAATTAAAGAGCATTTGTTAAAAACTCTATATCCCTTACTCTTGGCGGCATAGCCAAGGAAAATACAATCGTCAGCTTTGGCATCAAATTTACCTAAGTTGTCTTTGGTGTTAAGGATAAAACATCTGCAGCCAAAAACTCTAAAATAAGAAACATTTGGGGTTCTCCCAAACCAAACCTCATAGGGTGTCTTTTTCGTAATAGGACGAATAAGTACCCTATTTAAAATGTGGCATACTGTACTGACAGCTTCAGCCCAAAAGTATTTCGGAAGTGAAAACTTGTTCAACATGACTCTAGCCATATCGCCAAGAGTCCTATTCTTCCGTTCCACAACACCATTTTGTTGGGGAGTTCTAGGACAAGAAAACTCATGATCAAAACTATTGGAATCACAAAACTTTTCAAAATCAGAATTTTTGAATTCGCCTCCATGATCACTTCAGATTCGAGTGATCATGTAGCCTTTTTCGTTTTGAACTTTCTTGACAAAAATCTTAAAAACTGAAATAGTATCACTTTTATAAGTAAGAAAGAAAACCCAAGTAAATCTTAAAAAATCATCAACAATAACAAATGCATAGAGTTTTCCACCAAGACTGGCTACTCTACTAGGACCAAATAAATCCATATGAAGTAGTTGCAGGGGTCTAGTAGTGCTTACAGAGTTTATGGAATGGAAAGATGATTTGGTTGCCTTATTCAACTCACATTCGGCACATACGGTATCCTTTTTGAATGTGATGTCGGGCAAGCCTCTAATTAGCTTCTTGGTTGATAGCCTGGATATAGTATCCATGTTGGCATGACCAAGACGCTGGTGCCATAGTAACCGTTCATCTTTGTGAGCATATAGGCATCTACCTGCATGGTTAGTATCTAGAGACAAATAAAAAATATAAATATTGTCCTCTCTTACCACTTCAAAAGCAATATCTCCTGTTGACCTATCATATATAAGGTATTTGTTTTGTCCAAAGTTAATGTCATAACCATGGTCAGCAAGATGACTGATGCTGAGCAAGTTATGCTTTAACTCGGTCACTAGGCATACATCATTTATTACGGGAGAGGGAGGATAGCCAATAACACCATTACCTATAATATACCCTTTTAGGTTATTTCCGAAGGATACATATCATTCTCTCTTCATCGATAGTGATGCGAAAAGATATGCGTCTCCCGTCATATGCCGCGAGCATCCACTATCGAGAATCCACTTACTCTTAGTTGAGAAGGGAAGGTCCACCTACATTAAGAGTAGATGTGAACTTTGGTACCCAAGTTCTTGAAGGTCCTGAAAAGTTAGCTTTTGGAAACCATGCATATATCTTTTTATCAACTAATCTTCTGATTCTACATTGTGGTGATATGTGTCAATGTAGACCACAATAAGTGTATGTAGCATTTTTATTTACATTAGGAGCATGCTGATGATGTCTATAAGAATATTGATGATATGTAGATTCAGCATGGTGATGATGTTGATATGGCATGGCATGATGAGATTGTCTATATGGCATGGCATGATGAGATTGTCTATATGGCATGGCATGATAAGATTGTCTATATGGCATGGCATGATGAGATTGTTTATATTTGGAGTGATGTTGATTGTGTCTTTGTGCAACATGATGATGACTGTGTGTAGCATGATGTTTATGTGACATATGATAACTATTTCTACGTACATGAGGTTTGTGAAAGTGTGTGTACATGTAAGCATAATTGTGAGCAGCATGAGTATGACGTGGTTGACTAGTTTGAGTAGTGTCATGCTTTGTGTGTGTCTCATGTGATTGGGTTTGAGGTTGAGCAACCTGTTTTCCCAGTTTAGTCTCTAGTTTCTTAGAGACAGCTTGCAATTCAGTGATCTTAGCATTCAAACCATGCAACTTAGTAATATTGATCTTGTGTCTATTCTTTTCTTCTGCAAGCTCTGTGTTGAGCGTTGTGATTTCTTGTGTTTGTTGCTCAATACGTGCCTCGACATCATGTAGGCTTATTTTAAGCTTAGATACCTCATCAGTGACATCCGTGGGTGCAGTGTCTCTAGTATTATCAAGTAAAAGAGAAAGTCTTTGTATTTCAACTTCATGACTTTTGATTTTGTCCTTGGCTTGTTTGTATTTACTAATGACCTTTTTATGGTCACTAAGTAAATCAGTGAAAGCATCGCCAAGTTCATCAAAAGTGAAGTCGTCAAGAGTTTCGTTAGATACCTTGTCGGATGTTGCCATTAGGCAAACATTAGCCGTATCTTGAGGAGAGTTCTTTTCTTCCTCGGAGTCACTAGCATCGCTTTCATGCCAGATGCTTGTGTTGGCATATTTCTTTGAAGAGGTCTTCTTGTATGGCTTCTCATAGCGATTGCTTTTCTTTGAGAATGGACAGTCTTTTCGGACATGTCCCGTCTTCTTGCAACCGTAGCAAGTAGGCTCTTCTCTTCGTCTTCTTGTGGTTCCTTCTTTCTTCGGTTGAAGCGAAGGAATTTCTTGAAGTTGCGAACCATGAGGGCTTGATCATCATCTTTTGAGTTGTCGTCATCCGTCTCTTCGGGTTCAGCCCTCCGTCGGTGAGCTTTGAGTGCGATCTCTTTAGCCTTAGGAGCAGGCTCTTCGAAGTCCTTGAGGTCAAGCTCATGAGTCATTAGCTTTCCCATCAAGGTTTCCATGGACATGGTTGTGAGATCGTTTCCTTCTATGATGGCTGTCACCTTAGGGTTCCAAATTTTTGGTAACCCCTAAGTAGCTTGCGAATCTTCTCGTGATTTGAATATTATTTCCAAAGCGAGGACAGGGGGTTGATGATGTCGAGGAATCTTGTGAACATCTGCGTGATCGTCTCGTTTGGCTTCATCTTGAAGGCCTCGTATTCTTGAGTGAGACGGCTTATTCTTGATTCCTTGACTTGGGTGGTTCCTTCATGCGTCACTTCTAGAAGCTTCCATACTTCGTGGGAGGTGGTGCATGTAGATACCCTGTTGAACTCATTCCTGTCTATAGTACAGAATAAAGCATTAATAGCTCTCGTATCTAGACTTGCCTGTTTCTTCTCCTCGTCATAATATTTGTCATGTGATTTCTCAATGAGATCACCGTTGACAACTATCCTGGCGGGCTTTTTGTAACCGTCAGTGACGATAGTCCACAGGTCAAAGTCTAGAGACTTGAGATAAAAACTCATCCTTGTTTTCCAATACGTATAGTTAGTTCCATCAAATAGGGGAGGCCTATGAGTGGACTGTCCTTCACCGTGATTGGAAATCAAGGATTGTGTGGTTGCCATGGATCAGCTCTATGATGTAAATTCTTGTAAAGAGAACAGAGCTCTGATACCAATTGAAGAACAGATGGCAACTCTAGAGGGGGGGTGAATAGAGTTTATAGAGATAATAACCAATTAAAAATTCAACTCTATCACAAATAAAACTAATCAGAGTAAATACGGAATTTAAAGTGAGAAGAAAGAGAGCATACACAAACACAGCCGATTTTAACCTGGTTTCCCTCGTGGAGGACTAGTCCAGGCCTGAGAACTCTAGCTCAAGATTAAATCCACTATTTGTGAAATAGTAGTTTACAACCCGTGCCTTTTCTTCAGAAGAGCACGTCAACTTCTTACAGAGGATCGCAGTGGCGATTTGCTTGGAATTTTCTAAGCGGCTTCTTCAACTCTTGCACAAGACTCCTAACTGAGAGATGCTGAGCACTCGAGACTTAGGAAGCTTGTGGCTAGTAGATGGGAAGGATATGGCTTATCTGAGCTTTAAGAGAGAAGAGAAGAGAAGATTGGATGATATGAAATGAGAGAATTCTTGACCTATTTATAGGGTTTTTGTAGGCAGAATTCGGCCAGAATTCGGGTAGAAATTTCAAATATTTGGCCGTTGGACAACTTGCAACCAGCTAATCCTAAAATTAAGGTTGCTGATTTTTAGGGGACAGAGTTCGGCCCGAACTCTGTGTGGAGGCAGAGTTCGGCCCGAACCCTGTCTCCAAAGCATAAAACTGGTTCTTGGGGATCAATGGACATTTTCTGGATGGTGGAGTTTATGGATTTGGGTAGGCTTTTGGTCAAGTCTCAAGAGCTCAGCATGACACAGTTTACAACAGTCTAGACTCAATAAAAGTGTAAAATACAGACTCATATATAACTGAAATGCAAAGACTGGGCTGTCGTCTGACTTGAGCTTGATGTGGACGTCATGTGTCGTATTAAATTATTACAAGTATTATTTAGTCAATGTGATCGATATTTGGTTGACTGTGACTTTATGTCAACAAAATCTTGGTCAGAATCAGGGAGATTCCTTTGACTGATTATTTCTTGGTCGGAAGGATGATTCCTTTGACCGATTGTCTCTTGGTTGGAAGGAAGATTCCTTTGACCGATTGTCTCTTGATCAGAAGGAAGATTCCTTTGACCGATTCTCTAAGCTGGAAGGAAGATTCCTTTGACCGATTGCCTCTCGACTTTTTGATCTGGTATGTTGGTAGACTTCTTTGTCGGAGTTATAGATCCGATCCAAGTATTGTTGACTGGCGTTGTGGGATGCATTGCGTCTCGGACGCTTTCTACCCAGTACTTCGAAACTTCATATTGACTGAGGTAAACAACAACTCGTCTTTATCGACCAGGGTTACTTTAGGAGGGACGTTGTATTTCAGACAAATAATTGTAATTTATGTGATCGAAGATGGTTTGTCTGGCTAATTTGCAACAACATGGTACTTGAGCCTCATGGAAAGCAGACTGGAGTTCCTTGCATGTGGTTATTGTGGGGTATAAATCTCTGTCTACTATTATGATTAGTTTAGGAGATTGTGGGTAGTTCAAACGATCGAAGACAGACCATTTTGCTACCTGGCAACAACACTTAATCACTATCTCATGGTTACAAAGATGATCCGTAGGTGGAGTCATAGATACATGAGATGGA
This sequence comes from Iris pallida, assembly GCA_029216955.1. NCBI lineage: Eukaryota > Viridiplantae > Streptophyta > Magnoliopsida > Asparagales > Iridaceae > Iris > Iris pallida. The sequence continues at coordinate 40,643,498 of JANAVB010023800.1, read as the reverse complement.
CCTGCGATCTTCCGCTTTTGTACAAGAAATTCGCAGAGATCGGTTACCTTAACAGGGTAAGGAAAAGAAGAAGGTATATGTTCATAGATTACAATGGGAACATGGTTCCTGTTCATGAGATGTCATGTCCCTTGAGTGTACATGGAAGTGCTGAGTTGATTAGCATAGGTGAAAGGGTCTTTGACTTTAGAAGTCTTCGTTCTGTGCAGATTAGCAACTGGCACAGACTGCAATTAGTGCGCCTTATGGCTTGATGAAGCTGGCTCAGATTTGCGCATATTGATATAGGCGCGCATGTCAGGGTGGTGCACTTCTAGTGTATTTGTCTGGGATGCCATCTACTTTTCCTGTTTGGATCTTGATATGCGTAGAGTTGGTAGATCCTGATTTAGATTTGGTAGGTTCTTAAGAGTACGCAAAATGCCTTGCTGCCCTGTGCACCTAATTCCAGCGTGCTTAGTATGACGCAAACGAGTAGCAGGAAGTCAATTTTGAGCAGTGATTGGTGCAAGGCACAATCATGGGTGTTTTCCACCAAATCATAGACTGGAGAAGAATGAGGAAAGGCTAAAGGACGCTTTTCCTTATTCTGTATAGGAGCAAAAATGGATGGGTTCTTCCCCAAGTTGAAAACTAGGAAAGAAGAGGGAGTAGCCAAAGGGCATTTCCCCTTGTTCTGTACCAAGGTAGTAGTTGGCGCAGTCTGTACAGAAGCATGAGGAAAGGCCAAAGGGATCTTTTCTTTGTTCTGTACAGGAGCAAAAATGGATGGGTTCTCCACTGAGCTTAGAACTGGAGAGGAAGAGGGAGTAGCCAAAGGGCATTTCCCCTTGTTCTGTGCCAAGGCAGCAATTGGCGCAGTCTGCACATAAACTGTGATTGGTGTTCTGGAGGACTTAGGATTCCAGATGGTGTGCACCTTGTTCTTGGAGGCAACAGTAGCACGCCTGGCCTCCCCAACACCAATCATAGCTTCATAGGCTGTTTGGTCGACTTGGACAACCAAGGTCTTCTGCGTCTTGCCGATCGATGCGATATTACATTGAGTTGTCACCATCTCGTCAGAGGAGAAGGTCATCCCTAGCAGAGTCGCCATTTTGTTTACAAAAATAAAAGTTTGATTTACAAACTAAGAAAAAGAAAAGTACAATGAGTACAATTTGATTCTGGAAAAGTATAACTATAGGAATCTGATCTGAAGATGATCACTTTATCCCTTGGACGATGTGATATCAAAGACACGAGCCTCTGGAGAATGCAACAGCCTTTAGCTATCAAGTAGTTATTCTGAGTGGCGTACACTGTATTTTGTGCGCTATTCATTCAGTTGCATAAATGGTTACTTGAACTGCTAGGGACGTGTGGCATTCTGTGAAGATATGTGCGTGGTCGTGGGAAGTGTAGTGGACACATTCTTTGAGATTAGTGGCTTGCGTGCTACGTCATCTGGCTTCTGAATGAAAATTAATTAGGTGGCCCCAGCTTGATAGGTGGCGCCAGGCGCAACCTAATAACTGGCACCCCTTACTCAGTTTGTCAATTCTTTCATCATTAATTACCTCACGCCACTTGATGACTGGCACGAACTAGCTGTCAGCATTTATTAAGAAGCTGACACAGTCTCCTCGAGCGCTGTGTTTCCTGGGATTCGAAGAGATTTGTTTCGACTGACAAGCTGTCAGTCATCATTATGACTAAAGAAGCTTGTCACGTAGTGCACGCGCCACCTGACTTAAGGTGCAACCCAATGACTAGCGCCATTATCAATCCTGGCACTATCTTATGAATAGTGCCTAATTATTTTTGAGCTCCTATATGTATATTTTTTGGTGCAAAGTGAGTCTAACGGCAGACACCGTTCTGACCCAAAATTACCATTTTGCTCCTATGTCCAAAATTGGACTTATGGGTAGGCTATCCTAGCTAATTTAATTATTCTGGACTTATTAGTGATATTTGTTTCATCATCCGAGGACTTCTGTTTGATTTCTCCTTCTGTAATATCATTAAATTATAATTAATTTATATATGTTCGTATTTGGAATTCGTGCGTCGAAACTGAGATCTGTCCATTCCAGTGATCTCACATCGCTGAAATTGACAAAGTAACCATATGGATCACCAAGATAAGATTTTTAACCTTTTGGTTGATCATCTTATCTCGATTTGCATAAGTTTTGTCACATGAATTACGAGATACAAACTTAATATTTAAACCTAGAGTTTATAATCCATATTATTAACGAATAATGATCATAGAGATTAGTGTAACCATGTTCTAGATGGTATGATTAATAAATGGCTTAGGTAACCTAGGGATTACACGACTTAAAATGACCCAAGCTTTCTGGATAGGAGCGGTTAGTCATAATTTTATTTAGTAAATAATATGTATTTGTTTGTGATTTGGGGCTGATAGATATTGCACGGAGTATGATTCATTGGTTCATGGATAGTTCGAGTAGATTTTGGCATTGTAGTTTCAGCACAGATTAGACAAAACTCCAGTCAAGTATACCTTGCCTACTTGTATAGTTTAATCTCATACATTTCTATATTGTTATTTCTTTTTAGTCATATTTCATTACCTGCTATTCATGTTCATGATACTGCTATTTTCTTATTTTACGTACACGTTCCTTATTTAGTCATCTTATGCCACCGTTGTTCCACATGAGTCTTTTGACAATATTGACTAGTCTTCTACCTTCGCCCCTGTACTTGATTTGACTTGACCTGTAGTCATGTTTGATTGTTAGGCATTGTGTCACGACCCGCACCCTAGAGTAAGGGCACGAGACGTGGGTACGTCCAGCCTACGCCATAGTGTCGGCGGTAGAATGCTGTCCTAGGTCACAACATCTAACAGTTAAAGGTAATAACAGTTATACTCCCCGAATGGGGGTAACATAACAGAATATATCTTAATCACATCTAAGGTAGAATACGATAAGATAGAATGATATAAAGATGCAAGATCCAATCCACAGGAAATACAATAGATAGAAAGCTAAGTGTCTAGATAAACTCCACTAACATCCAGAAATAATACAGATCCAATATAGACAACTCAATCTCCAATACTATGAAATAAGATAAAGACATCTATGGAGCAACAGTCTCTACAGCTAAGTGATCCGATTGGAAGTCCGGATCGCAAGTGTCCTCTAAGGCTGTTCCATAGAAAGTATCTAAGCAGGCCTCCTCCTCGTCCTCTGTAAAATTTTTAACAGATCCAATCAGGACGGAAACGAGCACATATCTCTCAAAATAGTTCATAACAGGTTAGGAGTATAAATCATACAATAGAGTAAAATACAGGAAATACTGATAAGGAAGTACAGGGAAACAGAAGATATTTGTAACTGAAAGTAAATACATGATAAGTAAAGACTGTAAGTGGCTAAGTGATTTAGAGTATAATATGGTTATGTAAATGGCTTAGGAGCACATGAATACAACTAAGAAGCACATGAATACCTACTGGGGATAGTGTTCACATAACCAATTCTACTCACCCCGCCCTAATCATTACACAAGGATCCATTCAAGTTACGTTATAGGCACATGAATACAGCTAAGATACGTGAACTCATGTAATGAGTACTACATGAGGCACATGATAGTACATGAAAGAACATGAGAATATGTAAATACATGAACTAGTACGAGTACAAGGAGCACCTGATGCACATGATAAAGTACATGAACATAAAATACCCGATGCACCCGTAGAGGGATAACATATCAGGAAAGGATCCATATAGTACTAATCCGTGAAGATATGTGTCAGCATCATGTAGAGTAATCTAGAGCAAGAATATAGTCCAGACAGGTATGAAAAGATCAGAGAATGTACTCGCCTGCTATCTGAATGTCCAAGATGAAAGTACTATCCGAGGAGTAGTGTGTAGCTCCTATTCAGAACAGTACAAGTCACAACAAGTCCAGAATGGTAATAAGATGCACTACAATGCATTCTACATGAATCTAGGTCAATCTAGGCCAAAGTCAACTCTTGGTCAACTCTGGTCAACCCTAGAAGTCAAACTGGGTCAACTAGGTTAAACCTAAGTCAAACCAGTCTATACTAGTCTAACTAGTCTATTATAGGTCTAACAAGTGTGCACAAGTCCAATCTAGGCTCTATACTAGAATTTAAGCCACCCATAAGCCATAGGCTATACCATGCCTATGAACCAAACCATAATCACATGACCACATGCCAAATAATATATATTTAAAATAACACACATATTGATATATTATATGATATAACATAGAAATATACATAGCATATAGGTTACCTTAATGTATACCACACATATATATAGGATACCTATATATATACAATATGGTAACACACATTATATAATACATCTCAATATATATACATATACATTCACATACATATAGAGAATGGGAAAGGGAATGTGGTGGTGTATGTGTTATGAGAGACAAGAGTGTGTGGGAGAATACAAGAGAGTGTGATATGGTATGTGTGTGTGTGTCAAGAGGGTAAAAGAGGGCATGTGTGTATGATCCTATACAGGAAATAGTTAGAAGAAAACAGTGGCATTAACAATATGGAAACTGGAAAATAATCTCAGGTATTAGGTAATTCAGCATATTAAGAAGGAAATAACAGTGAATACATCTCAGGAAAAATAGAAAAAATGTAATAACAGTGAAGTATATATTATCCTGAATTCAGTGAGCTAACAGTGGCATGTATCAATGTAAAATCAGTACATGGTGTGCACCTGTGTACAGTGAGTGAAGCAATGGAAAAACATAAAAATTAGTGGTACAATATCAGTGAAGTTTAAGGGAAAACAGTTCAGTACTGAAGGTTAAATCAGTGAAATGTTAACCAAATTTCTCAGTTTTCACAAGAGGAACCAACCTCAGGAAATAGGAATGAAATAATAGTGAAGGTGGCAGTTCAATAGGAAGGAATGAATCTCAGGTTTCAAAAATGAATTCAACATTTCAGTCCCAACATTACAAATCAGAATTTGAACCCAATCAAAACCAAATTAACTATTCAACTCAGTTAAGCATATTTTAAGAGAATCATTTAACTCAGTTTAAGGCTATTCAGAGATCACAATCTCAGGTTTTAGTTTACAGGGAAACTTATCAGTCATGGCTATTAGAATTCAATTCATTGCCTAATTATTCCATTTCAAAACACCATAAAATCTAATTGAAAGTAGTAATCAGGAAGTAAACACAACTGAATATATGGGAATCATGCAATCGGTGAAAAAAAATAACATCAATAGGAATTGAATTAAAAGTTCAGGAAACCTGAAAACAATGTATTAGTAACCTGTCAACCCATTGTCCAAAAATCTCATTCACAAACCAAAAACCAATTTTGAATGAAAATACTTCATTAACATGGACTAAGAATCATGTGGGGATATTTAACTGTGAGAAACATCATTTAAAACAGGGATTAGATGGTTCAAAAATTTAGAAAAACCAGTATCAGCTACATAGTATCAGTCGAAAGCCATTTCATCCCAAATCGAGTCCAAATTCACATTAACAACTAAACTATCATGTAAACCTAATCTAACAGAGATTATATATCATATTTAGGATCTATTAACAAATTAAAACACAATTAAAATTATTTAAACAGAATTGGAAACAGGGAAACTAACTGGCACACTGATACGCACAGCGCGCTCCCCGTGCATGCATGATATCGTGTCCGACACGACACGAGGGCTCGTGTCACTTGACACACGTGATGTCAGTGGTCGCCCATGGTGTATGTCAAATTTCATGAGTCGACGTGTCGTGTGCACAGCACAAACAGCCCCGAGCAGCAGGGCAGCTACAGTGTCCACGCGCGCGCGTGTGCACCCGCGTGTTCGTGTGTCCGTAGCGACACGACACGACACCAATATGTGTTTAGAGCAATAGAATCTCATAAGCGAGGTTAAAACCTAAATTCCTATTCAATTACATTGCTGAAAATAAATCAAAATGCCCTTTGGGGTATTTCATCAAACACCTAATTACATGGACTGATACGTGTCCGATACGGATACGTACATGACTCAAAACCTAGGGTTAGCTACACCTACAGCTAGGGTAGGCCTAGGGCTTCCTAGATATGCAATAAAATCAATATTTCATGGTGTAGATTTGAATTTACCTATGAGTGTGCAAAGCTCAAAAAGCCCCAAATGAAAGTGGTTCCTCAAGCCACCAAACTCCTTCAAATTGTTTCTCCTCTGAAATTTCTCAATAACAAAAGCAAGTAAACTAAATTGAGAGCCTATTGCAATTGGTTTGGGTGGAAAAGGAATTGAAATGGAATTTCTAGGATTTAATGAAGATGGAGACTCACCTCTTTCTCAACTTGCAAATATTCCTAATGGAGGCTAGCCCTAATTTCTAGAAGGGGATTAAATAGGTGGGAATCCCTAGTCTAGTGTGGCCGACCAAGTGGGTTGGGCTAGGGCTAGGTCACATGGTGTTGGGTTGGCCCTCTAAGGCTAAAATTACAAGTCATGACTTGTGAAACCACAAGCCATTTTCTAATCAAATCAAATCCTAATCTCTCCAAATAAGCTCTAATGAATTAAATGCCACTAACATAGGTCAAGCTAGGTGTAGCTGCCCTTCCCAAAAATTTGGAATAATTTCTATTATTAATTATTTTCTTAGAATGGTGATTTTAGATTTTATAGATAATTATTTAGTAAATTATTACGGTAGATGATTTTAGCCATGATGGAGTTTTGAAATACACGGTGACTAGAAATCATGGCACGGATAGTGTCACGGCATGTTTTGACTAGTGCATTAGCCATGTAGGTCATGCGACACATCCAATGACATTCGTGTTGATGAAATATGGCATGAAGGTCTTGTATTTAGTTTAATGGTTTAATAAATATTTCTAAGTATTCATAATTAAATATTATTATTATTAGTTCATATTCAATGACACTTGTATAAAGTGGATCTATGTGCATTTTAGGATTTTTAGACTGTGCAATATGGTATATATACCATTATTGATTTATTAAAATTACTATTATTATTATTATTACTATTATTATTATTACTATTATTACTATTATCGATATTATTGATATTATTATTATATACTACTATTCTATTATTGGTTATTATTATTATTATCTAATAAAGGTATAATATATATAGATTATATATTTATTATATTTTGTATGTGAATATATGTTGAAGTAGTATATAAATATATATATATATATATATATATATATATATATTTTATATATATATATATATATATATATATATATATATATATATATATATATCTTATACAAATACACAATATATATATACACATATGTTTACACGTGTATGCGTATATACATATACCCATATATACGTATATATATATATATATATATATATATATATATATATATATATATATATATATATATATATAGAAATATGTTCAATGACATATATGTATTATATATATAGATATATATATATATATATATAGTGTTATATTATATATAGATATATATAGTGTTGTATAGAATATGTTCAACACAATGGACTACAATGGACTATAGCTGAACCCGAGCTTTAGAACCCCCCGAGCCCAGGCCTAATTCCCCACCCTCAGCATTCCGAACTCAGCTAATGCCAACCCGACCCCAGACTTCCATAACCATAAGTATATATAAATCGAAACCGTCGAGAGAGATCAATCGAGAAACTCAATCCCAAAACCCTATGCGCGCCGCCTCCCTAACTCATGGGCGAACCACCCACGGCCGTGATCCGTCGCACCAGGCCGGAGTCGGCCGGAAGTCCACCTGAAGAGCGCGCAACAGCCGCGGAAACCCTGCAGTCCCGTTAGCAAGGTACTTAACTTCCAACTTCGATTTCTCCCTTATCGCTCCACGAAAACTCGACCCGTAAAATGTTTTGGATAGCCCAGTTGTCCCTCTCAAACCATGTTCAATTAGAATAAATTCTAGCGGATTAGGATTTCCAGAAAATCTTTACAAACATCATAAAAAAATGACTGAAGTATTAATCAATTTCTTAACTCAAACTGTTGATTTGGAAGAGAGGTTTCCAACAGAGAAATAATGAGTTGCAAAATCTATTTGAAGGCAGTCCTAGACAACATATAGGGCTTTCCAACCATTTTTGTGGATTTGGAAATCATCGACTACGCGTCGAGAAATCAAATCCCAAAGTTTCCCAAAAATCTATTTTCAAAACTAGAAATTTGTTCCACACGACGTGCGTCCCGCCAATCCGGACGACGTGGTCGTGAACCGAACACATCGAAAGCTACGTAATGGTTTCGTGGTCGTATGGGCTTTGACGGAATTCAAATTGGTCGCGTGTGCGCGATGAATTTAATGTGTATCCGTCGAAATTCACCGTATCGGGCACTTTGCAAATTCTCTAATTACTTTGTGCACGCTCATCGGATCGAGATGAAACTTACACCAACAGGACCGTATCGTTTTTCTGGTCCTGTATGCCAAGTTTGGTCCAATTCTGAGACAGTTGAATCGTACGTCGTTTTGCGGGCCCCACGGTCCCACTCAACGGACGTTTTTGTGCACGGCCCGCCGAAATCCAACTTTGGACATACGGTTGGGTTTGTATCAAAAAACTGGATCCGTAGACATGTAGTTTGACGACTTTAGAGACCGTTGACTCTGGCATGCTTTTCGGTACAAAGCGGTCCAACGGCGGACACCGTTTTGGTCCGAAATTACTGTTTTGCTCCTGTGTCGAGAATTGGACTTAAGGACAGGCAATCCTAGCTAATTTGACTATTCTGGGAACATTGGTAATATTTATTTCATCTTTCGGGGACTGTTGTACAGGTTTTGACTATTGTGGTACATTGAGTATTTCAGACTGTCGGTTTCACCAGCAGAGGACCACAGGCGAGTACAGTTTATTGTCTGCATTTTGATATTGATCTTTACTATAATTCATTGATTAGTCATTGGTTATGTGATTTTTATACTCTATTATAAATTGTTGAGTCGGGAATGAGAAGTACCAAGGATGTGTGATCCGACCGTAGACCGTGTTTATTTTCATGCAGTAGATATTGTAGCCCGTATTTATTTTCTGCAAGTAGTATAGCTCGTGTTTATTTTCTGCAAGTAGTATAGCCCGTATTTATTTTCTGCAAGTAGTATAGCCCGTGTTTATTTTCTACAAGTAGTGTAGCCCGTGTTTATTTTCTGCAAGTAGTGTAGCCCGTATTTATTTTCTTCAAGTAGTGTAGCCCGTGTTTATTTTCTGTAAGTAGACATTGTAGCCCGTGTTTATTTTCTGCAAGTAGACATTGTAGCCCGTGCAGTGTAGCGGCCCAGACTGATCACATATCAAAGGTACTTCTAGTAGTTGGGGAAAGTAATTGGTGTCTAATTATTTACTATTGTTTTTCCGTATTTCCTGTTTATTTTCAAACTCATGATTGATGTCTAACCATTATTTTATAGTCATTTTCTTTATTTGAAATTGCATTCAGTGAATTGTGCTCGTTCCATTCCTGACTGAAAACTAACATTTTCAGGTTAGCCGTGGATTCACTTAGCTTGGGGAGTGACGGGAATACTTGCAGACAAAGCCTAGAGACTAGCTAGATAGTTGAGTTGTAGTCATTCATTTATTTGTACAAGTTTATATTTTTCTACAAATGTAAAACTTGTGATCATTGTAAGTTAAATTAATTATGTGAATGAGCATTATTTGTGATTTTGATCTTCATGGCCGTGACAGCGTTCTACCGCCGACACTGCGGCGTAGGCTGGCTTGGACACATCTTGTATCCGTTTTAAAAAAGAAAATGGGTGCAGGTCGTGACAAGTTTTTATGGTGGCCCATGCAGGTCAATCTTTGCAAATCATGCGAACTCGTGATAGTACTTAAGTTAGTCGTACTATTGCGAGCCTATGACTAGAAATGCTCATTCACGAATTAGAGATTAATTTAATTTAAAAGAATGACTAGGACTAAGAGTCCCTTATACAAATTGACCGATGGGTAGTCTAGGCCATGCAATTTAGATGAGGAGTTATTAATGTTGATTGTTTGTCAGATCCCCATAGGTACACCATTATCTCTCGATATGACGACACGATCCAAAGTGGATAGATTATTCACTTGGTGAGACAGGGCTTCATATAATTTATGATCTAACCTTGATGAATTGGGCAGATCCTTCTCTTTGCCTCTTAGATATCATCCTCATATCTTAGTCGAACTGTCTATTTAGTTTCTATTTGCCCTAGGAATTAATATTTTGTATAAATTCTGATTATTGTTATCCCCATATGGACCTTGAGTTAGTTTTGGTTCAAAGTTTTTCCCCAATGTTTGAATACACATGGAATAGATATTAGAATGTTTGTGTATCTTTTTGTCTTCAGTTATTTCCTCCCCGCTCAATCTTTTATTTTAAGGGTTGATAGGACAAATATTTATGCCTTATTTTCATAGTCAACTTGTTCGAATCTCTAGAAGCACATGGATTTATTTACATGTATAGTTACGAGAATGTTAGTTAACTTATACTAGCAGGACAGCAGCACACTGTCGCCATTTATTTAAATTTTGGAGACTAGGGATTCACTGCAGCCAACAGCGCACTGGCGAGACACGACCCCTAGAGTTGAGATGAGATTAGGAAAATATCGGTTATAGAGTTTGCTAGAGATATGACTAGTGGTCAACTCTTGATCGTAGTTATCCTTGAGCCAATATTGGATAGAGTTAGGTAATGTTCGATTTGTATCATATTTGAGTTACGAAACCAAGGATTACCACAGCCCGATTTTACGGGCGAGGCATAGTCCTCGATGAAATGACTTCAGACGTGATTACAAATTAAGGATACTATAGAGGATAGGATAGTGCCCTGTGTGTTCCATAAGATCCGAAGCCAATATTGGTGGAAGTTTTGTAAGTTGGATAACACGTCTCCCGATCTAGCATTCCGTGGTCCTTGTGACCTATTGACGAGGTTATCGACTGACACTAATAGGGATACCTAGAATATGGAATTTAGAATATCCATAACCCATTAGTCGACCAAGTCCTTGTGGATCAGAAGATAGTAAGAAGACTGTATAAGCAAGAACATCGGGTAAGGTTTGATTCTCACAAAACTCGAACTACTTGTGCTTTCTTTCTAAAATCTCACGTACTTGTATCTTGACTAACTTGACCAACGCTGCTATTACAGCCTAGTTTTTGCAAGCTTACTCGTTTATCGAGCTTGATTCAAGACATATGTTTATTGGAGACGCCCACTAACTTATTGTCTAATCAGAATCAGTGTATTATGGTCTGATCAACCATGAGGCATTTGGTTCGCTCTTCGTTTAATTACACTACGTGGAAGGAGATATATCGGTATCTAGGATCTCATCCACGACTGCTTTGACAGTTCCTCTTGAATTATATGTTCGCCTTTGAATCATGAAATTATATTCAGTAACATCTCCCTTGAATTCTTTATTGTTTTTGTCCTTCACCGATTTGGAAAGACGAAAGCTCATGATGGTAGAGAGCTACCGCGTATCCCATGGCTATGGTAGTTGTATACACAAGGGTAGTTATCATCAGCCAGCCATGTGATCGAGTTACTCGTTCTCCTCTCGACCCCAAACTGTTATCGGGACTTTCAAAACATCTGAATTTAAGAATGATTAGGGTTTTACCCTTAGTCGAAATGCCTACCTAGGAGACTACCTATTCTTTAGAGACCAAAGGTTGCGATCCTCTAATTATTTATTGGAAGCTTGCCTTAACTAGCAACCCTTAAGCCTTGAACCAACCCTTCCTCGACCGAAGCCCACAGTTAGACATGAGATGAGTGGACAATAGGGTAATCATTTACCGTGACACTCCTCCCGAGATTGGTTTCCAACAAATATTACTCTAGTCGTGTAAATGTTTGATATTAAGACCTAACTAGTGTTGAAATACCCCAGTCACTTGTTTAGCTAATACCATATATTAAATACCCTGTCAAATTGTGATATACCAGTTGTCAACAACAACGCATGATTACTACAGCCCATACCACTAGAACCCTTATGACAACAGTCTGACAGGTTTGATGCAACTAGAGATTCATGACTTAGCTGTTAGAAATCTTTTTCATATGATGTGTCTTAAAAAAATGGTTACCCCGTCGATAACTCTGGTGTACTATGGATGTGTACGTTCCTCTATTTTATTGACCCTGTGTCATTGTACACGCTCATTTTCTAATTATTGAGGAACGATCCTTGACTTAACTATATCTACCGTATCCTGTTACACCGTGCCTTAATCTTTATTAACAAGGGTCGAGGTACAATATTTGGACTTTGGAATTCTTCTAACCTCATTATTCCTAAGACCATGTCCTAACTTCTAAGGTGGATAGACTGTGAGCCTCCTAAAGTTTTGGGATATACGAAGATCACCGATTGATTAGAATAAATTTTATTAGAATGATAGTTAGTGCCCTATGGACTCCCACTTTCCATTTAGATCTTTTTGTGTTCCCGGCCGTGTCATTAACAATCGGAACACGAGACTAGCTGTTACCTTCCAACAAATTTCATATGCAAGATCTAGACAAGTTCACCTTCACCTAGGTTTATCATGTCCCACTCAAATACGTCCCCTTGTACTCAATTTTTATGGTACGACTTTCAGGTAAAAAGGACAAGCTATAACCCTTACCATAATACCGATATACTTCCCGACTCCAATTAGAGACTCAACCTCGACCCAATATATGGTTATGGTCTACTCGAAGCCCACTACGAATATGTCACTAGTGTGCTATTCATTTGTGTCTTCTCGTGCTACTTAAACACAAAAGTCATGGGAGGCGCATCTTCCGGGCTTACAAAACCTACTTAACCAATCCGACCGTCCGACTAGCTCAACCACTTGGCTTGAAACCTATTTTAGGTTACCCTAACCTATTAGAAATAGTTTTAGCTTGGGAATCTTAACCAGTCAGGATAGACTGAAATCCGAGGTTCATCCAACCAACAATTGGTGTCCAATCAGAGAACCCATTAAGACCCCGTAAAACCTATCCATGCATACCACCATATTTGGACTATTAAAACTGAACTGTTTGAAATAGGTCCCTATAACCATTTTGTTGTCTCCCCTTCTTAGAAAGTGAAGACGTTCGTAACCCATATTCTATCTACTTGGAAGTTGCGACACGATCTTGCATTATATTTATATCCCTTGCTCGCGTGTTTAAATAACCACGGAAAAAGATCACAATCTTGATTTTGAAATTCCGTTCTATTTAGGGACCTGTTCAGAAGTTCGAGAACAGGACTTCTGTATTGCACGGATTACAAGACCTTTTGAAAAGCGAAGAGTTCTTTAACTTAGCAAGTGACTGGACTAGAGTAGCCCCTCTAGCAAATAAGGAAATGGTTCATGAATTTTCTTACTAGCTGTATCATTTGGATACTGCTACTGCTCTTGAAACTTCATTTCTACTCTCGATTGTTCTTTCTTATCTTCATGTCCTTCCTATTTTGGAGCGACTATGGTCATACTTATTAGAATTTACCAATATTTTAGCTACGTGTATAAAAGTGTTGCTGGTTAAAGTTTTGGGTTGTTTGATAGATAAGAAGGGATTATAGATGTCATATACCGTAGATATCTATTGGTAGATATTTTTTGCAATTAGTTGGAGGATTTTAATATTTTAGTGACCTGAGATTTGAGGGAGTAGTGTGACCAAAGGTGGGTAGAAGTTCTCGAAGTTTCGTAGTTACAAAATGGCTAGAAGGAGGATACAACTATTTTAGAGAAAATTAAGGTAATTGTATATTTTCCTTGCATTGTAAGGAGTAGTTATGAATTAGAATTTCGAGGACGAAATTATTTTTAAGGTGGGTAGATTTGTAGCTGCCCTTCCCAGAAATTTGGAATAATTTCTATTATTAATTATTTTATTAGAATGGTGATTTTAGATTTTATAGATAATTATTTAGTTAATTATTACGGTATATGATTTTAGCCATGATGGAGGTTTGGAATACACGATGACTAGAAATCATGGCACGAATAGTATCACGGCATGTTTTGACTAGTGCATTAGCCATGTAGGTCATGCGACACATCCAATGACATTCGTGTTGATGAAATATGGCATGAAGGTCTTGAATTTAGTTTAATGGTTTAATATATATTTCTAAGTATTCATAATTAAATATTATTATTATTAGTTCATATTCAATGACACTTGTATAAAGTGGATCTATGTGCATTTTAGGATTTTTAGACTGTGCAATATGGTATATATACCATTATTGATTTATTAAAATTATTATTATTATTATTATTACTATTATCGATATTATTAATATTATTATTATATACTACTATTCTATTATTGGTTATTATTATTATCTAATAAAGGTATAATATATATAGATTATTATATTTTGTATGTGAATATATGTTGAAGTAGTATATAAATATATATATATATATATATATAGATAAATATACGTATATATGGGTATATGTATATACGCATACACGTGTAAACATATGTGTATATATATATATTGTGTATTTGTATAAGATATATACATATATATAGAAATATGTTCAATGACATATATGTATTATATATATAGATATATATGTATAGTGTTATATTATATATAGATATATATAGTATTATATAGAATATGTTCAACACAGTGGACTACAATGGACTATAGCTGAACCCGAGCTTTAGAACCCCACGAGCCCAGGCCTAATTCCCCCACCCTCAGCATTCCGAACTCAGCTAATGCCAACCCGACCCCAGACTTCCATAACCGTAAGTATATATAAATCGAAACCGTCGAGAGAGATTAATCGAGAAACTAAATCCTAAAACCCTACGCACGCCGCCACCCTAACTCATGGGCGAACCACCCGCGGTCGTGATCCACCGCAACAGGCCGGAGTCGGCCGTGAGTCCGCCTGAAGAGCGCGCAACAGCCACGGAAACCCTGCAGTCCCGTTAGCAAGGTACTTAACTTCCAACTTCGATTTCTCCCTTATCGCTCCACGAAAACTCGACCCATAAAATGTTTTGGATAGCCCTGTTGTCCCTCTCAAACCATGTTCAATTAGAATAAATTCTAGTGGATTAGGATTTCCAAAAAATCTTTACAAACATCATAAAAAAACGACTGAAGTATTAATCAATTTCTTAACTCAAACTGTTGATTTGGAAGAGAGGTTTCCAACAGAGAAATAATGAGTTGCAAAATCTATTTGAAGGCAGTCCTAGACAACATATAGGGCTTCCCAACCCTTTTTGTGGATTTGGAAATCATCGACTACGCGTCGAGAAATCAAATCCCAAAGTTTCCCAAAAATCTGTTTTCAAAACTAGAAAATTGTTCCACACGACGTGCGTCCCGCCAATCCGAACGACGTGGTCATGAACCGAATGCATCAAAAGCTGCGTAATAGTTTCGTGGTCGTGTGGGCTTTGACGGAATTCAAATTGGTCGCGTGTGCGCGACGAATTTGATGCGTATCCGTCGAAATTCACCATATCGGGCACTTTGCAAATTCTTCAATTACTTTGTGCACGCTAATCGGATCGAGACGAAACTTGTGCCAACAGGACCGTATCATATTTTTGGTCATGTATGCCAAGTTTGGTCCAATTCCGAGACAGTTGAATCGTACGTCGTTTTGCGGGCCCCACGGTCCCACTCAACGAATGTTTTTGTGCACGGCCCGCCGAAATCCAACTTTGGACATACGGTTGTGTTTGTATCAAAAATCTGGATCCGTAGACATATAGTTTGATGACATTAGAGACCGTTGACTCTAGCACGCTTTTCGGTGCAAAGCGGGTCCAACGGCGGACACCATTTTGGTCAGAAATTACCGTTTTGCCCCTGTGTCCAGAATTGGACTTAAGGACAGGCAATCCTAGCTAATTTGACTATTCTGAGAACATTGGTAATGTTTATTTCAGCTTCTGGGGATTGTTGTACGGGTTTTGACTATTGTGGCATATTGAGTAGTTCAGACTGTCGGTTTCACCAGCAGAGGACCACAGGCGAGTACAGTTTATTGTCTGCATTTCGATATTGATCTTTACTATACTTCATTGATTAGTCATTGGTTATGTGATTTTTATACTCTATTATAAATTGTTGAGTCGGGAATGAGAAGTACCAAGGATGTGTGATCCGACCGTAGACCGTGTTTATTTTCATGCAGTAGACATTGTAGCCCGTGTTTATTTTCTGCAAGTAGTATAGCCCGTGTTTATTTTCTGCAAGTAGTATAGCCCGTGTTTCTTTTTTGCAAGTAGTGTAGCCCGTTTTTATTTTCTGCAAGTAGTGTAGCCCGTGTTTATTTTCTGCAAGTAGTGTAGCCCGTGTTTATTTTCTGCAAGTAGACATTGTAGCCCGTGTTTATTTTCTGCAAGTAGACATTGTAGCCCGTGTGGTGTAGTGGCCCAGACTGATCACATATCAAAGGTACTTATAGTAGTTGGTGAAAGTAATTGGTGTCTAATTATTTACTATTGTTTTTTCCGTATTTTCTGTTTATTTTCAAACTCATGATTGATGTCTAACCATTATTTTATAGTCATTTTCTTTATTTGAAATAGCATTCAGTAATTTGTCCTCGTTCCATTCCTGACTGGAAACCAACATTTTCAGGTTAGCCGTGGATTCACTTAGCTTGGGGAGTGACGGAAATACTTGCAGACAAAGCTTAGAGACTAGCTAGATAGTTGAGTTGTAGTCATTCATTTATTTGTACAAGTTTATTTTTTTTACAAATGTAAAACTTGTGATAATTGTAAGTTAAATTAATTATGTGAATGAGCATTATTTGTGATTTTGATCTTCATGGCCGTGACAGCGTTCTACCATCGACACTGCGGCGTAGGCTGGCTTGGACAAATCTTGTATCCGTTTTGAAAAAAAATGGGTGCGGGTCGTGACACTAGGGTTCCATATCCTAACCAAATAGTCATGACCTAGGTTAGCCTCTAGGACAGTCTCCTAAGTCAACATTAGTCAAGGTCAAAACTAGCACCAAATCAATTATACTAAAATCACTTAAAAATTCTAATAAGTATAATTAATACTAAATAATTCCAAATTAATTCCAAAATTTTAAAAATGACCAAAATACCCTCAAGCTAGAAAAGTGGTAGTGACACATTGGCCCTGTTATCTATAGGACTAGGGGCGTCCAATGGTGTTACGGTGTTAGAGACTTCTTATCAACCTGTTATCCCATATCTAGGACCGGGAGTGTCTCCATAGCATTACGGTAGTAGAGACTTATCTTTTGCCTCGAGATCGGGAACGCCCCATGGCGTTACGGTATTAAGACATTTTGTTGATTTGTTTCATGTTATACTTTCCTTTCTTTCTATGCATGTTATTTACTGTTATATTTGGCATATTTTTATGTATCTTGCTACGTCCCTCTGAGGACCTGGTGATCTCTCTAGGTTAATGCTGATTTTCTTCCAGGTATTTGTTGAGACTGCTAGAATAGAAGGATAGATTGGGGGACGATTGTATCTCCAGGATTCAGGTATCGATAGTGGTATTTTTATTATTTTTTTGTCTTTTATATTTCATGATGACATCTTCAGCTGTATAGCCTTGTTTTACAAGCTTACTTTCTGTTATGAGCTAGTTCAGATGATTGTATTAAGGTCTGGCCAACTTTACAAGAAATTATTTATTCTTGTATGTATTTTCAAGTAGCATCAGTGTATCATTGTTTGATCTGCATTAATGCACTAGTTCCTACTTGAGATTATTATCCGTAAATTGATATATAACTGACTTGCCATTTTATACCCAATGTAGACAGCTTATACGTATTCGAGCTAGGCTGGAGGCCACTTGATACATATCTGGCATGCATACGTATCCTAGTCCTACGTATTTGCTTCTAGGCATTGGATGTTTTTTTTTGGTGGCCCATCAGGTCGAGTTAGCCGTTTCGATTACGTTACTGTACTGAGAGGGTCCGCGAATACGATTAAACCCTTATGAATCTTAATCCACAACTGCCTTGTCAGTTATTTTAAAAATCATTCTACCATCCTTAAACTTCGTATTTAGACTCGATTATTCTTTCTTTGTTTTCTCGTACCATTGTTTCTCGTCCCTTCCTATTTCGGAGTGATGAATGATCATGCTTTATAGAATTTATCAAAAATTCTTAAGTTATAGTGTAAGTTAGTTTACTTATTAAATTTTGGTTGCTTGATAGATAGGAGGGGATTAGAGATGCCATATGCCATAGATATCTTATGGTATAGATTTTTGCAATTAGTGTGCAAGGTTATAAAATTTTAGGGCATCATGTGTTTGATGGGTTGTGTGATCGAAGATGGGTAGATGTTCTTAGTATAGAAATAAATTTATGATCATACTAGGTTACGCCCCTATGGTAGTCACTCGATCAAGAATAGAGTGGTAGTTTAGTGTAAGGATTGACCCTCTACAAGAACCTAAACATAGCATAACCTAACCCATTTACTATTATGTCCTATCAGTTGTATAGTTAGGATTAGACAGAATAGTAGGTATCCCTTAGCTTGGTCAGGTAAAACGAGATCACTTATATAATAGTGATAATAATATAGTCAGAAGGATATAGCTAGACGTTCAAGTTAGATGCACAATTAAGAAGTTCCATAAGCTCTACCTAGATAGTCACATTAACATATGAGGATCCCTAGTAGAAATTTAAGTTGGTAACCTTCCAAATTTAGGAAGGAGTTAGTGGCCATGGATGTTAGAAAAACAATTATAGATCGTTGAATTAGTATTAGCTCGCCAGTTGTTTCTTTTAAGCTAGAGTAGCAACCTTTTAGAGTATGTCCCTTAAATATATGAAGACAAGACAGATCATTTGCTCGATGGTCGAAACTGCCTTCTCCATTATCATTATTGAATTGTTGGATAAATTGAATTTTGGGGACAAAATTCTTTTAAGATGGGTAGATTGTAAGCACCCTAATTTTTGAAAATTAATTTTTCTTTATTTTATATGATATTTATTTATTAAATTAGAATTTTATTTCTTCGTTATGACTATAGATGTACCTTTTCGTAGCTTTAATTTTTGAAGAACAAGAAATATCGATCTTTCGAAACAACCTTTATGAGTTTTGAAGTAGACAAGTCAACCTTCAATTTAATATATCATGTCCCACCCAAACTTGTTCCATAACATTCTTTTTACTTCGCACAACTTCAGGTCAATTTAGGCCATTCGACTGTTGACAACATGAGTTCGGAACTCGACATCGATCAAAACCATTTGACCCAATATATGGTTTTGACCCATTTTGAGCCTACGACACGCATGCCTAGGGTGTGCCACTCAATCGAGTTCTCATGTGCTATTTATTTCCGAATGGCAGAAGAGACTCATTGGTTGACTTTTCAGATTCGATTTGACTAGAAAATAAGTTTGGACCCTTACCTAACCAACCCCCTTGGCAGAGCCATGTTATGTTGGTATGACCTAGTAGAATTATTTTTGAATTTATTTTATGGGATTGTGTATAGTCAAATAGGTTTAAATAAAACTTTATATATATGTATAATTATTCGCAAGGTTCATATAAGTTGTAACTTTATTTATATATTATTTTCACTTATAGAATTTTATATAAAATATATGCATTATCCATCAATAGGAGGATGTTTTTATTTATTTTATTCATTTTTGTATATTTTTGGTATTTAGATTTATGAATGCAATATTTGTTACCTTTAGTAACCTATATACACAAATGGATATTTATACTAATAATATAGATGGAAAGATATTTGTAAATATCCATGCATACATTATATATATATATATATATATATATATATATATATATATATATATATATATATATATATATATATATATATATATATATATATATAAGATATTTATATATATAAAAAATAGATATATATATTTATATATATATATATTTTATATATAAAAAAAAATATATATATATATAAAAATATATATATTTTTTTATATATTAAAAAAAATAAAAAAAATAAAAAAATATATATATATTTTATAATACACTAGGAAATATTTTGTAATCGAATGTCCACAGAGCAGAGCTCCGCTCGGGTGCCCCGGGGAAGATCGACCCCCACTTGATTGGCTTTTCCTAGCCCGGTGTCCGGCGGACCCCAGGCGCCCACCGCCGCTCCGTCGTCTCCTCTTTCTCCACCTCCATGTTCGGTTCTCTCCGCTCCAAATCCTAGCGGTCGACGAAGCAGCTGCTCGGTCTAGGGCCCTCCCTAGGGCTCCCTCCTGTCCTCCCCCCTCCGCACACTGTGGCCACGTCCCCTGCCGTCGTTTTCGCGATGACGATCAACGACCTTCCCTCCGTTGGCGTCCTAGGATCTCATCCCCTTCCGTGCTGCCCCTCCACGGCGGAGTGCTCGACGGCACCCTCCCTCCGGGTGGCATCGGCCGGTCGGTGCTGCTGTCGCCCCCCGCCGAACAGTCTCTGGCCCCCGTCGAATGTTGCATTCATGCATCGGGGATAGTGCTACCTCGGGACCAACCAGTGATGTCCGGATAGGCTGGCATCACGTGGCCGCGTCCCTTTTCCCTTCTGGAGGAGTATCTCGGGGTCCCACCATGGGAGATGTGGGTCTACACGTCCATGCGCCCGAGGAATTTGCTCTATGCTATGAAGCCTATGCGCCCCTTGGCCAGTCCAGTGGGGGCATGGGTCATGCGCCCACTGCTTGCAGTACGTGTGCGTATGCGCCCACTACTTGCAGTGCGTATGTGCCCGCTGAGGGTGTATGCGCCTCTCCACTCTATACCCCCCCATAAGCGGCCCTGCGGTGCTTCTACGCCCGATGCGCAGCCCCCGATAGGCGGCTCCAACATCAGGATGCCTTCCTGTCCAGCGCTACCGGCCCCCCTTCTCCCTCTGTCGTGCTTTTCTCCGTGACCCCCAGTCCTCGCGATGCGTCGGGACACCCGACGTCCGCTCTCGGGACCGGTGGCAAGCAACGTCATCGATCCGGTCTCCGCCGACATCGGAGCTCTCCCTCCCCGACGACCCCCCGTCACCCCTATCTCTCTCGCCCTCCCCAACGGCGCCCTCATCGCTCTGCTCCGGCTTGGACCAGGGCGCAGCTGGCCTTTGTCGGTCCCTACGCTCCTGGTGTTGCCCAGAAACTTCGTTGGATCCCCGGACATACCCCCTGCCTGCTATCTGTCCCCGGCGTCGCCTCTCCGCTCTGGTGGCCGTCGGTCGCAGGCACCGTTCAGCCACTCTCTGTCGTCGATGCATCGGGGACAGCGATTTCCCGCCCTCTTCTCCCAGATCTGGGTGTGATCTCACATCCGATCCCCTCAGGCCAGGCAAAGCCTTGGACATGCGCCCGTCGTCTCGATGGGGCATGCGCCCACCTAGCCTCCGTAGGCTATACGTCCAACACACTGGGACATGCGCCTAACCCCACTCTTCCAAGTTTGGAGCCCACATCCGCGGGTTATTTGCTTTTCCCCTCCCCTCTGGGGTATGCGCCCGCTCTGCCTCGGGGCCAGGCGCTTTCACCCGAACATTCGGGAATTGTGACTGGGCCCCGCCGGCAGAGCTCGGCTGTTGTCCACCATCCGAAGGACCATGCGACCCCTCCCTCATCGATCCTTAGATCTCAGCCTTTGGGCGAATGTTTCTTGCGCCCGGCACAGGCGCCCTCCCCACTGCCATTACAGGTGCGGCGGCCCCGCAAGGCCCTATCGCCCCCAGTCTCTGGAAGAGTCCACTTTTCTCGCACTAGTTGCTGGTGCTGACCCTCCATCCCCGTCGCCCCCTCGGCAGTGCCCCTGCTACTTCCTACACAGCGGCTCTTCGTTCTGATTGTGGTAGACAGCTTGAACCCCCAGTGCGGAAGATCAAACTCCCGGACATAGAATTCCAGACGCCCACCGACGGTCAAGACATTTGCATACCTTTCTCCTCCACCGAAATCTCCTCTTTCTTCTTCTCATTTGCGAAGACATTCGTGTTGAAATTTTCTACTGGCTGCCCAAAAACTACGATAGTCAAGGGAGCTATTGCCAGATGGGGCCTCTCTGCTGCTTACCGGGTCGCTCCGCTAGACCCCAAACACCTTTACCTCCAACTCTCCTCCCCCTTCGACTTCTCCAAGGTCTGGGCCAAAGGTTCCACCAGAATTGTGAACCAGAACGTCAAAATCGTCAATGGTCTTCGAACTTTAGCACCAAAGTCGATTCATCGATCGTTGCAGCATGGATCACCCTACCCAATCTCTCCCTGATCTGCTTCATGTCTGCTGCGCTGAAGTGCATCACCAGCTATTTCTGGATGCTTATGGCGATAGCCGAAGAAACTAGAAACCTCTCCAAAGGTAACTAGGCAAAAATCTGTGTCGAACTCGACCTAGTTTACGACCCCCAACCCAGATTCAACTCGAGCTAGGGGGTCTCACGCACTATCAATCACTCGTACACGACAACAGCATCTTATTCTGTAAATACTGCCAAATGAGAGGACATTCCTTCAAATACTGTTTCAAAGCTCATCCCAAGCTGAAGAAGGCTGGCACCGTAAACCACAAACTCAAAAGGTGGCAGCCACTGCTCCCACATCCCCAACACATCACCAACCCAACTTCCACCTCCCTACCAATAACGGCAGCAGGTCACCTCCCCCCAGCCTAACTCGGCCACCGAACAACGCTATCATCCCTTACAAACCCCCAAATATAACCTTCAACAACCCATTCACCATCCTCGCATCCCTCCCACCAAAGATCAAGCCGGAGTACCCCCAAACCCTATGCTCAAGCGCAGATGCCGACCATGGTCAGAAGGAAGATAACCTCCCGGCTAATATGGAGGAGGAATAACGAGCTCTTATCATCCCACCAGGGCAACCTTCTTTAGACATTAACCACACAAATCTGACATCACCAGCGAGGTCAATAGATCGAGTTTTGACTTATCTGTGACGGACAAGTTCCATCAAGCGAAGGTGCTAGTTTTCTAGACCCAGTAACCCCCTGAGTGCGCTGGCAGAAACATATCCAGAAGCCCCCTTCCTGTTGGATGTCCCGGACAGTCGTCATCAAAGATTGCCTTTCTCGGAGGTGACACCTCCAATCCTATCTACGGTGCCACCAAAAACCACAACAAGAAAAAGAAAAAGAAAAACAATGTCACGGAGCAGCCTAAGGCCAGGACCACGAGGGCCACCACGAAGCTCACCAACCTCCCATCCCTACTCCCTTACCATGCTTAACATCCTCTCTTGGAACGTGCGGGGGCTAGCCAATAAATCGACGATGAATAGAATCATCAGCCTCAAGAAGATTCACAAAATCGACATTCTTGTTATCATCGAACCAAATATTCATAAAAAAGACTCAAAGCCATCTAACTTCAACTTGGATTTCAGGCAGTGGTCACCGGTTGCAACGACATTTGGATCCTCTTCGCTAAAGACATCAGATTCGGCATCGCGCAGGACTCTATACAGGCTCTCTCCTGCTGGGTGGAACATCTACTTCTCCTTACTCGCTCTCTCCTCTCTGCAGTTTACGGAAGCTGTGGCCTCCTGGAGCATAGGATCCTCCGGAATACGTTGCTGGAGACTCACCCCCTAGCAACAACCTCTTGTGGTTGTGCATTGGCGATTTCAACACTATCTCCTATAGTAAAGAGAAGTCCCGGGGACGCCCGCCCCCTCAGCAGGCCATGAATGATTTCAATAACTTTATCTTTAATGCCCATTTAAACACCTTTTCTTTCACCGACAATGCTTTTACTTGGTACAACATGCAAGAAGGTGCTAGAAGACAATACTATCGCCTCGATCGTGCCTTGACCAACAATTGGTGGATCGACATGGGTCTCACCACAAGATTATCCTACCTCAACTCTACCGAATCGGATCATTCTCCCCTTCTGATTGAGATCAGTAGCAGAAACAACCCCATCAAAAAAGCTTTCCGGTTCCTGGACTTCTGGAGGCATCACCCATAGTTCAGAAACACCGTCGTATCCGCGTGGTTCTCTGCGGATGACCAGGAACCCCTCACTAGGATCGCAACCAGACTCAAAGCCACCAGGAAGGCCCTCTCTTCATGGAGCAAGTCCGCATTCGGCAACATTTTCCAAGCTGTCAGAACGGCAGAGGATAACGTCAACCGTACCGAGATCCAGTTTGCCCCGGACAGATCCCCGCAGGCCCGGTCCGCACTCAATTTGGCCAGAGTTGTCCTCAAGTCCCGTCTGAAGGTAGAAACAGAATTTTGGAAGCAGAAGGCCAGATTAAAATAGGACTCCAACGGAGACCGTAATTCGAGCTACTTTCACTCCTGTGTCAAGGGCCACAGGAATAAGCTTCATCTTCACCATATCTGCAACTTGAACGAAAATCGGCTGGATGACCAGAGCCGCATTCATGAGGAAGCTGCAACTTCTACTCCAATTTATTGTCCAAAGAAGCCATCATCAAGGACGATGAGTTCCTGGCTAAGGTCCCCAACTTGATCTCCGATGGGGATAACGAGCAGCTGCTCACCCCACCCTCCGTAGAGGAACTAAAGACCGCTGTCTGGGACCTCGATGAAACCAGCGCTCCCTGGCCGGATGGTTTCTCAGGTGTTTTCTTCAGATCTTGCTGGGATCTGATCGTAGTTGACTTTCTCGAGGCCTCCATCGCTTTCTTCCAAAGGCCACCTACCCCAAGTCCATCTCCAGTGCCAACCTAATCCTTATACCCAAAAAAGATAACCCAGAGACTTTCAAAGACTTTAGACCCATCAGTCTGTGTACCTTCACGAATAAAATTATCTCGAAGATTATCAACAATCGCATGTCCACACTCCTCCCAAAGATTATCTCCGAAGAGAAAAGTGGTTTTGTCCCAGGTCGGAACATCATTGACAACATCCTCCTAGCTCAAGAAATGGTCACTTGCATGAAATTCCCGTCCAGAGAGGGAAATGTCACCATAAAACTTGACATGGAGATAACATACAACCGTTTGGACTGGTAATTCATGATTTGGGTTTTTAGGGCCTTCGGTTTCTCGGAATCTTGGATCGACATTATCTAACGCTCGATCAGCAACTCATGGTTCTCTACTGTAATCAACGGTCAGGCCGCAGGTTTCTTCACAGCCAGCCGTGGGGTTAGACAATGTGACCTGCTCTCCCCTACCATCTTCATTATTGCGACGGAAGCTCTCAGCAGAAACCTCAAAAGCATGGCCAACACCCTCAGATTCCATCACTTCCATACTACCACCGGATGCCCGTTGATCATGCATCTTGCCTATGCTGACGACATTCTTATCTTCTCGGCTAGAGATATCGGATCTGTCGAGGTGGTTCATACCACGCTGGAAAAATTTGCTAGATGCTCGGGCCAACACATCAACACCAACAAAAGCGTCATCTACACCCACCACAAAGTAGACATGCTTCACTCGATAGCGCTCTCCGCCCTGACTTCCTTCTCTACTGCTTATCCGTCGTTCTCCTACTTGGGCTGCCCGTTGGTTTACGGCAAGTCTAATAGCAGCATATTTGCAAGTCTAGTCAGTAATATTAGATCCAAAATCGCGGGATGGCACAACGCGACCTTATCCCCGGGTAGCAAGTTGATTCTGATCAAGCATGTCCTATCCACCATCTCCATTTATACCCTTGCCGTTTGCGCCCCACCAAAAAAACTCATATCCTCGCTTGAAGCCCTATTTGCCAATTTCTTTTGGGGTCACTCCGACGGCAAAGATAAGCACCACTGGGACAGCTGGAACACCATGGCCAAACCTACAGAGGAAGGAGGGTTGGGATTCAACAGACTACCCTACATCATCGATTCTTGCTCCATGAAACTGTGGTGGAAGCTTCATTCGGACAACTCACTTTGGACTAGGTTCATGAAGGCCAGATATTTTAGACTCTCTCATCCCGTGTTTACCGTCGCCAATAACAGATCTTCTGCATCTTGGCGGCCCGTCCTCCATGGCTGATACCTCGCCAAACCCCTCATTCGCCTCAAGCTCAGAGACGAAAGCTCATCGATGTTCCACGAACGGTGGCTTGGAGACGAGGTGGTCCAGCAATCTATAACTAACATACATCTTCGTGCTATCA
The DNA here is from genome assembly GCA_029216955.1 of Iris pallida. Classification (NCBI taxonomy): domain Eukaryota; kingdom Viridiplantae; phylum Streptophyta; class Magnoliopsida; order Asparagales; family Iridaceae; genus Iris; species Iris pallida. The sequence goes on along the minus strand of JANAVB010023800.1, from coordinate 40,617,264 downwards.
GGGAGCTGTGGGCCAGTGCCTCAGGATGGAGGTAGGACAGGGTCAACACTTGGCTTGGCACGAAGGCGATCAACGGCCTCGCTGCCACGAACCTGCGAATCGTCGATGCCCCGGACACATGTAGTGGTCGCCCAGCCCCGGCGACACTTTCTCCTTAACCTCGGCCAGGATTGTGGCGAGGGGCATTGGTGTTCCTGCCCCATATACTGCTCCGTTCTGGCAGGCGTACATCCCAATCAAATGGTCCATTTTGATTTGGAGAGCTCATAGACAGAAACTCCCAACAGACGACACCATAACATCCTTCGGCTTCAGCCTGGCTTCGCGATGCCACTGCTGCTCATCCCATCAACCTGAAACTATGGAGCACATACTTCTCTCTGGTGACCTCGCGACGCAATTGTGGAAGAACCATTCCTCCAAATGCCGACAGGATCACCAGCCGGACGCCCTTGACGATCTCCTGGCCAACTGGAGCAGATCTCATGGCCATCAGATCGTAGCGGCCGCTAGTGTTTGGGTCCTGTGGAAGAATCGGAACAAATGGAGATATGAAGAACGCCAGTACAACTCTGACCAACTAATTAGGGAGGCTTCGAGACAAGTGCGTAAAGCAGCGTGGCGCTGCCGTCACTCCCCGCCTAGCTTTTGGGAGGCCTTGACCTCCACTGCCGTATAGGCATTGCGGCGCTACGGCTAGGTGTCATTTTTGGGCACCCTTTTGAGTTGTTGCTTTTTCTTGTTTTTGCTATCTTTTCGCGCTTGGCGCGCTTACCTGTATAGGCTTCGGCATTTTGCTCCTGATACATCAAAAAAAGTCTCTTTCGGAATATATATATATATATATATATATATATATATATATATATATATATATATATATATATATATATATTTCTTATTGTTTTTGTATAAAGATTTATATATAGTTTTTAGTGTATATATTCATATGTACACATATGAATGTTTAATTTGGATAGAGTCATATGTATATATATAAAATAATAATAATAATAATAATAATAATAATAATAATAATAATAATAATAATATAATATGGCTTCTCCTCTCGTAGTTGTCTTCTCCTCTCTGGCGATTTGACCCCGCCCCTCCGGCAGGGCTGCTCCGACCACTTCCGGTGGCGGAGGTCCTACTTCTGGTGGAGAGGCCTCCCTGGTAAGTCTTCCACTTCATCCCCGGCGTGCTTCTCAGCCTCTTCGTGGTCATTTTTGTGCGGTTCTCCCTTCTCCGGCGGTGGCTGCTCCAATCGGGCCTCTGCCGGCGAGCTATGGTCGAAGCTTCTTCGACCAGCTAACCTTTCCCGCCCGAGGGGTCCCTCTGGCGCCGCGCCCGGCTCTGATGCAGTGGTCCCTGGACCTACTGGCACTGGTTGGGCTGGCCGGCTCCCCTTCCAGTTCCTCCTTGTCGACGATGCTTCCCCGACAGGCGGACCCCCTCCTCCTTACGGATGCGGCAGGTCTTGGCCCTCTGCTGACCGACGGCCTCTCTCTGGCGAAGCCTGGTAGCCTCCTTTTGACTCTGGTGCCACCTATTCCCCGTCATACTTAGCATTTTTTGAATTTGAATTTGAATTCAAATCCCCCCATATCGACCTTTCCTTTTGGCGCAGGTCATGTCGTGCCAATTTGGCCCGAGCAACCAATCTCTTCCTGTCCTTTTGGCACAGGACATGCCTCGCCTTCTTGGCTCACGTATCCCAGCTATCCCTGCTTGGTTGGCGCTGATATAGTCGTGTAACCCAGACCAGTGCCTTTGTTTGTGCGGCCTTCTAGCAAGCTCCAGCCGGACCCAAGCTCTTCCCTGGAGGCACGTGAGCCTGCGCCTTTTGTCGCAGTACGCCATGCCGGCAGCTCCCCTTATCGCGACACCCTTTTCGGTACTTTCTGCCTCGCGGCCAGGGATTCTAATGCCTTCCCATTCAGCGCCTCTGTCGGTTCCGTCCTCTGGCATGCCCCCGGGATGGTCTTCTAGTAGACGCGTCCTTGCGCATTTTGTCGGTGCCCTCACGGCCTCCGTGTCGACCTTAGGCGAGCAACTTTTGGGCGTGTCGTATCCCGGACACCCCTCTCTGGTCCCACCACGACCTTCCTCTTTGTAGGTGCCGAGTTCCCATCGCTTTGCGACGCGTCCTTCGCGGTGCGTGGTATGCCCCGCGCCACCCTCCCCGTGAACACCCCGTTAGTGGATACGGTCTCATTCGGCACCCCTATCTCCACAGTCACTCCCGCCCGTGCGTGCCCTGGCATATCCTTTGCGGATTTAATCTGCCCTGCCCGGGTCAAGCGTAAGCTCCCAACCATCTTGGACGTCTCACTGGCGCAACACCACCATCAAGTAGAAGATGCCAACTTAAAGGTCCCATTCTCCCCCAAGGAGCTCTCCTCCCTGGCCTAACAATTCTCTCACTCCTTTGTCCTAAAGTTTCCCTACGGATGCATAAACTCAAAAAAGTGCAGGAAGTGGTAGTGGGTTGGGGCCTTTCCAACACCTACTGTGTTGCTCATCTTAACCCCAAACACATGCTGCTTCACCTAGCAAGTGAAAGTGACCAAAGTAAGGTTTGGATGAAGAACATCTCCAGAATTGATGCCTGCCTTATGAAAATCATTAAATGGTCTCCAGACTTCAACCCCAAAGAGGAACCCACGATCGCTGCTGTGCGGGTGAGGCTCCCCAATCCCCCATTGATCTGGTTTGTTCTATCAGCTTCAAAAAGAATAGCAAGCTCGTTCGGAAAGTTTATCGCGACTGTTGAAGAAACCCGCAAGCTAACTAAGGCCAACTACGCCATGATTCGTATGGAGTTGGACATCTCCATCCTAACAACATCTAGATAATGCTTGGGAACAGGGTACACACACAACAGATTATTTACGAGAATAATATCTCGTACTGCAGCCATAGCCATATGAGAGGACACTCCTCAATACTCTGCTTTAGGGCTCATCCGGAGCTCAAAAAAAACCCCAAACAGGGGTCCCTACGGCTAGTCCCTTGAACTGTGTATCGAGGCCCCATATTTCTCCCCAACAGAATAGCCCTCCCCACTGCGAGGCTCTTATAGAGCCAGCCATTCTAAAGACAAATACGTAGTCCTCCAACAAATTCGTGGCGCTCAACATGGAGTTTGGAGTTGGCATGCCTGAGGATACAGAAGATACAGAACATGAAGAAGAAGTAGTAGAAGTAGAACTAGTGAAACAACATAGGTCCCACTCAGATCTTGTCACGCAGGTAGTAGGCCCAGCTTCTAATAAAGGCCCAGAAGATGATGGTATTACCTCTCCTAAGGCGGCCATCATGGAGCACAGCATCGAAAAAGAAGTAACAGATCCACCGTCGTCCATCGACAGGAGCTCGCCCAGTCAGGGCAATAAAACGATCGTGAAAATATCTCCGACTAATGGAAGTTATTCTCCTGAACATCGAGATGCCTTGTTCAGAACCGCTCCATCTATGATGGTCTTTTTGGCTTGGATGGCAAAAAATCGATCTCAAGAGGAGGCCAACAAGGAATTGGACCACATGATACTTTTGGAGAAAAAACTGAACTTCAGTCACAATTGTTGGTTAGAATGAAGGAAGTCACAACGGATACCACCTTCGAGAAAGCCAAGATTAAGGGACACCTTGCCTGGATTGCTAAGTTCCGATCTCAGGAGGAGGCCGACAAGGAGCTGGCATTTCTAAAAACTCTGGCCCTCCAATCCAGCTCAAGCAAGTTATTCAGGACTGGAATGCAGAAAGTTTATGATGCTATCACATCTGAACAAGATATGGTGGAAACTCCTTTAACCCCAAAAGTTGCTAAGAAGCTGGAGCCCTCTGGTCCAGGTAGCTGCTATCCAACAATAGGCGTTTAGCCAAAAATCCCCCTAACCCTCCCAAGAATTCCTTTATAGCTGTGTTAGTTTCTAAGTTAGGTTAGATGCCTTTGTTTAGCACTCTCATCAGGGTCTTACCCTACCTCTTGTGGGAGCATGGGCATGTCCCAGCTCCATTCCCACGTTCCCCTATTAATGAAGGCTTCAGCCATTTCCTTTAATATATATATATATATATATAGCTGACTCAATAATCATATCAACATGGATCACCCTACCCAACCTACCCCTGGTTTGCTTTCCTGCAGCTGCTCTCAAACGAATAGCCAGCTCCTTTTGGACCCTGGTTGATATCGTAGAAGAAACCCGCAACCTCTCCAAATACAACTACGTAAGATATGTGTGGAGCTAGACCTCGTGTACGACCCTCCTAAACTCATTAATATTGAGCTCGGAGACCAAACACACCACCAAATACTGCTTTATGATAACAACATCTTCTGTAAATACTGCCAGATGAGCGGCCATTCCATGCAACACTGCTGTCGGGCCCACCTCGAGCTTAAGAAACCTAGCCGACGTAACCCTCGCGCGCCGGCTGCTCAACGTCACCCTGAATCCGGCAATCAGACTAAGCCACCCAATCCTCCCTGTGGGATGGAAGATACAACACTAATGTCTTGCTCCCGCCCGAACATCATGACTAATTCCGCTATCGTCCCATACAACCCACCTGTTATCTCACTCAACAACTCCTTTCAACTTCTCACCAGCGTCACTATGGACAACGCTACCGATAAATCTAGAGAACCCTCCCCGTCCGTCCTTGGCGAAGCTGTTCAGCCAGATTCCTCTCCCAAACTCCACCTAGACATCGACAGCCCTCCCACCGTGCCATCCAACACCACTACGCAAAACTTATCTGAGTTCATCATCCCCCACCACTCTGAGGACTCTCACTCCCCCCTCTTACCAACTGTCGCCCTCTTCAGCCTGCAGAGGCTCAGATGGAGTGCCGCCTTAAGCAGAATTTTGAGACGACTATCCCCTCGACAGATGTAGGGGCTCTAAGGTCCCCTCCCCCTCAAACTACGGACGCGCAACCCAGCCTCCACCCCTCTTTAATCGGTAGGTTCTGGCAAGCCAAAGAAGGGGGTTCTCTGGTCAGTGGCCATCCCTTTAGCACCCCGGATGGAATTGCTGATCCTGCGTTCATCGACAGGTTCTAGCAAGCTAAGGAAGCAGTTTTTTGGACCGTGGCAACACCCTATGTGCCCTGGAAGATAATAAAACTGAGCCTATTACCTCCGGGCCATAGATCAGTGACGGAACTAGCAATACTAATGGAGTCAAGGGTCCACTACCACACCCACCAAAAAAACTTACTCCAAAAAGAAGAAAACAAACAAAAGCAGCAGACGGCGATAAAAACTAGGTCTGCCGCGAAGGTTAATCTCCTCCCTCCTACTACCCCACCAAATGCTTAACATCATCTCCTGGAACATTAGAGGGCTGGGAAACAAACCAACGCTGAACAGAATCCTCAGCCTCAAAAAGATTAATCGCATAGACATTTTAATCATTATCGAACCAAAAATACCCAAAAGAAGAATCAAAGCCACTCAACTCAAGCTCAGATTCCCCCACGCTATCTCAGGATGTAATGACATCTGGATCTTTTTTGTGCCAGTATTCAAGTTTGGCATTATTAAAGATTCGCCTCAGGCTCTATCTTGTTGGGTAGAGCATCCGACCCTCAAGTCCCGCTCCATCCTTTCTGCTGATCACAAACCTCTTCCATTTGAACTCCACAGAATCAGACGACTCCCCTCTTCTCATAAGGATCAACGACAACCACACCAGCACTAAAAAGCTTTCCACTTCTTCAATTTCTGGTGACATCATCCTCAATTCCAAAACGTCGTAATTGTCGCTTGGAACTCTGTCTCGATACTTGACCCCCTGGTTCGGATAGCGGCCAAACTGAAAGCCACTCGTCAGGCTTTAACGTCCTGGAGCAAGCAGGCTTTTGGAGACATCTTCCAGGCTATTAAGGAGGCGGAGGACGACGTCACTCGCACGGAGATCGCGTTCGCCATTCTCAGTTCTCCGCTGCCCGCACTTAGCTCAACCTTGTAAGATCTCTTCTCAAATCCAGGCTTAAAGTGGAAACGAAATTCTGGGGGCAAAAAGCCAGATCAGCCTGGGACATCGATGGCGACCAGAATACCAGTTTCTTCCATGCATGTGTCAAAGGCCGCAGAAACAAATTACAATTACACCGGATATATGATGACAATGGCAACCTGGTAGATGACCAAGACGGCATACAGTGTCACGACCCGCACCCGTTTTTTTTTTTAAAACGGATACGAGACGTGTCCAAGCCAGCCTACGCCACAGTGTCGGCGGTAGAACGCTGTCACGGCCATGAAGATCAAAATCACAAATAATGCTCATTCACAAAATTAATTTAATTTACAATGATCACAAGTTGTACATTTGTAGAAAAATATAAACTTGTACAAATAACTGAATGACTACAACTCAACTATCTAGCTAGTCTCTAGGCTTTGTCTGCAAGTATTCCCGTCACTCCCCAAGCTAAATAAATCCACGGCTAACCTGAAAATGTTGGTTTCCAGTCAGGAATGGAACGAGCACAATTCACTGAATGCAATGTCAAATAAAGAAAATGACTATAAAATAAAGGTTAGACATCAATCATGAGTTTTGAAAATAAACAGTAAATACAAAAAACCAATAATAAATAGACACAAAATACTTTTCTCAACTGTTAGAAGTACCTTTGATATGTGATCGGTCTGGGGTACTATACTGCACGGTCTACGAGGTCTACTTGCATGAAAATAAACACGGGCTACACTACTGCAGAAAATAAATACGGGCTACACTACTGCAAAAAATAAACACGGGCTACACTACTGCAGAAAATAAACACGGGCTATACTACTTGCAGAAAATAAACACGGGCTACACTACGACAGAAAATAAACACGGGCTACAATGTTTAACACGGGCTATGGTCAGATCACATATCTTTAGTACTTCTAATTCCCGACTCCACAATTTATAATAGAAAATAATCACATAACCAATGTCCAACCAATGAAATATAGTAAAAATCAATATCGAAATGCAGACAGTAAACTGTACTCGCCTGTGGTCCTCTGCTGGTAAAACCGACAGTCTGAACTACTCAATGTGCCACAATAGTCAAAACCCGTACAACAGTCCCCGGAAGCTGAAATAAACATTACCAATGTTCTTAGAATAGTCAAAATAGCTAGGATTGCCTATTCTTAAGTCAAATTCTGGATACAAGGGCAAAACGGTAATTTCGGACAAAAATGATGTCCATCGTTAGACCCGCTTTGCACCAAAAAGCGTGCCAGAGTCAATGGTCTCTAAAGTTGTCAAACTACATGTCTACGGATCCAATTTTTTGATACGAACCCAACCGTATGTCCAGAGTTAGATTCCGGTGGGCCGTGCACAAAATCGCCCGTTGAGTGGAACCGTAGGGCCCGCAAAATGGTGATTTTATCAACTGTCTCAGATTTGGACCAAACTTGGCATACATGACCAGAAAAATGATACGATCCCGTTGACGCAAGTTTTATCTCAATTTGGCGAACGTACACGAAGTAATTGGGGTTTCACTGAAATATGTGCAACTAAAAAGCTAAATATTTAAAGAAGCTTCTCTTTCCTTATACACCAAAAGATTATTTCCTAAGGGCTTTTATGCAAAGTGCACCTCTATTGTAAAGGCTAACCGATAGAGTTGCAGGAAGCCTTCCCTGATATGTTAGCTATTAATTATTAATATATTTAGTATTCTTTAGACAAAGACTAGGATTAACTTAGATTTCCATGCAAGTAGGTTATTTTATTGCTACTATGGTTTATGTAAGTACTATAAAGTGAAGGGTCTAAATGAATTTATACCATACAACTCCAAACAACTTTCTGGATCAAAATGTATCAAAGGAAACATGGACCCACGTGAATGATTTGTAATGATTGGCTTAAGTTATAATAAGTTTTTCTTTTTCTTTTTTTTTCTTTTAGAAGGACTTAAATGCAAACTAACCTTGTAATCCATTCTCAGACCAACAATTGCTTTCTTCCTATGTCCTACATGTTCTTTATCTACTCTCTTAACATATAACATATGTGTAGTGGTCGAACCCATTACTGCTCTATTAGATGGTATTGTCAGGCCCCTGGGGACCCGACCTCATATGCAACCAAAGAACTACAAAATAATGAAATGAGAATGCATCTACTTGCTGTTGATTTTGACTTCTCCTATAAAGGAACAACCGAGAGGAAGAGAGGGAAAGTCCGGGACGCTTACCACGGGAAGGGCGCGGAAACGGGAGCTCGTGCGGGAGGAGCAGGCCGCGGTTGTTGGCGGTGGTTCTTCGTGGCGTGGTTCGGGATATCGGTGCTGCGTTGCTGGAGAGGCGCTGCTCTCGACAATTGTTCGTCGAATAGCAAAGCGCTGCGAAGCAGGGCGGACGCGGCTGTGGTTGCGTTGACGCCGACGTGCTGACCGGAGTACGCGGCACGGAACCGAGAACCTCGCCCGATCCAGGTAGATGCGGTGTACAGGGTCCCGGTGAGGGGTCGCAGCCTCCGGCGAGGGTCCGCGATGGTACTCCTAGGCAGGGGCGGGTATGGCTCGGCGGTCAGTGGCGTTTCGTTGCAGTCGAAGCCATGGTGGTGGTGATGGCTGCGGCTAGGGTTTAGATGCCAAACCTCCCTCTCGAACTCTATATTTATACTTTTCGTGAGTGTATAACAGGGGTCGGCCCTTGCTGCTCGGGTTGGGGTCATAGCTGCTCGGGTTGGGCTGGGGATGGCTTGTTGGTTTATTTAGGTCGAGGTCACTCCATGCTGTCAAATTATATGTATAGTGTATATTTTGCTGTTCAAAATATTTATTCTCTCTAGCAAAAGCCAATTAAGCACAATATTCAATCAAAACAGATTGCATAAAAGCATCCCGAACAGGCACTAGATTTACAAATACAACATTACCTACAGGTTATCAAACATTTGGATTTGCAACATTACATTTGCTATAACAATTAGCAATGTTACTTCCGATGCAGCACCTATAGTTCCTTTACCTGGTTGTAGATGTCCATGTCATAGTGTGCATATATGTATATGTGTATATATTTATATTCATATCTACATACTAATACACACATATAATATTTATATATACATATATTCACATTTACACATGTATAATATTTATTTGACAATAAAATAATATAACCAATAAAATAATTAATAATAAAACATTTCAAAATCTCTGGGAAGGGGAGCTACATACAGGCTGCAGCAGAGCACTTCTACTCTAACCAGTTGACTAAAGAGCCGGTCCTTAAAGGCGTTGCGCTGCTGTCCGAGATCCCATTCCTCATCAGCGACAACGAGAATGAGACCCTGTTGGATACTCCTTCGTCGGAGGAGGTCAAGGCGGCTGTCTGGTCCATTAAAGAACACAACGCTCCGGGGCCAGATGGCTTCAACGGCTCTTCTTCAGGTATTGTTGGGACATCTTAAAATCAGACTTATTAGAGGCCATCATTGCCTTTTTCCAAGGGGAAGATATCTCAATTCTATTCCTTGCGCCAACATCATCCTTAAACCCAAGAAAGACAACCCGAAAACCATCAAAGACTTCCATCCTATCAGCTTATGTACCTTCTCTAATAAGATTATTTTGAAAATTGTTGCCAACTGGATGTCCAATCTCCTCTCCAAGATCATCTCCGATGAGCAAAGTAGTTTTGTTAAAGGCCAGAACATCACTGACAACATTCTCCTCATGCAAGAGATAATCACATGTATGAAGTTCTCATCCAGAGGGAGGAACGTCGCCATCAAACTGGAAATGGAAAAGGCTTACGACCGTCTTGACTAGCAATTTATGATCTGGGTCCTCAGGGCCTTTGGCTTCTTTGAATCTTGGATTGACATCATTTTCAGATCCATCAACAATACCCGATTTTCTACCGTCATCAATGGCCAGGCTGCGGGGTTCTTCCGATCGACTTGCGGGGTTAGACAAGGGGACCCCCTCTCTTCCACCATTTTTATCATTGTGACAGAAGCTCTAAGTAGAAGCCTCAATAGCATGCCTTATATGCCCGGGTTCCATCACTTCTATACCACTACTGGCTGCCCGCTTATCACTCATCTGTATACACGGACGACATCCTCATCTTCTCCTCTAGTGACTTCAGTTCGATGGAGGTGGTTCTCAGTACGCTCGCTCGATACACCAGATGCTTCAGTCAGCACGTCAATAACAACAAGAGCGTCATATATACCCGTAATAAGGCTGACAGTTCCCGCTCAGCTGTCCTCTCCAACATGACCTTGTTCGCCACAGCCTACTCGTCTTTCCTATACTTGGGTTGTCTGCTGGTATATGGTAAGACGAACTCCGGAATATATGAGCACCTGGTTGATAAGATCCGCAAACTGATCGCGGGATGGCACAATGCTACACTTTCTCCTGGGGCAAGATGATCCTTATCAAACACGTTCTTTCTTCTATCCCATTGTACACCCTAGCCGTCTGCTCCCCTCCCAAGAAGGTCCTCTACTCTCTCGAATCCCTATTTGCCAAGTTCTTCTGGGGTCATAGCGACGGTAAGGACCAACACTACTGGTCCAGTTGGGATACCATGGCCAAACCCACTGATGAAGGAGGCCTAGGATTCAGCAAACTTACCCACATTGTGGATGCATGCTCCATGAAGCTGTGGTGGAAGTTGCGATCAGAGAGCTCACTGTGGACGAGGTTAATAAGAGCTAGATACTCCAGATTTTCTCATCTATCAGAGGCAGATACTAACAACAGATCTTCGGCGTCGTGGCGTCGTATAACTCGGGGACACAACCTCGCAGAACCTTTAATCTGTCTTATGTTCGGCGACGGACACTCATCGACCTGTCTGGAATGGTGGCTTGGCGTAGACACCATCCAGACCAATTTTCATACTCCATTGGGGTAAGAGATTAGGGATCTGTGAAAGGATTGTGTCGGATGGAATTGGGAGAGGGTCAGAGATTGGCTCGGCCAGCCGGCGGCCGATGATCTCCTTGCAGCTAACCTGCGGGTCACCGACTCACCCGACTCGCGGAGATGGTCCCCTAACCCAAGTGGGACCTTTACGCTGGGTTTCGCCAGGATCGTCGCTAGAGGCATTGGCATGCCGGATACCACGTATGCTAAGTTTTAGCATTCTTGTATTCCCATCAAATGGTCTCCTTATCTGGCACGCTCTTCCCCGAAAACTACCGACGGACGACTCCATCAGATCTATCGGATTTAGCCTCGCATCCAGATGCCATTGCTGTAGGGGGCCCACTTCGGAATCGGCAGAGCACATCCTTCTTTTTGGTGAATTGGCTAATCAGATTTGGCTCAATCTTTATAATAGACTTAGTCTAGTCCCCCCAACTGGGGGCTTCTACGATCTCCTGACCAGCTGGAGCTGCTCCTACGGACATCAGATCATCGTAGCCGCTGGTATTTGGGTCTTATGGAAGAACAGAAACAAATTCAGATATGAAGGCCGTCAATTCCTCCCTCCTCAATTATACAAAGAGGTCATCAAACAAATTCTCAAAGCCAGGAGGCGCTGCTCTTACCACCCCAACACTTTTTGGGAGGCCATTGTTTAGGCATCTTTTCGAGTTCTCGTGCCTCTCCTGTCAGTGTGCGTCGAGATCCGGTTCCTTTTTGCGCTGCCCGCGCAATTTATTTTGTTTTGTTCTGGCCTCGTCGAGCGCGCTTACTTGTATAGGCTTCGGCATTTTGTGCCTATTACGTCAATAAAGTTTCGGTTTCTTATATATATATATATATATATATATATATATATATATATATATATATATATATATATATATATATATATATATATGAGCGGATCAAAAGCCCCCCTTAGAAAACCCCCTCACTCTAATCCGTAATTTAATATTAATATTAATGTTAATATTACTTTTAATGTTAATATTAATGTTAATATTAATGTTAATGTTAATATTAATTTTTATTTTGATTTTTATATTAATGATAATGTTAATGTTAATGTTAATATTGATGTTAATATTAATGTTAATATTAATTTTAATGTTAAGTTTGATGTTAATTTAGTATTTAATGTTAATATTAACATTAATATTAATATAATATTAACATTAATATTAACATTAAATTACGGATTAGAGTGAGGGTTTTTAGGGCATTTTCTAAGAGGGGCTTTTGATCTGCTTCCATATATATATATATATATATATATATATATATAATTGGCGATAGCAGCAATCGGTGTTGCGCTTGTGGCCACGCACCCGAGACCACCGTGCCGCCTCTCCCCAGACTGCGCGGCCACCCCGGCTTCAACGCACAACCACTGCGATAACCATGGCACAGTCCTGGTCCACCGCTGTGCCACGCCACACACGCACACGCATGAATACTGCCGCAACAGAGATGAACACCGCAACCATCACCAACGGCCGCCGCACGGCACGCGACCGCCTCCTATGGCGCCAACGACCACCGGCGAACCCCCAGGGCATGTCACCTTCGTCTCCGACACGATACACAGTTGATTTGTGCATTTCGTAAGAAATTCCGTCTTGACGCACGGGAATTCGAGTCCATAATAATGTTTTGGGACAACAACTTCTGACACATTTTTTGGAGAATCGAGCCATTGGATCGTCGATCCGATTCTTCCATCTAAATCATGGTATATACCCCTTCGCTTGCCTAAATGTTCAACTGTTAATTCAATCGTTTGATAGATCAAAACTAGCCACCAAGTTGATCGTTTAAAACATATTTATTTTGGATAATTTCATGGAGCCAACTTCGCAGATTTATTTCTCTCTCATCGGAGCTCCATTTGACGAACCACCAACTCCGCTGCATAGCAGATATAACTAACTTTGACCTATAAAATTTTTAGTTTTATAGGATGTCGTTTGGTTGGTTGAAGTTGTCACCAAATTGGCCACCGTTGGACTCGTGGCGTCGTTATGGTGAAGATTGACATGTAATTTTTCAAATTTGGACAACCTTTGTCTTGGCATATTCTTTGGTGCAAAGTGGGTCCAACAAAGGACACCATTTTAACCCAAAAGTACCGTTTTGCCCCTGTGTCCAAAATTGGACTTATGGGTAAGCTATCCTAACTAATTTGACTATTCTGGACATGTTGGTGATGTCTATTTCATCATCCGACGACTTCTATTAGATTTCTCCTTCTCTAGTATTATTAAATTATAATTAATTTATATTATGTTCGTACTTAGGAATCTGTGCGTCAAAATTGAGATATGTCGATTCCAGTGATCTCACATCGCTAAAATTGACAAAGTGATTGTGTGGATGGCCAAGATAAGATTGTTAACCTTGTGGTTGTTCATCTTGTCTCGATTCTCGTGTCGTAGGTTTCGTTGTACGAATTATGAGATACAAACTTAATATTTAAACCTAGAGTTTGTAATCCATATTATTAATGAATAATGATCATATAAATTAGTGTAACCTAATTCTAGATGGTATGATTAATAAATGGCTTAGTAACCTAAGGATTATACGACTTAAAATGACCCAAGCTTTAGGTAGGAGTGGTTAGTCATAATTGTATTTAGTAAATAATACATAATTGTTTGTGATTTGGGGTTGATAGATATTGTACAGAGTATGATTCATTGGTTCATGGATAGTATGAATTACGAGATACTTAATATTTAAACCTAGAGTTTGTAATCTATATTATTAACGAATAATGATCATAGAGATTAGTGTAACCTAGTTCTAGATGCTATGATTAATAAATGGCTTAGGTAACCTAGGGATTACAGGACTTAGAATGACCGAAGCTTTCTAGGTAGGAGTGGTTAGTCATAATTGTATTTAGTAAATAATACACATTTGTTTGTGATTTGGGGCTGATAGATATCGCACGGAGTATGATTCACTGGTTCATGGATAGTTCGGGTATATTTTGGTATGGCAGTTTCAGCACAGATTAGAAAAAACTCTAGGCAAGTATACCTTATCTACTTGTATAGTTTATTTTCATGCATTTCTATACTATTATTTCTTTTCAGTCATATTTCATTACCTGCTATTCATGTTCATGATACTGCTATTTTCTTATTTTACGTGCACGTTCCTTATTTAGTCATCTTATGCCACAGTTGTTCCATATGAGTCTTGTGACAATTTTGACTAGTCTTCTACCTTCGCCCTTGAGCATGATTTGACTTGACCTATAGTCGTGATTGATTGCTAGGTATTGGCCCTATTATCTATAAGACTAGGGGTGCCCAATGGCATTACAGTGTTAGAGACTTCTTATCGACCTGTTATCCCGTTTCTGGGACCGGGGTTATCCCATAGCATTACAGTAGTAGAGACTTATCTTTTGTCTCGAGATCAGGAGCGTCCTATGGCGTTATGGTATTGAGACGTCCTTATTGATTTCTTTCATCTTTTAGTTTCCTCTCTTTCCATGTTAAGTTGGAGCACAAGAAATATCGATCTTTCAAAACATCCTTCATGAGTTTTGAAGTAGACAAGTCCACCTTCAATTTGATATATCATGTCCCATCCAAACTTGTTCTCTAACGTTCCTTTGACTTCGCACAACTTCAGGTCAATTTAGGCCATTCGACCTTTGACCGTAAATCTAGACATAACTTTCAAACGTGAGTTCGGAACTCGACATCGATCAAAACCATGTGATACAAATGGTTTTGATACGCATGCCTAGTGTGTGCCACTCAATCGAGTTCTCATGTGCTATTTATTTGAGAATGGCACAAGAGACTCACTGGTTGACTTTTTGGATTCGATTTGACAAGAAAATAAGTTTGGACCCTAACCTTGCCAACACCCTTGGTTGAGCCATGTTAGGTTGCTGTGACCCCGTACAATTATTTTTGAATTTATTTTATGGGATTGTGTATAGTCAAATAGGTTTAAATACAACTTTATATATATATATATATATATATATATATATATATATATATATATATATATATATATATTTTTTTTTTTTAATATATATATATATATATATATATATATATATATATTTTATATATATATATATATATATTTTATATATACATATATTTTTATATATATATATATATATATATATATATAATATATATAAAAAAATATATTATATATATATATATATATATATATATATATATATATAAGGAAACCCGAAACTTTACTGAAGTAATAGGCGCAAAATGTCGAAGCCTATACAAGTAAGCGCGCTCGCGCGACAAAAAAGGGGAAAAAAGAAGAAAGCGCGGAACACACACAACAGAAGGGGCAGGCCGGGGCAACGCTGACAGGAAGGACGCGAGTAATCCTGGGCAGAATAACTCCCAGAAGGACGACCTAAACAAGGGCTGCCCAGAACGAGTTGGAGACGTGAGAACAGCACCTCCTGGCTTTGATGCTTTGTCTGATGACCTCTCTGAATAGCTGTGGAGGGAGAGGATTTGGCGGCCTTCGTATCGGAATTTCTTTCTGTTCTTCCAAAGTACCAAAATACCGGCGGCTGCTACGATCTGATGCCCGTGGGAGCGGCTCCAGTTGGCAAGGAGATCGTAGAGGCCCCCGTTCGGGTGAACCAGACTAAGTCTATTATGAAGCTTGGACCAAATGCCTTCCGCCAGCTCCCCCGAAAGAAGGATGTGCTCTGCTGATTCCATGTTGTGCTCTTCGGAGCAGTGGCAACGGGAGGCGAGAATGAATCCCATAGATCTGATGAGGTCGTCAGTCGGAAGCTTGCGACGGAGTGTACGCCAGATAAGGATAGACCATTTGATGGGAATGCAGGTCTACCAAAACTTGGCATGCACGTGTCCGGCACCCCGCTGCTTCTGGCCACGATTCTGGCGGAAGCCAAAGTGAATGTTTCGCTCGGGTTGGGGGACCATGTCCAAGTGTCGCTTGTGTCAGTAACCTGTAAATCAGCAGCAAGAAGACAGGTAGCCGCTGGTTGGCCTAGCCAATCTCTGACCTTCCTCCAGTTCCATCCGGAACTGCCCTCCTATAGATCTCTAATAGCGCACCCCTGCGGAGTTAGAATATTGGGCCGGATGGTGTCTTCTCCAAGCCACCGCTCCAAACAAGCCGATGAGTGTCCGTCGCCCAACTGGAGAGGGATCAGAGGTTCCGCTGTGATGCGATCCCGAATAATCCGACGCCACGATGCCGAGGATCTGTTGTTAGTGGCCGCCTCCGAACGATGGGAGAATTTGGAGTACCTAGCTCTCATGAACTTCATCCATAATGAGGTCTCGGTGCGCAACTTCCACCACAACTTCATGGAGCAGGCATCCACGATGTGGACAAGTCAGCTAAAACCTAGACCTCCTTCTTCTGTGGGTTTGGCCATAGTCTCCCAACCGGCCCAGTGGTGTTTGTCCTTGCCGTCGCTATGTCCCCAGAAGAACTTGGCGAAGAGGGATTCTAGGGAGTGGAGCACCTTCTTGGAAGGGGAGCAAACGGCCAGGGTGTACATCGGGATGGACGATAGAACGTGTTTGATGAGGATCGTTTTGCCCTCCGGTGATAAGGTTGTGTTGTGCCATCCAGCGATGAGTTTGCGGATCTTGTCTACTAGGTGTTCTTAAATCCCCGATTTGGACTTGTCGTATGCTAACGGACACCCGAGGTAAAGGAAGGGTGGGTAGGCCGTGCCGAAAGAGGTCATATTGGAGAGCATGGTTGAGCGAGTTCTGTCTGCTTTGTGATGGGTGTAGATGACACGCTTGTTGTTGTTGACGTGCTGTCCAGAGCAAGTGGTGTATCTGTCGATGGTACTCAAGACGACATCGATTGATCCGCTGTCTCCAGAGGAGATGATAAGGATATCGTCTGCATAGGCCAGGTGAGTGATAAGTGGGCAGCCGGTAGTGGTGTGGAAGTGATTGAAGCCGGGCAATCTGGGCATGCTCTTGAGGCTTCTGCTGAGAGCTTCTGCCACAATAATAAAAATGGTGGAGGAGAGGGGGTCCCCCTGTCTGACCCCGCGAGTGAATCAAAAGAAACCTGCAACCTGGCCGTTGATGACGGTAGAAAACCACACATTGTTGATGGATCTGAAAATGATGTCAATCTACGGTTTGGAGAAGCCAAAAGCCCTAAAAACCCAGATCATGAATTGCCAGTCGAGGCGGTCGTACGCCTTTTCCAGTCGAGTTTGATGGCCACGTTCCCTTCCCTGGACGAAAACTTCATGAAGGTGATCATCTCTTGACCTAGGAGGATGTTGTTAGTTATATTGCGGCCTTTAACAAACCCGCTTTGCTCTTCGGAAATGATCTTGGGGAGGAGATCGGCCATCCGGTTGGTGACGATCTTAGATATGATCTTGTTGGTGAAGGTACAGAGGCTGATCGGACGAAAGTCTTTAAAGGTTTAAGGGTTATCTTTCTTTGGGATAAGGATGATGTTGGCGCAGGAAATCGAATTGGGATATCTGGCCCCTTGTAGAAAGGCTATAGTGGCTTCAACTAAGTCTGTTTTGAGGGTGTTCCAGCAAGTTCTGAAGAATACCCCATTAAAACTGTTCGGCCCCGGAGCACTGTGCTCGTTGATGGACCAAACAGCCGCTTTGATCTCCTCCTCTGAAGTGGTAGCTAGCAGGGTCTCGTTCTCCTGGTCGCTAATGAGGGAAGGGATAACGGACAATAGTGCCTCGTCTTTGACGACCCGCTCTTTGGAGAAATGGTTAGAGAACAAGTTCACAGCCGTAGCCTGAATGCCTGCTTGATCGTCTACCAGGGTGCCGTTGTCGTCAAAAATTTGGTGTAATTGAAGTTTGTTCCTGCGGCCTTTGATGCACGCGTGAAAGAATCTGGTATTCTGGCCTCCGTCAGTATCCCAGGTCGACCTGGCTTTCTGTGTCCAGAATTCGGTCTCCACTCTCAGCCTGGATTTGAGAAGAGCTCTAGCGAGGTGAAGAGCTGCGGGCCTCCGGTGATCTGATAGTGGTAAACGCGATCTCTGCACGGGTGACGTCGTCCTCCGCCTCCTTAATAGCCTGGAAGATGTCTCCGAAGGCCTCTTTACTCCATGACGAGAGAGCCTTACGATTGGCTTTAAGCTTAGCTACCATCCGGGCCAGGGGGTCAATATCCGAGACGAAATTCCAAGCGGAAGCTACGACGTTCTGGAATTGGGGGTGATGACGCCAAAAGTCTAGGAAGCGAAAAGCTTTTTTGTTGCCGGAGTGATTGTTGCTAATCTGGACAAGAAGAGGGGAGTGATCCGATTCTGTGGAGTTAAGATGAGAGAGGTTAGTGATCAGGCCCATGTCGGACCAGCAATCATTGGTCATCGCCTGATCTAATCGGGAGTACTGTCGCCGATGGCCCTCCTGCATGTTGCACCAGGTGAAGGCGCTGCCGTGGAAGGGGATGGGGTAAGGTTTCCATAAAATATGAAGTTGTTGAAGTCGTCCAATGCTGGCAGGGGTGGAGGGCGGCCGTCGGACTTCTCCTCTCTGGAAGATACCGTGTTGAAGTCTCCTATACAGAACCACAGAAGACCTTGGGGCTGAATCTCCAAAAGATCTGTCCAAAGCGCTCTACGCTCTGGGATATCGCAACTGCCATGTACGGCGGAGAGGACAGAAGGAGACTTGAGGGCCGGGTGTTCAATCCAACAAGAGAGAGCCTGAGGCGAGTCTTGGATGATGCTAAATTTGAAATCTTGCGCGAACAAAATCCAAATGTCATTACATCCGGCGATGGCTTGAGGGAAACCTAACTTGAGTTGAGTGTCTTTGAGTCTTTTTTGAGGAATTTTAGGTTCAATAATGATTAAGAGGTCTATGCGATTTGTTTTTTTGAGGCTGAGGATTCTGTTCATTGTTGGTTTGTTGCCAAGCCCCCTCGCATTCCAGGAGATGATGTTAAGCATTGGATGTAGCAGTGAGATGGGGGTGACTGAGCTTCATGGTGGACCTAGTTGTCCTTGTCGTCATCTGCTTTTGTTTGTTTTTGTTCTTCTTGGAAGAGGATTTATTGGTGGATGTGATGGTGGGTCCGTTGCTTCCGGTATCTTTGTCAGTTCGACCCGGTTTGCTGCTTCCATCGACATCTGTGACGGAGATATCTGGATCGTTGTCATATTCTTCCAGAGCACATAAGGGGTTGTTGCGGTCCAGAAAGCCCGCTTCCTTGGCTTGCCAAAATCTGCCAGTTAAGATTGGGTTGAAACTGGCTTGATCGTCCTTAGATTGAGTGGGAGGATTTCGATGGTTTCTGAATCTGCCGGGGGGAGGGTTAGCTCGGATGAGGGACATTTAGGATCAGTATCGGGGGACTGGGGTTCCTTGTGCTGCTCAGAGTGTCTCACTAGCAAGTCTTGTCCAGGCTGTTGAGATCGGTTGGAGGTTGGTTGGGTGGAAAAAGAGTCCTCAGAGGAATGTGATGTGGTGATCTCAGGGGAGCTGGGGGGTTGGGTGAAGAGAGCGATGTCAGTGCCTGACTGGTGTATAGGACCACTTTTCTTGGAGGAATCTTGCTGGCCGGGAGAGGTGGTGGGGGACTCGCTGGAGTCATTGTGGCATCGTCGGCATTGAGGTCTGAGAGGAGTTCGAATGGATTATGGAGGGGGAAGGTGGATAGAGTGAGGGGGACGATAGCGTAGCTGGTTGTGGCGATCGTCGGGCGTGTTGGACCGTCAATCTGAGGAGGGTGGTCGAGATTTGAGTTATGGGTGGTTATGGTAGGTTCTCTTTGGGCGGTTGTCGCTCGTGGGGTGCGCATGCTAGGCTTCATTAGTTCAGGGTGGGCTCGGAAGCAGTGCTGCATTAGGTGGCCACTCATCTGGCAGTGTTTGCAAAAGATTATGTTGTTGTCATAAACCAGCGGTTGGCTATGAGTTTGGTCTCCGAGCTCGATCTCTATGAGTTTTGGTAGGTCATTCTGGAGGGCCACCTCTACGCATAACTTCGCGTAATTGCACTTGGAGAGGTTGCGGGTTTCTTCTGCGATGGCCACCAAGGTCCCAAAGGAACTGGCAATCCGTTTGAGGGCTGCTGCGGGGAAGCAGACTAGGGGGGAGATTGGGTAGAGTGATCCATGTTGATATGATTGTAGAGTCAATTTTTGGGTTGAATGCAGGGGTCCATTTGACTACTTTAGCAATCTGTGTGCCAATTCTGGCGGTGCCCTTGGCTCGGACTATAGCATAGTCCAGATCAGAAGAGAGGTGTAGAAGCATATGTTTAGGGTCGAGCGGAGAAACTCTGTAGGCAGCGGAGAGGTCCTACTTAGAGACTGCTTCCGAGGCTGTGATGATTTTCGGACATCCGGATCCGAATTTGAGCACAAACGTCTTAGAGAAGGAGGAGGATAGGGAAGAGATTTCTGACGCATCGAAGGGGATCCGGATGGGATCTCCGTCCGTAGGTTGCGGGATATATATATATATATATATATATATATATATATATATATATATATATATATATATATATATAGGAAGCGGATCAAAAGCCCCCCTTAGAAAGCCCCCAAAAAACCCCCCTCACTCTAATTCGTAATATTAATGTTAATGTTAATATTAATGTTAATATTAACATTAAATACTAAAATTAACATTAAACATAACATTAAAATTAATATTAATATTAACATTAACATTAATATTAACATTAACATAAACATTAATATAAAAAAATAAAAATTAATATTAACATTAACATTAATAATAACATTAATATTAACATTAACATTAATATTAACATTAATATTAACATTAATATTACGAATTAGAGTGAGGGGGGTTTTTGGGGGGCTTTCTAAGGGGGGCTTTTGATCCGCTCCCATATATATATATATATTATATATATATATATATATATATATATATATGTATATATATATATATAAAAAATATATATATATATATATATATATATATATATATATATATATATATATAGGTTTATATATAAAAAAAAATATATAGGTTTATATAAGTTGTAACTTTATTTATATTATATTTTCACTTATAGAATTTTATATGAAATATATGTATTGTCCACCTATAGGAGGATGTTTTATTTTTATTTTTTTATTCATTTTTTTTTTATTTTTGGTATGTAGCTAGACTTATAAATGCGATATTTGTTACATACATAAATAATTAGTAACCTATATACACGTATAGATATTTATACAAATAATATAGAGGGAAAGATATTTTTAAATATCCATGTATACATAATAGATATGTACACATATTAATTATATGTAAAGATTTATATATAGTTTTTAGTGTATATATTCATATGTAAAAAATATTCATATGTACACATATGAATCTTTAATTTGGATAGAGTCATTATATATATATATATATATATATATATATATAAAATATATATATATATATATATATATATATATATATATATATATATATATATATAAACTAATTAGTTAAAAACCCTAGTCCTAAACATATGAGAATAGCAGCTGCAAGAGCAGCAATCTCTGCTGCGCTTGTGGCTGCGCACCCCAGACCATCGTGCCGCATCTCCCCAGACAGCGCGGCCACCCAAGCGTCGACTCGCCACCGCCACGACCACCACAACGCGGTCCTGATCCACCGTTGTGCCACGCAACACACTCGCACGCACGAACGCTGCAGCAGTAGAGGTGAACCTCGCAACCGCCGCCACATGTCGTTCGACTGCCTCCCATGGCGCCGACGACCACCGACGAACCCCCAGGGCATGTCACCTTCGTCCCCGATGTGATACACAGTTGATTCGTGCGTTTTCCTAACAATCTTGCCGTGAAGCACGCAAATTCGAGTCTAGAATCGTGTTTCGGGATAACAACTTTGGACACATTCTCTGGAGAATTCGACCGTTGGATCGTCGATCCGATTCTTCCATCTCAATCTCGATATATACCCCTTCGCTCACCTAAATGTTCAACCATTAATTCGATCGTTTGTTAGATCAAAACCAGCCACCAAGTCGACAGTTTAAAATACGTTTATTTTGGACAATTTTATAAAGCCAAATTCGCGAATTTATTTCGCTTTAGTTGAAGCTCCATTTGACGAACCACCAACTCCATTGCATAGCAGGTATAACTAACTTTGACCAATAAAATTTTAGTTTTATAAGATGTCATTTGGTTGGTTGAAATTGATGCCAAATTGGCCGTTCAAAATCGTAATTTCTAACATGTAAAATTTAGATTTTGAACCCGGGACATCAGATTCCAAATCTGACACCACCATTGGACTTACGACATCGTTTTGGCTAAGATTGACATATTTGAAATTTGGACAACCTTTGTCTTGGCACATTTCTTGGTACAAAGTCGGTCCAACGATTGTCACCGATTTGACCCAAAATTGCTATTTTACCCCTGTATCCAAAATCGGACTTATGGAGAAGCTATCCTAGCTAATTTGACTATTTTGGACATGTTGGTGATGTCTGTTTCATCATTCGATGACTTTTATTAGATTTATCCTTCTTTAATATCATTAAATTATAATTAATTTATATTACGTTCGTATGTAGGAATCTGTGCTTCAAAATTGAGATCAGTCGATTCCAGTGATCTCACATCGCTGAAATTGGCAAAGTGACCGTATGGATCGCCAAGATAAGATTGTTAACTTTGTCATTTGTCATCTTGTCTCGATTCTCACGTCGTAGGTTTCATTGTACGCATTACGATATACAAACTTAATATTTAAACCTAGAGTTTGTAATCCATATTATTAACGAATAATGATCATAGAGATTAATATAACCTTGTTCAAGATATGATTAATAAATTGCTTAGTTAACCTAGGGATTACACGACTTAAAACGACCCAAGCTTTCTAGGTATGAGTGGTTAGTCATAATTTTATTTAGTAAATAATACATATTTGTTTATAATTTGGGGTTGATAGATATTGTACGGAGTATGATTCATTAGTTCATGGATAGTGCGGATAGATTTTGGTACTGCAGTCTCAGCACAGATTGGGCAAAACTCGAGACAAGTATACCTTGCCTACTTGTACAATTTATTTTTATGCATTTCTATACTATTGTTTTTTCCAGTCATATTTCATTACCTGCAATTCATGTCCATGATACTGTTATTTTCTTATTTTACATGCACGTTCCTTATTTAGTCATCTTATGCCACTATTGTTCTATGTGAGTCTTGTGACGATATTGACTAGTCTTCTACCTTTTGCCCTTGAGCTTGATTTTACTTGACCTATAGTCATGATTAATTGTTAGACATTGGCCCTGTTATCTCTAGGACTGGGAGCGTCCAATGGCGCCGTTAGGGTGTTAGAGACTTCTTATCGACCTGTTATCCCGTCTCTAGGACCGGAAGTGTCCCATTTTATTACGGTAGTAGAGACTTATCTTTTGTCTCGAGATCAGGAGCGTCCCATGGCGTTACGTATTGAGACGTCTTTGTTGAATTTTTTCATGTTTTACTTTCCACTTTTTCTATACATGTTATTTACTATTACATTTGGCATGTTTTTATGTATATTTCTACGTCCCTCTAAGGATCTAGTGACTTCTCCAAATAATTGTTAGTTTTCTTCCAGGAATTTGTTGAGACTGCTAGAATGGAAGGATAGATTGGGGGACGATTGTATCTCCAGGATTCAGCTATCAATAGTGGTATTTTTATCATTCTTTCGTCTTTTATATTTTATGATGACATCTTCATCTATATAGCCTAGTTTTACAAGCTTACTTTCTGTTATGAGCTTATTTAGACGATTGTATTAAGGTCTGGCTAACCTTACTAAAAATATATATTCATGTATTATATTCAAGTAGCATCAGTGTATTATTGTTTGATCAACATTAATGCACTAGTTCCCACTTGAGATTATTATCTTTGGGTTGAGATATAATTGACTTGCTATTTTAGACCCAATGTCGACAGCTTATACGTGTTCGAGATGGGCTGGAGTCCACTTGTATATATCCTAGTCCTATGTATTTTAGGACTAGGGTGTTACAAGATCATTTTTCCAATCATGTAGTATTGCGTCTTCTGGAAAACAAATACTAGTACAAGACATTCTATCTCTACCAGATTGTACCTATGCACACCCCCAATCTTCATGCAACTAAGATATTATTTTGCTTGTTTGTGGCCTTCATCGCTCTTTTATGCTAAAACCTCTCCTAGAGAGTGATCCATGTCTCAAACATACAGTAAGAAAGGTTTTCCTATGATGGGAGCCACAAGTACTAGAGGGTTGATAAGATATTTATTAATGTCTTCTAAATCTTGTTGGCATACCTCATCCTAAACAAATGTGATACCTTTTTCATACGATTTATAAATGGTTGGCAAGGACCAAACATATTTGAAATGAATCTTATGTTTGTCAATCTTCCTGGGAATTATCGGAGCTCATTTAGATTCTTTGGTAGATACATGTCAAGAATAGGTTTTAATTTTTCTGGGTCGAGGTGAATTCCTTTTGATGTTTTAACAAACTAAAGGAATTTGCCACTAGAGACTTCTAGGAAAGACTTGGATGGGTTCATTTTTAAGTGATGAGGACACATCAGTTCGAATAATGTTATAAGATATTGAAGGTGATCTGGTTTTTGACAACTTTTGACAGTGATATTGTCAATGTAGCACTCCATCGTTTTGCATAATTTTTTAAAAAAATTGTGCTCATGGCTTGTTGTATGATGTACCAACATTTTCAGTTTGAAAGGCATCACCATATAATAGTATACCCCCATATGACGATCGAGATGATGTGTGTTTTTATCGTTCGAAAACATCTATATTTGATTATATTCATATAATTCATCCATAAAAAATATCCACTTGAAATCACAAATATTATTGATCATCACATCGGTAATATGCAAAAGAAATTCATCTTTCGGACAAGTTGAATTTAGATTACAAAAATAAATGCATATAGCGTCTTGCTATCATCGAAAAGCCTTGAGTTCTTGTTGTTGGCCCATTGGTTAATGGTCACACCTGATTTTGATAATCAATGATAACTTTGGTCGATAAGCAAAATATACGAACTGCTACAGGTTAAAGATATCAAAGACGAAGGATATATACAAACGTACTACATCTACATCTCACTGCTACAGTATATTGCATCGTCATCCAGAAGCAAATCTTATTAGAATCCAGATCGAGTCATTGCATATTTTCTTCTGTATTTTTCAATTTTTTTGAGTCTAGGAAATATAAATGTGAGATCGTTCAGGATTGATACTGGCTTAGGTTGTCCCAGTCTACCTATCCAAAAAGCCTACCTACTTATCCTAAACCCTCCACAAATCTAAAAAGCCCAAAAACCTATACAATTTGACCCATTAAAATACATTTCTGACTCATCATAACTTAGCCAAAACTTTGACCGAGTTTGGTCCGAGTTCGGACCGAGTTCGGTCTGGGTATTTTGAATTTCTGTTCCTACCAAATCGGCAAGCAATGTTCGAATGCTAGATTCAAGCAGCCGAACTCTGCCTGAACTCTTCCTGAGTTTGGTCAGAAAAAACACTATAAATAAAGAAGAATTTCTACCATTCTAAATCACTCATTCACTCTTATCTCTATTTATTCTAAAGTATTTTTCAGCGATCTAGCATTCACATCTAGCCTATACTACTCTTAGCCAAAACCAGTACAGTTCTGTTTGATCTAGAGTTTTGGTACTGAAAAATTGTATTAGATACGTCTTCCAAAAAATGTTCCAGTTTTCAAAATTAGTTTATTGGAGTCGGTCGTGCACTCATCACCAAGGCACGGTATTGTAAAGAGACGGTAAGCTCTTATTTAGCTTATGAATAGTATATTAACATCGAGCAAGAGTACTCGA
This sequence comes from Iris pallida, assembly GCA_029216955.1. Taxonomy (NCBI): domain Eukaryota; kingdom Viridiplantae; phylum Streptophyta; class Magnoliopsida; order Asparagales; family Iridaceae; genus Iris; species Iris pallida. Next base: position 40,591,431 of record JANAVB010023800.1, on the reverse strand, counting down.
GACTGGAGTAGTCCTCTCAGAGGAAGACCAGTATACAACGCTGTGTTCTCTGAGTTTGATTCTTTAATCTCTTGCTTACTACATTTATTTACTCTCTCTTATATCTGCCATAGTTTATAACTGCTAAAGTTTTTAAGTGGTTATTATTTCCGCTGCACGTACACCCACTATATCCACCCCATCTAGAGGTGCTCAACGGTCCTACAATTGGTATCAGAGCAGATTATATATTCCAATATAACACTCTAGAGAGTATATATGGCAGCTAAGAAATCTATATTCAACGGTGAAGGGCAATCCATAAACAGACCACCACTATTTGATGGAACGAACTACACATATTGGAAAACACGAATGAGTTTCTTTCTTAAGTCTCTTGATGTTGACCTTTGGTCGATTATTATAGATGGTTATAATAAACCGACTAGAATCTTGGTTGATAGTTATCTAGTGGAAAAGCCACACGATAAATACACATGTCAAAAAAAGACAAAGGCTAGTCTAGATGCACGGGCCATCAATGCACAATTCTATACAATTGACAAAATCGAGTTTAATCGTGTTTCTTCCGGTACTACGTCTCATAAAATTTTGGAGACTTCTTGAGTGACTCATGAAGGAACTTCCCAAGTGAAGGAATCCAAAATCAGAAGACTAACATAGGAGTATGAATCATTCAAGATGAAACCTAGCAAGTCAATTACACAGATGTTTATTCGTTTCCTTGATATTACTAATCCTTTACAATCTCTTGGTAAGGATTACATCAATCATGAGAAGATCAAAAAGATTCTACAGGCTCTGACCAAGAATTAGAATCCGAAGGCAATTACGATCATAGAAGGAAACGATCTCACCATAATGACTCTGGAGAGACTTATGGGCAAGCTGATGACCTATGAGCTAGACTTGCAAGAATTTGAAGAAGCTACCCCCAAAGAGAAATCTATTGCCTTCAAAGCATAAAGAGTCACATGCAATAATTCTGACTAAGAATCATCCAGTGGTGATGAGCAAGCCCTGCTTGTCAGAAACTTCAGAAAGTTCTTGAAGTTTGATAGATCAAATCGAAAGAAGAAGGACGTCCACGAAAGCAATAAAGAAGAAACAATCTGCTTTGGATGTAAGAAGACAGGGCATATCAAGAAGGAATGTCTATTGTCAAAGACGAACAGTCCATATTATTGATCAAGATCGAGGAGAAAGGCTACAATAAGTCGAAAGTATGCCAATACAAGCATCTGGCATGAAAGTGAGGCCAGTGAATCAAAGGAGGAGGAAAAACCCAACAGTACTGTAAATATTTGTCTAATAGCTTTCGATAAGGTATCTTCTAACCCTCTGTACGATGATTTTACTTTCGATGATCTAGAAACTGCCTTTAGTGAACTACTTGATGAACACAGAAATGTGTTGGCCAAGTACAAGCAATCTCGCAAAGAGGTTAAGGCTTACACAACTGAAGTAGCTACGTTGTCTAATCTTGTTGAAGATATAAAAGTGACATCTACTACTAGTAGCACGGATGAGATAGCCAAGCTTAAAGTTGACTATCATGAGGCTATCCTCACCACTAAAAAGAAAGAAAGAGACTATGTCAAAGTGTAAGAGCTTTATGACATAGAGAAGAAGCGACACTTATTTACAGAGCAAAGACTCATTGATAGGAATGCCAAATAAGAGAAGTCTTGTACAAATTCTAAAAAGTTAGAAATCAAGTTAGGCAAACAGGCCATCCCTGTTACATAGCCTAAGGTTAGTCATAGTGCTAAGCATACTTCTAAGAGGACTAAACCATGGAAAGCACGCAAGCTACACGTTTGACACAATTATGCTTTCACTTATAGGTTTCCAAAGAAGACACAAAAGAAGGTCAATACAAAAACAAAAAGCACATTTTTAAAACATACATGCACGTACTATAGTACTCACGAGCACATATCACAGTATTGTCAAGCAAGAAAGCTTGTTGACAATCAAATACTTGTTTGGATTCCTATAAATAATCAAAAATGACGTTCGAAGAAATGGGTACCAAAGGATTCATCTACTTGTCTTGTAGACCCTCAACCCTCTCATGCTAGAAGCAAGTGGATTCTTGATTGCGGATGTTCGTGGTACATGACTGGTGATGTATCTTTATTCGCTATGCTATCGTTGGAGAAAGAAGTATATATCTCCTTCGAAAATAACTTGAGAGGTGATATAATTAGGAATAGAACTATTGGTATATCTTTCTATCCAGTAATCAAGGATGTCTGTCAAGTCACGGAGTTTAAACATAACCTATTAAGCATATGTCATTTGGCAGATAATAATTATGGCATCAACTTTGTGAAAGACAAATGTTCAATCTATAATATGTCATCTGGTAATCCTGTATATGAAGGGATTAAGGAAGACATATTTATATATTCTTTTTAGAAAGTACGAACAATGAAGGAAAGTATCTAGTAGAAAATCAAGATAAAAGCTGGCTATGGCACATGAGGCTAGGACATGCCAATATGGACACTATCTCACGGCTATGTACTAAAAGATTGATAAAAGGACTCCCAAAAATCACATTCAAGAGAGACATGGTATGTGCTGATTATGAAAAAAACAACAACAACTAGGCCATCGTTTAAATCTATTAACGCTATAAGTACTTCTAGACCCTTGTAGTTAATTCATATGGATCTATTTGGTCCTACTAGAGTCGCTAGTCTTGGCGGTAAGTTCTACGCTTTTGTGATTGTGGATGATTTCTCTCGTTATACATGGGTTTTCTTTTTATCAAACAAAAGTGATACTATTTTTGAATATTAGATATTTTATAAAAAGGTACAAAACAAAAAAGGCTTTATGATTACTCGAACCTGAAGTGATCATGGTGGCGAATTCGTAAATGCTGATTTCAAAAAGTTTTGTGATTATAGTGGATATTACCACGAGTTTTCTTATCCTAGAACTCTCCAATAGAATGGTGTTATGAGCGAAAGAATCGTCCTCTAAGAGAGATGGCTGGAGTCATGCTAAATTAGCATAATCTTCCTAAGTATTTTTGGACAAAAGCTGTTAGTACAGCCTGTCATGTTTTAAATATGGTGTTGATTTGACCTATCTCGAAGAAAAACCATATGAATTTTGGTTTGGTAGGATTCCAAACATTTCATATTTTAATGTTTTTGGATGTTGTTGTTTTATCCTGAACACCAAGGAAAACTTGGGTAAGTTCGATTCTAAAGCAGACGAAGGGATATTTCTCGTATATACTACTAAGAGTAAAGGATATAGGATTTTTAATATAAGATATATGATTGTTGAGAGTCAATTAACATTACTTTTGATGAGCTCAATAGTAACAGATCTAGCGACAGTAATGATTAAGACTTACAGAACAGATCCAGGACACTTGAAGATACTACTACCAACGAGAGCTATCTGAAAAGTCTACCGAAGAAAATAAAGTTCATGCCAGACCATCCAGAGACACTCGTCATAGGTGATATATCAAAAGGTGTAAGTACACGTTCTTCTACTAGGGATATTAATGTAGTAGCTAATATAGTTTTTATTTCTCAAGTAGAACATAAGACTGCAACAAATGCTTTAATGATGAATTTTGGATTGATGCCATCCAAGAGGAACTTAATCAATTTGAGAGAAACCAAGTTTGGGAACTTGTTTCTGAACCTATTGGTCAATCGTTAATTGGTACCAAATAGGTGTTCTGAAATAAACTAAGTGAGGATGGACAAGTTCTACGCAACAACGCATATCTAGTGGCACAAGATTATAGTCAATAAGAAGGTAATGATTATGACGAGACATATAATCATGTTGCTAGATTAGAAGCCAATCGTATGTTTTGTGCATTTACATTTTTTCACAATTTTAAACTTTTTCAAATGGACGTGAAAAGTGTATTTTTAAATTGTTTTTTAAAAGAAGTTTTTGTGAAACAACCCCCTTATTTTGAAGATTTTCAAAAACCCGATCACGTCTTCAAACTTAGGAAAGCACTCTATGGACTCAAACAAGCACCTCGTGCTTGGTATGAACGCCTAAGTGCCTTCTTACTTGAAAATTGATTTTCAAAAGAAAGAGTTGATACAACTTTATTTATCAAGTCTTCAGATGATAGTATCCTTCTTGTGCAAATTTATGTAGATAACATTATTTTCGGTTCTACTAATGAAAAACTTTGTCAAGAATTTGCTACTAATGAAAAACTTTGTCAAGAATTTGCTAAGTGTATGCAGAGTGAGTCTGAGATAAGTATGATGGGAGAGCTAAACTACTTCCTAGGACAGATCAAATAGCACCTACAGGGAACATTTATCAACCAAGCCAAGTACACGAAGGATTTACTACAGAAGTATGACTTCGATAACATAAAGCCTATCAGAACTCTAATGGCTACATCAACACAGCTTGACATTGATGAAAGTAGCAAACCAGTCGACCAACATAAGTATCGAGGTATGATTGGTAGTTTATTATATTTAACTGCTATCACCCAGATATTATGTTTGGTATTTACATTTGTCCACGATACTAAGCTAATCCTAAGGAATTACACCTATGCACTGTTAAGCGTATCTTTTGGTACCTTAAGGGAACCTTTACACTCGGCTTGTGGTATCCCAAAACTATATCTTTTGACCTATTCGGTTATTCAGATGCAGATTTTGCTGGATGCAAAGTGGACCGTAAAAGTACCAATGGTATGTGTCATTTCCTAGGAAAAGATTTAGTCTCCTGGTTTAGCAAGAAGCAAAATTTAGTTGCTTTATCAACAACTGAGGCTGAGTATTTCGCCACGGGAAGTTGTTGTGCACAAATTTTGTGGATAAAGCAAACCTTAGAAGACTACAATCTGCACTACATGAAGATTCACATATATTATGATAACACTAGCATAATTTATTTAACTAAGAACCCTGTTTGTCACTCACGCACAAAGAACATAGAGATACGTCATCACTTTTTATGTGTTCACCAACAACACGGGGATATTTGTTTAGAATTTATTGACACAGATTACCAATTAGCAAATATTTTCACAAAACCGCTAGCTGAAGACCACTTCAACTATCTGCATCATGAGTTAGACATACTTGAAGTTTCAGATTCATAATGATTTATGTTTAATAAAATTATTTAAATCTTGAGATTTCTAGATTTATTAATTAAAGTTATTTTGGGTACAAGTCTAAAGGGCCCTTCTGTCATACAAGCGTAAATAGCCTGAAGTGATACGGTGCATTAGTCTTCGGACTACCGCTAGCTGGGATCCGGCCCCTACAGCTAACCCAAAGTAATTAATGTTAATTAATTGAAGAAATTAAGAGTCATTAAGTACGTTTATTACTCATTATTCATAAAATGAATTAAAAAATCCAAGTGGCCGAACTCGGACAGAACTCGATCCGAGTTTTGACCGAGTTTGTGCCGAACTTGGTTGGCACCGTTTTAAATTTTCAGAACAGCTTCAGCCGGCCCTAGCTTCTATATATACACCATCTTCTTCTTTTTTCACTCCACCCAAGCGGAAAATCCATAAAACCTACTCTTGTTTACCCCTTCCATAAGCTTCAAATCTTTTCTCCTTGGAGCTAGAAGGCTCAAAGAAGGTGTCCACTATTAGTTTTTTGTTTCCTTTGAGGTATAATCTCTCCTCTCTATCTTTTCAATTCTATGGCCCCCAAGCTCTTCAAGATAAAGAAGAGAGAGTCCGCGACCTCTTCCTCCACTTCAGAGTACGAACCCATGAATATGTTTAGTCCTACTTGTCCTACTGTCGAAGAGCAATTTGATTCAAACCTATTTCCATCTTTGGAAATATCTGACTCTTGATTTACCTCTTTTCGATATCGAAAAATTTGCCCTGGGCGATCAGTTAATTTTACCATCTTTTCGAAGTATGCTTCTACCTTTGAACACCTAGGACTTCGAGATTATTTTGAGACACCTAGTAAAATTTATGACAATGTTGTTCGTATGTTTTACTGTAATATGGATGTAAAAGACGATGGCAACATTTATTCTTGCGTCGCCAGAAAAAAAATTGTGCTTAACTTGACTGACCTTAGTGAATACTTCCATATGTTGGACAATGTGAAGCATTAGTCAAGATAAACAAAGTCCTATTTCAAACGATGTGACTCTTGACTCTATTAGAGCATTAGTCGATTGTTTGCAAAGCACCTTAACCAAAACTATTATGAACTCCAATGATTTGTTTACTCTGCTTTGCTTCCCCAAAAGGGATATACTGATGAGATCACCTTTTTCGAGATGTCTGCAATATATCATCTTTATTTGGAGTCACATTTTCTGTCCCCAAGACCTTTATGGCTTGGATGATCAGTTGTCGGAGGTTGGGCTGCAACCTTCTTTACCCTATGCATCTTATGGTCATCTTTAGGAAGTTTTAAATCGTTCTTGATATATGTCCTATCTCTAGGTCACCTGCTGAGCTAACTAGGTCTAGGAGACATCCTCTACCATCACTTCCACCCGGTGCTGCTCTACCTCCACCTAATCCAGTTTCTTCTGCTCTTGCTCCTGCTCCTGCTCCTACTGCTCCAGGATTTGATCCTCAGTTCTATCAGTGATTCGATGACTTTGTCACTCTTCAAGGACAACGTCATCAGTCCTATATTGATGCTCAGTTTTGCCATACTTCAGGCTCTGGTCTTGAGAAATAGCATTATTGATATTAAGTGGTCACTGGCGCATCATCCTACTGCACCATTTCAGATCCTCCGTTATCCTGGATTTGACGGATCACGGCTTGAGGATCCGGACACTTTTGGATTCTTCGATTCGACGATAGCCAATGTTGGTCCTTATCCTCATGTTGATCCTACTAACAATGATGCTGATATGTGATTTGGACATTTTGGTTTAGCATTTTGTGAGTTGTATTTGCTAATGATGATGGTCAGGTAGTAATGACAATTTTATGTTATGGGGCTTAGGTAGTAGTTTGAACTCTTTTAGTTCTGGCTGTATGCACTTTATATCAGTAGTTGAGTTTTACACTATCTTAGTTTCTATTTCTCATATTCTTTACTGCTAATGTTATTATTTCTCCTGAGCTGTGACTTGTTATATTCATAATATTTGTATATCATTTTATCTGTTTATTTGTTATTGTTTGCTTGTTGGTTTCACATATTGCATAGGAGCCACATATTTGACTACTTGACAAAGGGAAAGAAAGAGCCTATACAAAATTCTCGCGATCTATTCAGAACAAGTTAGGTATACATTTTTTAAAAAGTTATATATTATTTATAATTTGTCATAGACTCATACTTTGTCAATTATCAAAATGGGAGAGATTGTTGGCCCATTGGCTAATGTTCACACTTTATTTTGATAATCAACGACAATTTTGGTCGATACTCAAAATATACGAACAACTACAGGTTAAAGAAATCAAGACGAAGGACATATACAAACGTATTGCGTCTGCATCTAACTGCTACATTACATCGTATAGTTATCCAGAAGCAAATCTTATTAGAATCCAGATCGAGTCATTTTATATTTTCTTCTGTATTTTTCAATTTTATTGAGTCTAGGGAATACAAATATGAGATTGTTCGGGATTGATACTGGTTTAGGTTGTTCCCAGTCCACATATCCAAAAAGCCTACCTACTTATTGTAGAAGCATGAAAAATTTTCAGCAAATGAAGCCCCATGCGCCCAAGCTAGTGAAGCTCCATGCGCTCAAGCCAGTGAAGCTCCATGCGCCCAGCCAGTGAATTTTTATGCGTCCAAGACTAGCTCCTCCAAAAGGAGGGCGCATAGCCTGAGACATGGCTATGTGCCCAAGCCTGACCCAGTCAAAGCCATGATCAAAACATGCACCGAAGTACACGGCCATGTCAGTCTCCACGAGCAGTCGTGCAACGAAGCATGCGACCACGTCAATACCACGATCGACCCACGATCTCGCAGCCTGTATGCGCCTACATCTAATGCGCCCAAAGCAGGACTATGCGCCTACATAAAAACCAGTGTGTTTCCTCATGTGGACGTATAACATCATTCCAGCTCAAGAATGACTATAAAAGGGGGGCCTCATCCATCTTCAAAACACAGAACGGAGAGCATTTTCAAGAGCCAAATTGCTGTACTTCTTGCCAATGAGCCGAGAGTTAGCAATTTTCTTAGGTTTTCTTCCACTTTTGTAATCGAAGTGTCAACGGAGTAAAGGAGCAACTGCCGCTCGATCTCCATCGTCCTATTCCCCAGAATTCTTTTTTGTACTCGGGGATCATCAGCGTAGGATCTCTCAGACGTACTCGATTTGTGGTTCCTTGCTCCAATAAAGAAAAGACAACATTTTCTTCTTCTTTTTTGTGTGTGTCCACAAAAATGGTGACTCTACTGGGGACTACCTTTTCCTATGACGAGAAGGTGGTGACGCAATCTGATACCGACAAAGTGGGAAGTACTAAGAAGATGCTGATCGTAAAGTTCGATCAGCAGGCGTTCGAAGAGATGCTCTCGAGGGATGGCTCTACTCCCTCAAAATCAGCAAAGCCAAACAAGTCTCGTAAGACTTGGATTTCGAAGCCTCGCTGTGCATATCCTGCTAGCATCATAGCAGATATGGAACTGGAGGACTCTGTCACATGTGCGCATGACTCTGCCACAGAAGGACCCCAAATGAAGAAGGCTCACACCGTTCTGGGCTCTACTAGCCCAGTGACTTTTTTCCTGCACAACCAACAATAGGGTGTTCAACACCTGAGAATTGGCAAAGAAAAATACTACGATGCCAAGAATCGGGGTGTACGACACTCTGGCCAAACGCGGCTAGGCTCATAAATGAATGAGGCAAAACTAGGAGAAAACAGCACTGCTCCACCAAGCATGCGTCCAAAGCCATGCGCCCAAAGGAGTGTTTGGGCGCATAGCCCCAACCAGAACACTTCTATCTTCAACAGGTTGGGTATCCAAAGCCATGCGCCCAAGGCTATGTGCCCAGGCTCTCTGGATCCATACGATGTGACCACATCAAGGAGGCTCAGACATGCTGTCAAGGAGCATGCGCCCAAGGCCAGTCTCCAAGGCCTATGCGTCCACAACAAAAAGGCAGGCTCCAACACGTATAGCACGGGGCTGTCTTCAAGGACATCACAGAACTTAGGTGTAGGGGTTGCCCCTGCACGTGAACTAAGTCTGGATGCGCCTACTCTCCTTACGAACCCCATGCAAAGCTCAGCGATACATGCAACATGGGTTGTAAGGCAAAACTCCCTTCCGTTGACTTGCGCGATATGATAAATCATACGGGTAAAGTGAGGGAGGATAATAATTCATAGTGCACATCCATGTACCAGTATTGTTATCAACTGTTGTTGCTCTAGAGCAACAAGAGTGCCTCAGAGAAAGTCCATATTTCGACGGCTGCACTTCTCTGACGATGAGAAGCCACTGTGTGCTTCATCCAATATGGCTTCGTGGGGTCCCCCTTACGGAAGCCCCAATCAAAGACGGTGGACTACGAACCCAACTTTCTCTCTCAGTTCCGCTAGAAGAAGAAGAAGAAGTCTACTAACAGATGGCCAACAGGCTGTCACATCTGAAGGAGTTTATATGGGTACTCGGTCAAAGGTAAGGTTCCGTATGGACGATAAAGAATCCCAAGCTGGGGGTAGTATTCCCTCAGAGTCTAAAGCGGATGACCCTCACACTGGGGGTAACCTTCCAGAGGACGACGATCCCTCTGAATCTGATGGCGATTATCTGCCTCCTCTACCTGAAGATGAAGGATTGGTCCACTCGAAGACAGACAATATCAGCACCAGTTGTACTGTTTCATCGGTTCTTCCTCGCATGTTATCTATATATATGGTGGACGGAGAAAGACCTGAAGAAGCCAGTAATCAGACCAGCAAACGGCTAGAGGGTCTTGAAACAGCATTCGCCAAGATCACTGATATGCTTACCAGTATCATGGCTGTTCAAGCTGCTAGGGCTGTTCCTCCTCCTCAATAAAACGTCTCATCCCACGCTAGTCCGACTCACAGCAACAACCCTCCTTCACTGCAAAAGGAGTATCATTCCGTTGCACCTCCTCCAAATCTTACAAATACTGGGGGTGGTCCTTCGCCAACAACGTCTGACAACCGTTCAGCAGCCATTTCCCAACACCTGCTCAATCAACAGGATGCAATTGATTCCCTAGTCGCTTATCTCGACACCATCTCACACAAAGATGAGCTCCAGAAGATGGGGATAGCTCAACCGTATCGCTCTGAGTGGGAGAACGCTACTTGCCCTCCTAACTACAAGCCGCTGACGCTAAATTCATTTGATGGGTTGACTTCTTCTCATCAGCACATGACGTACTTCAATATGCAGACTCTGCACTTGCCCAGAGATGATCCGCTCTTGTCGAAGCTGTTTATTAGCACCTTACAAGAGGTAGCTTTCGAATGGTTCTGTAGTATGCCTGACGGATGTATCAATTCATTCAAAGACTTAGAGAGGTTGTTCCTCAACAGGTTTTACGAGAGCGGCATGCATCTTAGTATGTCCACCCTTATCGAGACCAAGCAAAAGAGGACTGAGTCTGTCATCGCCTTCATCGAACGCTTCAGGTGGCTAGCACCGAAGATGCCCTTTGGCATACCAGACTCAAAACTTATGGATACTTGTCGACATAACTTCCTTCCTATAGTAAATTTTTGTCTAGGTATACATAAGTATGATACATGGCCCACTTTCATTGGGGCCGCTGATGCTGTTGAAAACGACGTTTCTAACTTAGAAATACTGGGGTTGAATACACCCAAATCCGAAGATAAGGGCAAGCATCCTCAAACTATCCCTGTTCGTGGGGGTAAATGAAAAGAAGTCCTGAAGGTCGACACATCCAAAGGAGCTTCCAATTCTCAGGGCGCCTCCGACAAGCCAAAGGAGACCTTCTCCTTTGACGAAGACGATGTCATTACCATCTTTCACACATTGACGAAGGATAATATGCTGACATTACCTCCGCTACGACGTCCTGCAGAGGCGAGCCAATTCAACGATCCTAAGTACTGTCTCTATCATTAGTACGTGCATCACTCCACCAAGGACTGCATCGTCCTGAAGAAGAAGATACAACAGCTTATCGACAGCCAAGTGATCAACCTCAAAGCTGAAGACAAGGTCGTATCTTCTAACATGATCTCTCTCATCAGTTTGGTGACTTTCCTTCCACAGAGGTCCCAGACGGCATGGTCCTGATTCCTAAAGCAATAATGGAAGTCGTCAACCTACCGCTAGCTCGCAACTCAACATTGGTCCCGTTCACGACTGAACATGGTGAGATCATGTAGGACCATTCGGAACTTGTGCAAGAAGTAATACAGGGGGTAGTATCTCCCAAAGTAAAAAGAGGCAAGAAGTACAAGTCATGCCATATGGTATTCTCTACCATCTACGAAGTTCTATCTAGCGAGACGCATTCGGAGAAGACTTATCTTCTAACGTACGATCCCGCACAAGAAGAAGCAGTACCTCCTCATGCTCCTGCTGTCCCCACAAGCTCAGAAGCTGGCCTGTCTAAACCTCAAACTACGGACAAATCCGAGCACAAGGAGACACGGTTTGATAAGTCTCTGAAGGCGCCAGCTCCCGAAGGCATGGATCGGCCTTACAACTTTGACATATTGGCTCAGCTAGCCAATACACCTGCCAGGTTGTCTCTGTTCGATCTATTATGACTCTCCAAAGAAATCCGGAAGGCTTTAAGTGACGTATTACTACATGCCAGCTCTTACCCCGCTGAAGTCAAAGCCCCTGCTGAAGATCCTGTCTCCTGTCCCCACTGCCATAGTACTATGGAAGTGGTGCCCAATATCACCTTCTCACATGAGGACATGCTACTCAAAAATAATTATCATGATAGACCCCTGTACTATACAGGGTATATCGGGGCGATCAAGGTGGACCACATGCACATCGATCCAGGATCCTCCCTCAGCATCATTCTTAGAAGTCTTCTTCAAATTCTGGTAATCCCTCTGCATAAGCTATCTGCAACCAACACAACTATCATGGCTTTTAATGCTGGTCGAAGCCATCTGCTGGGCAATATCCGTCTTAAATGCCAGATCGGTAATCTCCGAACGGAGGTTTCCTGCTATGTGATCGATGCCAATGTATCCTACAATATCTTGTTGGGACATCCATGGATACACAAGAACATGATCATTCCTTTAATACTTCACCAGTGCTTCAAGTATGTCAACAGCGACGGTGTCGTGAAGACAAAATTTGTCGATGTCGATCCTTTTAAGGGCATCGAAGCTTACTATGGGGATTTGGTACTTTACCAATCCTAGCCCCCCAAGGATGACGATAATGAAGCTGACAATGAAGCTGAAGCAAGTCCATCCTCCAATGATGGTCCCCTGATTATCCGAGTCAAAGGACGTACTACTCCAAAAAGTACTCCGAAGCCTCTCACAATTTGGATAAAAAAGAAGAACCCGGACAAGGTCAAACCATTGACCATCACTCTCAGAAAGACACCCTAGGAGGAACCTGTTGATGCCCGTCCTCCCAATCTTGAAGAATTACCCTACGTGGTGAACTCGACAAAGACTGTGGCTCATTTTCCAGATGATGATCCTCTCAATGAGTATATCAATACTCAGAATAATGTACCTTCAACGGATGATGTTATCCCTGAAGAAGAACTTGAGTATTTCCTTAGTAAAGGTTTATATTTGAATTACTCCGATGTCTATCAATCTGTAAACAACTACACGGATATGATATACGCCCTAGAAAATGGCATAGGACCTCACCTCTGTATGCGGTTATGAAGCCTCACCTGCGAGAAAAAGTTTACCCTGAAGATATCCTCTACTTCATCGTTCCAGCCAGAAAGAAGGATGATGAACTAATCATCTTCGGTCGTATAATTGGCGAGAGAAAGTTCATTCCAGACTCTACTTCTCCCAAGCATAACGCAGAAGCTGGCTATGACTTTGGAAAAATGTAATTTTTTTGGTATAGTTGGCAGGCTAAGAACATCATCCAGAACATGGGATATGACATCAAAAGCGACAAAGGGCTAAATTACGGTCGAGGACGACGGTTGCCAATATGACACTTTGCTCCTTTAAGCAAACCCGAGAACGACTATCAACGAAGCGGTATTGGTTTGGGCTATGTCACTCCTCCAACAACTCTCGAAAGATCATATGATGAAGCAGATCATTATTCTTATTCCTCTTATTCCTCCCTCTGGGACTCAGACTCCAGCATTGGCGACGTGTTCAAAGTAACTCTGTCCGTCAACATAGTTTCCGCCGACCAAATTACATACAATGTCCAATCAATTGAGCATGAACAATGGGCTCAAAAGATGGATACTAGGTGGGAGCTGCGCTTCGAACAACGGGAACCACCTACCGAAGACGAAGTTATCCAAGTCAATCTAGGAGATAAAGCATCTTTCAAACCAATCTTCATCAGCAAAAGTCTATTTGGCGATGAACGCCAATCTCTTATACAGCTTATAAGAGAATACATCGACATCTTCGCATGGAGCTATGAAGACATGCCAGGCTTGGACCCTAAAGTTGCCATGCACAGCCTGAACATTTCGTCTAAAGCTAAGCTAGTGAAGCAGCAACAACGACGATTCCGACAAGACGTCATGGAAGCCATCGAGAATAAAGTCAAGAAGCTCATTGCCAATTGATTCATCTGCGAGGAACAACACCCAAACTGGGTTGCCAACATCGTTCCAGTCATAAAAAAGAACAAAAAGTTTGAGTCTGTATCGACTACCGTGATTTGAAATCTGCATGTCCGAAGGACGAGTTCCCTTTACCGATCACCGACGTAATGATTGACAATACTTGCGGCTTCGAGCGGATGTCCTTTATGGATGGGTTCTCAGGCTACAACCAGATCAAAATGTTCTCCGACGATGAGAAGCACACATCTTTTCGAACACCGTTGGGAGTATACTGCTATACGGTGAAGCCCTTCGGATTAAAAAATGTAGGGCGACATACCAGCGAGCCATGAACACAATTTTTTGCGATTATTTGTGCAAAACTGAGGAGTGCAACGTAGACGATATTGCAGTCAAAAGTCATCTCAAGGGCAACCACCTCTAAGACTTGAGAACGGTGTTCGAACTAATGCGTGCACACCAACTCAAGATGAATCCAACCAAGTCTTTTTTGGGAGTCTCCATTGGCAAGTTCCTTGGTTTTGTCATCACTTCAAAGGATATACATCTGGACCCGAAAAAAGTGAAGGCTATCCTCGACATGCATCCTCCAAGAAACATCAAAGAGCTACGCGGACTACAAGGAAGGCTAGCCTACATCAGACGATTCATTTCGAACCTCTTTGGAAGGTGTCAACCGTTCACTCAGCTCATAAAAAAATGTGTATCTTTCGTCTGGACTGAAGAATGTCAACGCATATTCAACGACATCAAGGCATACCTTATAAGCCCTCCAGTATTGGTAGCACCAATAATGGGAAAGCCCTTCTTACTATATGTCCGCGCTATGGACCATTCTTTTGGTGCCCTATTGGCTCAGAAGAACGAAGGCGGCCATCAACATGCAATCTACTACCTCAGCCGTATAATGGTGGGTGCCGAGCACAGATACACACCGATGGAGAAGGAATGTCTTGCACTAGTATTTGCCATCCAGAAGACACGCCACTATGTGTCTGGGCAGACTATCCATATTATATCTAAAGTCAACCCTCTGAGAATACTCATGACAAAACCGAGCTCTCTCAATTCCCGTTTAGCTATATGGACAATGCTGTTGACTCCATACGATATGATCTTCGTTCCTCAGAAGGCAGTAAAAGGCTAAGCATTAGCTGATTTTCTAGCAGCTCATCCGGTGCCGGAATCGTCCAAACTCTACGACGAAATCCCCGACGAAGTGGTGGAATCTAACACTGTAACTGAAGAAATCCCCATTTGGCGAATGTTCTTTGACGGCATCAAGAACTGGACCTAAAAGAAATATCATGGCTGGAGTAGGTGTCGTACTCGTATCACCTGATCATCTGGTTATACACCATGCATATTCTCTCGTGGAACCATGCACCAACAACATGGCCGAATATAATGCTCTACTAATCCGCTTACAACTGGCAAAGAAACTGGGAGTTGACTATCTAGAAGCTTACGGCGATTCCAAGCTAATAGTTAGTCAGGTCCGATGGGATTATTAAGTTCGCCACAAAGATCTCATCCCCTACCACAGAGCAACAATCGAGTTGGCATCTACTTTCGCTGGATTCTTTATCAAGCACGTGCCACGACAACAGAATATAGAAGCGGATGCTCTAGCCGGTCTCGTTGCTTTCTTGACCGTTCCTACCAATACACAGCAGTCGATCACAGTGTCTGGTCGAGAACTATTTTGTGTGAAAGATGCATTGCATATTCATTACAGTTACACAACGGAAACAAGTGTCGATGCTAAAGATTAGAGATTTTCCTTCATAGACTATGCCGTCTATGGAATCCTCTTCGAGGACCCGAAGGAAGCAGTATCCATCCAAAGGCGATCCCTCAGATTCTACTATGACACAGCTACCAAGATGCTCTACCGACGCTCTTACGACGGGCTACTGCTTCTGTTACGATGCTTATCAGACACAGAAGCCAAACATGCACTCCAGGAGGATCACGATGGAGTTTGTGGTGCATATCAACCAGGCCCCAAATTATAAAATTGCCTCAAACAAATAGGTTATTACTGGCCCACAATAATAGCAGATGCTGTTGAATATGCAAAGAAGTTTAGAGCTTGCCAGTTCTATGTTGATTTCATTCATCAACCTTCGGAGTTTCTACACCCGATGACAGCATCTTTGCCGTTTGAAGCCTGGGGCATAGACGTCATAGGACCAATCAGCCCGCCATCCTTCAAAGGACATTGGTTCATCCTAGCTATAACTGATTACTTCTCCAAAGGGTGGAAGCTATACCGCTCACCGAAGTGAAGATGTCAAACGGGATCAGTTTTATCAAACATCACGTCATCTACCGCTTCGACAAACCTCGCAGGATCATCCATGATAATGGTCCAGAGTTCGCAAGCTATGTATTCTATCGGTTCTGTGATAATAATTGAATCCAGAACGTAGCCTCTACTGCCTACAATCCAGCGGCTAACGGGCTAGCAGAAGCCTTCAACAAAACCATCATAAAACTTCTCAAGAAGTTCATGTCTTCAAACAAGTACGATTGGAACGAGAAGCTCGGTGAATGTCTATGGGCCTATCGTACAACGGTCCGGATCTAACAGACAGTACACCATTCTCTCTGGTTTATGGAAGCGAAGTAGTTCTTCCCCTAGAAATCCAGATTCTTTCTCCTCGAGCAGCCCTAGCCAGCGAGCTGACTACCGAAGAAAGCTACCATCTGCGACTCCAGGAGCTCGAAGCGCTAGACGAAAAATGCTTGTTAGCTCAGCAGTGCATTGAGCTATACCAAGCATGTCTTTCCAGAGGCTTCAATAAAAAAGTGAAGGAAAGGATCTTCCAAGTTGGCGATCTGGCCTTAGCAGTGAGAAGACCAATAGTCATGACACACAAAACAAAAGAAAAATTCCAGCCTAAATGGGAAGGTCTTTCATCGTAGAATCAGTGTATTCTAATGGTGTGTACCGGCTAACCAAGCCTGATGGTGACTTGCTCATGATGCCTATCAACGATAAGTTCCTGAAGTAATACTATGTGTAACCTTTTTTACATAATGTTCACGTGTGGTCAGTCATGTAAATGTACAGTACGATGTTTATATGATTCAAAAAGAATATCTAACTATTATTCGTATTTCAAGAGTCTTGAATACGCCCTGGATAATAGTTCCTCTAAATATTTCCCCACTGGAATCATTCCCCTTTTTGACTCCGTCCAAACTCGGTTTGACAAAAACAAGTCACGTTCCTGTTACCTCTGAATTGTTTTCTGATAATTATTTCCTCAGTGGAATGATTAAATGTTTTGCCACGTCCACATAACCTCTGAGCAAAGCATTCATCAAGGATAATCACGTCCTTATTACCTCTGATTATCCACTCCCCTTTAATGCTATATATCTTTCCACGTCCATATTACCTCTGGTTAGATATAGAACATCCTCTGCTATTACGTCCATATTACCTCTACTAGCAGCTTCATTTCAACTTATTATCTATATTCGAATAACTTGAATATAAAATGGATAATAGTCCACATCACAGTTCCCCAGCGAAATACCCACCAGTAATATCATTGTTATGTCCATATTACCTCTAGAATCGATATTTTACAAAACCATATTCACTTCTGAAAAGATTCATTATTTTTGTACTTGAACGTCTATCAAAAGACGAAAAAAGGGTACAAGAGCCGTGACGGCAAGAAAAAAGAAAAGAGTTACAAAAATCTACGGGATACACAGGCAATTGATGATGTCCCTTAGAGCTACAATTTCGGCTTCAGACTTCACAGTAGCTCGGTGTCGTGCCTCTTCCTGACGAGCGGCTTCATCTTCGAAGAGGATCGGACTCTGATGCTCCTCCTCTAATTTCTCCAGCCGTTCTTCTAAACGGGCAGAAGTGGTGGCAGTCAAGGCAGCATGGGACAAATAATCCTCATGTTCAGATGTCGCCGCCCGCAAGTCAACTTCCAGTTGGGTGATCTCGTTCTTGATCTGCACAATGTGATTATACTTCTCAGAAATCTGTACAGCCAGCCTGTTTTTCGAGGCAGCATCGGCCTCACTTGCAGTATTGAACTGGCCATACTGGTCAGCCAGCTCGCCGATCGCTCGAACAAGGGCGTCCATCCTTGCCTGGAAGGCAGCCTTCTCCTTCACAAGAGCCGTCATTAAAGCCTCGTCCTCTGCGCGGAACAGCGACGTCGGGCTCCGCTGTTTGGCATCCTGGAACCTGGCCATCTGACCCTTCAGGTCATTCAAAACTTTCTTCAGAGCATTGGCCTGCTCTTCATAGCCGGCAATGCTCTCGAGGGCCGTTACCTGGCATTCGACAACAGCCCTCACAGGGCCAAAGGCGGCATTCTGATTCAGGACCCGAAGGCGGTATTCCAGTTCAGGACTCTAGGAAGCTTCACTTTCAGTACAGAGTAGAAAGCTTTGATAACTTCCTGGGCCATCTCCTCATCTTTAGTGGAGGTAGTTGGAGAGGAGGCTTGGAAAGTTTCTTCCACTTCAGGAAGGGATACCAGACAAGAAGCAAGGACAGAAGGAAAGTCAGACTCAGAAAACTGTAGGAAAAACTAAGTTCTGAAAAGCTTTTATACGCCCAAAGGGCTATGCGCCCAAAGGAATATGCGCCCAAAACATGTGGGCGCATAACACACAAACAGTACGTGGGCGTATAGCATGCCACAGCTTAAGGGCGCATAACATGGCAACATGTGGGTGCATAATACACCACAGTATTGGCGCATAAAATTGTGGACGCATAATGATGCTCACAAAAGTATGTTGCCTTAGACGCAAGCGCCCAGGCAGAAGAAAAGTCTGAGTATCGCAGATTAACGCTCGAGACTTTGTTTTTTGAAACATACCCTCACCCAGAATCAGGTCCTAGACTATCGAGGACGCTGCTGCGGGAGGAGAGCTACTCAGCGCAGCCCCTTTGCACTTCGCGGATCTCTTGGCAACCTTGGGAGACATGGTTCTCAAAGAAAGAAGATGAAGAGTTTTCTAAAAAAATTCTAAGAGATGGGAATAATGAGCTTTCTCTCTCCTTCGAGGCCTATTTATAGGCACGGTCCACTTCCTATGCGCCCACTTGCTTTATACGCCCATACGCCCATTGCGTTGTATGCGCTCACAATGGCCTATATGCCCACGTGAAGAATCAGCTTCCGACATACTACGCGACTGTCACTTGCTGACGTGGACGACGTATGAAGGATAGACTGCTTCAAATTCCACATCGATGAACCTAACAGTTCAGATTTCGAGGAAGATCTCAACAGTCGTATCCCTCTAACAGGCTGGCCAAACACTATGCACCTTAGGAGAGATATGCGCCCATTGCATCACGAGAAGATGATCCATGCTTCTTTCAAAGTATTTCTAACTTGTTCAAGTATCAAAAACTTTGATGGGGGTCTTGTGGAAGCATGAAAAATTTTTAGCAAATGAAGCCCCATGCACCCAAGCCAGTGAAGCTCCATGCGCCCAAGCCAGTGAAGCTCTATGCGCCCAGCCAGTGATGTTTCATGCACCCAAGACTAGCTCCTCCAAAAGGAGGGCACATAGCCTGAGACATGGCTATGCGCCCAAGCCTGACTCAGTCAAAGCTATGATCAAAACGTGCATCGAAGCGCACGGCCACGTCAGTCTCTACGAGCAGTCGTGCACCAAAACATGCGACTACGACAACACCATGACCAACCCACGATCTTGCAGCCTGTATGCGCCTGCATCCTATGTGCCCAATGCAGGACTATACGCCCACATAAAAACCAGCATGTTTCCTTATGTGGGCGCATCACATCATTCCAGCTCAAGAACGACTATAAAAGGGGGGCCTTATCCTTCTTCAAAATACAGAACGAAGAGCATTTTCAAGAGCCAAATTGCTGCACTTCTTGCCAGTGAGCCGAGAGTTAGGAATTTTCTTAGTTTTTCTTCCACTTTTGTAATCGGAGTGTCAATAGAGTAAAGGAGCAACTGCCGCTCGATCTTCATCGTCATATTCCCTAGAATTCTTTTTTGTACTCGGGGATCCTCAGCGCAAGATTCTCAGGCGTATCAATTTGTGGTACCTTACGCCAATAAAGAAAAGATAGCATTTTTTTTCTTTTTTGTGTGTGTCCACACTTATCCCAAACACTCCCCAAATCCAAAGAGCCCAAAAACTTATACAATTTGGCCTATTCAAATCAAGTTCTGACTGACCAGAACTCAGCCAGAACTTTGACCGAGTTTGGACTGAGTTCGGTCTGGGTATTTTGAATTTCTATTCCCACTAAATCTATAAATGTCACGACCCACACCTAATGTAAGGGCACGAGTGCTTAACAGCGTCCAGCCTACGCCACAGAAACGACGTAGAACGCTGTAGGTCTGCTATCTAACAATGTATAATAACCTGTCATCTTCGAATGGAGGATATAATGAATAAATATAAACTCAATCACAATCTAGCAGGAAGAATATATGGCACGAATAAAGATAAGGATAAAGATAAAGATGAATTCACAGTGCAAAGTAGCTAACACAAATCCAGAGTGAGTCACAAAGTATTTAAACAAGTCTAAAGTAACATAACATGCTAATGTAATAAGCTGGAGACAAAGTCCAGTCAAATCCTAATCTGACTGAGTCACCGCTAGAGCCTCCTCAGCTGGCACTAACCCCTGCTGGACTAGGGTCTCCTGGTCTATGCCCACTACGTCATAAGGACCGTAGTAGGTAGGACAATCGTCCTCACCATAATTTGTAAAATTTTATCAACATATCTAGTCAGGATGGAATGAGCACATTTCCAACAACAGTTCCCAATAAATGACAAGTGCTTTGTAAACGTAAATAGAGAGAATAAACACAAGTAAAATAAAATATACATGAAAGTAGCATGACAAGGGTAAAGTAGTAAACTGGGGCAAGAATAAAGAGAACTGAACATATCATGTACAAGAGTCAAGAAACAACTATCTACGTGAGTGAATATTAGCTTAGACATGTGGCCAGCTTAGGAACTTGTACAAGGTCTACAGGCCTGGTTAATCATACGTGAAGTATATGATTAACACTCACAATGATCTATACAATGCACAAAGAGGGTATTGATCACACGTCTAGACTAATATTCTCCCATCCCCTGTTTGCCATTGATTATAAAACAACAGAACAGTTTTATGGGAGGACTGGACTTTTACTTCATAACACAAACTCGCTCGTACAAAGAAAGACTAGGGACGAAAACCTAGGTACAACAATCTAAGTACAATTGTTTAGTTTTTCTGGAGGGTGACGATAGAGGCTGGGAGAGTGCTATCATCTCTGCCTTACTCCTTGGACAATCGGACGTAGCCTTGGCTCTGATGAAGAAATGCTCTCGGGATGTGTGGGGGAATTCTTTTGGGCGCCGCCACTCTCTTTGTGCGTGTCTCTGTCTCTTTCCTCCTCGTTTTCTGCTCTCTTTACAAGGGAATGGCACCTTGCTATTTATAGTAGTGGGGTGTGATAAGTAGGGTTTGCAATGATTGCTCATTGAAAAGTGGGTGTTTAGGGATTGGTTACGATTTGCCTTGATCTTTTTTGTTGGGAATTAATCCGGGCCATCAATATTGATTGTAACCAATCTGGGAAGTTAATGTTGATTGTACCAAATCTGCATGGGCAATTAATGTTAATTGCAAAAAATCTGCATCGTGATGATTTATTGATATCAGCAAATATGAGTGAATAAATCTTGGTCAATCTCCTGCCACTTGTCCTAACTGCCAGTTAAGTCCATTACCATAAATCTGGATTGTTGGGATTCGATCAACTCCTGCCACGTATCCCAACTTCAGCGAGCCGCATAGAGGACTGTCATAGTTGGGCCGCATGAGTGTGGCCTCATGTCAGAGCCGCATATGGGTGGCCTTATCTGAACCGCATGGAAGTTCTTTAATCCGAGCCGTATGAGGGTGGCTCCCATGATCTGAGTAGCATCGGAGTAGCAGCCGCTTGGGGGTAGCCTCCAACCGAATCGTATAAGGGTTTCCACGTGTCAGAGCCGTATGGGTGTGTCCTCCAAAAATCGGAGCCGTATTAGGGTAACAGCTGCATGGAGATAACAACCGCATGAAGGTGGCAGCCGCATGGAAATGGCAGCCGCATGAAGGTAGCAGTCACGTGAGGGTGGCAGCCGCATGGAGATGGCAGCCGCATGAAGGTGGCGGCCGCATTAAATTTGGTAACCGCATAGTGAGCTTCGGATTTGGTGGATCGTGCCAGCTATAAAGATTTTCTTCGTTTCCCTAGGAGCGCGCCATTATGTCAGAGTCATCATTACATCTTTATGTCAGAGCTATCAATTCACCTTTATGTCAGAGCTGCCGTGTTATATTAGAGCATTAAATGAGGCCGCTGCTTGATGGCCAGCTGTAGAGGCGAATCGCATAGGGCCACGTGGTTTTTACCCAAGCCGCATGGAGCTATTGGGAATTTCTGAGCCGCATGAGGCTCTGAAGGACTTTTGAACCGCATGAAGCTCTAAAGGACTCTAGAGCCGCATGAAGCTTTAAAGAGATTCTTTGAACCGTATGAGACTCCCTCTGTTTTGGGCCGCATAGACTTTCCTGTTCTTTTCTATGCTGCTACAAGACCCCCTTCAAAGTTTTCAATTTGTAAAATGAAATACTTTGAATAAGAAGCATGGCTATATCCACCTAATCTCTTCTGGCCGTATAGGATGTTCTGGCCGCATGGACTTCCTAGCCGCATCGACTTCCTATCCGTATAGATTGCCTGGCCGTATGGAGTTCTCTAGCCGCATGGACCACTCTGGCCGTATGGACCGCTCTAGCCGCATCCTGTCCTTTCTGCAATGTAGGCATCCCATTAATTGCTCTTGATTCGTTTTGATTTAGAGCCATCTTTTGGAGGGAATCCCAAGAGTCGGTTTATTAAATATTTGGATTTTTGTCTTGATGAATCTCCTGCATGAGAGGGGATGACATTCCAAGAGTCGGTTTTGTCTGCAGCGCATAATCCGAAGCATTCCATCGATCATCGTGCCCCTCCTTTGTTCGCCTATAAATAAGGGTAATTTCTAGAGAAAAACTCTTTACTCTCTTCTCCAACTCAAGCTTTTCTTGCCCTAGCTGCCATCCTCTTCTTCTTCTTCTTCTTCGATCATCGATGGCCCCTAAGACTTCCAAGGCTATGTCGAAGGGTAAGGAGGTGGCTTCTACGTCAACTGCGGCGCCTGAGGATCATCCCGACGTTCACCCCGCCATTGCTGGTAAGGAAATTGCATGATCTCCGAACCTAACAATCATGGCTATGTCGTATATTTTATGTGCGGGCCTTCTTCGTCTTCATTGAACTGTTCAAATTGTATATGCCGTATGTACGTCCCATGCCCCAGCCATATAGGGGTATACCCCATGTCCAAGCTGCATGAGAGTCGTCTAGTGGCCGCATAAGCACTACGCAAACTGAACCGCATAATAACCCGTCGAACGGAACCGCATGAGTCCTTCTGAACTGAGCCGCATGAAGCCCCATCAAACAGGACCGCATAAGCCCCTTTTGAACAGTGTCGCATAAGGCCCCGCTAAGCCGAATCGCATAAGCTCATCTGGACTGGGCCGCATAAGGCTTCACTAAGCAGAACCGCATAAGCTCCATTAAAACAGTGCTGCATGAAGCTGCGCTAAGCCGAGCCGCATAAGGACCCACCGAAACAGAGCCGCATGAGCTCTGTTAAATATTTTTCTAGCTATCTCCCGACTCTTTTGTCTTTGCTGCGTCCATGCCGAAGGCTGAGATCACTGTGAAGGAGGATATGCTGCCTCCTTTCATCACAGAAGTATCTTCTTTCGTCAAGAAGGAAGTGATACCCAAAATGGAGGAACAGACAGAAGAACTGGCGTCCATCGGGGAAGGGAACACTTCCATCATTGAAGGTGCTGTAAAGGAGGAGCCCCAGTCTGAGGGTAGTAGTACTGGGAGTTCTGACCCTCCTGCCCCGGACAAGAATCTTAATCAAGTAGATCCTTCATATGCCAAATGGTTGAGGGAATGGTATATGCGTCGCCGTAACTAGGATTCGTGGATTCCCGTATTTTATCTTGATATTCCTGTTCATCTTTAGTTGTAGTTTATGTTTCACTTTTTTCGGCCATCAATATAATCTTTTGCATTTTTTGTCGGAATGAAGAGATGAAAAGTAGTCCTGCGAATGTAACTGATTTTGAATAAATAAAATACATTCGCTCTATTCTTTGCTTGTAGTAGTTGCCCTAATGGGGGATTTTTTTTGTGGACTTGTTACCCTTGGTATACCTTGGTTTTAGGTACGAATAACAAGTTTGATGGGGATACTTAGAACAATTCCACAGTAAGGTGGCCATGTACGTTCCTGGTATCGGGAGAAAGAACGCCATGGAGCAGCTGGGCTCCCGGAGCATGATGAAAAATGAGGGGCATGTACTAGGAAACTTAGTACAGCATTTGTGGTCAACGGAGGACATTTGTGGTCAACATAGGACATTTCTGGACCTATTATCCTTGGCATACTCCGGTCTTGGGTACGGATAATAAGTCGAGAGAAAAACCAATAAACTTACTCAGAGGTAATGAGGACGTGGTAAGTATGAAGGTTTCTTCAATGGAGCCTTCATACTCAGAGGTAATGAGACGTGGCAGGAGTGGGCTCCATGAAGGGTACATAGAACGACACAAAGGTAATGAGGACGTGGAAGTTCTACGTGAGGGGCGGTTTGTTTTTGATAGAAGTGAGAACAACTCAGAGGTAACATCGACGTGGTTGTTTCGAGAAATTTGTGGATCTATTACCCTTTTTATGTACTGAAAGTGTGGGTATTGGATCATGAGAAGGGAGCTCTTTTAGGAAGAAAGTTCAGAGGTATGATCATACATGACTTACTACCTAGAAGATGCGATATAGATTAATCTGGAGTGACCAGAGTGTAAGTTCAGCGGTACCTGCGGGTACATAACTCAACAATCTGGAAGATAGGGAGTCAGAGTGTAAGTTCAGCGGTAGCAAAGGGTACATGACTCAACAATCTGTGAGATTTGGGGTCAGAGTGTGAGTTCAGCGGTACCAAAGGGTACATGACTCAACAATCTGCGAGATTTGGAGGATGTCATTTCAGACATAATACTTCTTCAGGAATTTGTCGCTGATGGGCAACATGAGCAAGTCTCTATTTTTTTTACGAGGCGGTAAGCACCATTGGAGAATACAGCCTCGATGACAAATGGGCCTTCCCACTTTGGCTGGAATTTGCTGGCGGTTTTGTGAGTCATAACCATCGGCCTCCGAACTGCCAGAACGAGATCGCCCACTTAGAATATTCTGATTTTAACCTTCTTGTTAAAAGCTCATGAGATACGTGCTTGGTACAGCTCATCTAGAGCCTCCAACTCTTGTAACCGACGGTGGTGATTATCATCCATCGTCAATCGGTAGGTGAGAGCGACGCGGAGCGAGGGGATTTGTGTCTCCAGTGGGAGAACCGCCTCACTCCCATATACCGGATAGAATGGTGTGTTCCCAGTGGTCGTCCGTACTGTAGTACGGTACGCCCATAAGCATTCACCAAGCTTCTCATTCTAGTCGCGTTTGTTGGAAGATACGAATTTCTTGAGCAGCTTGATTATAGTTTTATTGAATGCTTCTGCCAACCCATTAGCCGTCGGATTGTACGGTGTTGAAGCAATATTTTGGATTCGGTGTTTGTCGCAAAACCGATAGAAGGCGTGGCTTGTGAACTGTGAACCATTGTCATGGATGATCCTTCGGGGCAGTCCATAGCGATAGATCATGTGATGCTTGAGGAACCTGATCACGTTTGATGTCTTCACTTCTGCAAGTGGAACAGCTTCCGCCCATTTGGAGAAGTAATCTATGATTGCGGGTATGAAGCAGTGTCCTCTGGATGAAGACGGAGTGATTGGACCAATGATGTCCATTCTCCATGCTTCAAAGGGCCAGGATGCTACCGTCGGATGTAAGAACTCGGATATTTGATGGATTAAATGTGCATGGACTTAACAGGATTTGTACTTTCTTGTATAGTCTATCACATCTGCAACCATCGTAGGCCAGTAATAGCCCATTCGGCGAAGGCGATCTTACAATTTTGGGCCAGGCTGATGGGCCCTGCAGACGCCGTCGTGAGCTTCACGTACAGGTTCCTTGGCTTCTGTATTTGACAGGCACCAAAGCAGTAATCCATCGTATGATCGCTGATACAAAATTTTTATCTCTGTATCGTAAAAGAATCTGAGGGAACGTCTTCTGACAGAAGTGGCTTCCTTCGTATTCTCTGGAAGGATATCGTAGACTACGAAGTCGATGAATGATTATCTCGAGTCTGGTGCTTCGTCGACTGTCAGAGTGGATTAACTCTCAACACTTTGAACATTATTCTTGGGACAGACCAATTAACGGCCAATTATGTCAACCAGATGATGAGCATGATTCGGTACTGCTAGGGAAGCGGCCAGGCCTGTTAGGGCATCGGCTTCAATGTACTGGAGCCTGGGAACATGTTCCATGAAGAACCCTTCCAAGAATGAGATGATGCCAATCGCTATTTGGTGATAAGGGATCATATCTTCATGGCGAACCTCGTATGAACCCTGGATCTGATTGACGATTAACTGCGAATCATTGTATGTAGATACTCTACCCCTAGCTCCTTTGCAAGTCGGAGGCCAATGACCAAAGCGTTGTACTCAGCCACATTGTTTGAACAAGGCTCCGTGAGGGAGTAAGCCCGATTGATCACCAGACCGGAGGAAGAAATCAGCACTACTCCGACTCCAGCGACGATGTTGCCCTTGGGCCTAGTTCTCGAAGCGCCGTCGAAGAACATTTGCCAGATAGCATCATGGGAGACCGTATTTGAATTGGCGACCTCGTCTGGAATCTTTTCGTATATTCTGGTTGTCTCCGAGCCTGGATGGGATGCTAAAAAGTTTGTCAGAGCTTGACCTTTAACAGCCTTCTGTGAGACGAAGATCATGTGATATGGAGACAATAATATTGCCCAGGTAGCAAGGCGAGAGCTGAGTGCCCCTGGTTTAGTCATGAGGACCCTGAGAGGGTTGACTCGTGATATTACGTGTATGGTTTGTCCTGTGATGTAGTATCGCATCTTCTGAATGGCGAACACTAGAGCAAGGCACTCCTTCTCTACGGCAGTGTATCTGTACTCTGGCCCCATCATCTTTCGACTGAGGTAATATATAGCATGCTCATGGCCTACATCGTTGTTTTGTGCTAGCAGAGCACCGAAAGAATGTTCCATCGCTCACACATAGAGCAGGAATGGCCTTCCAGCAACTGGGGCTACCAGGACTGGAGGGTTCGACAGATATTCTTTGAGGCTGTCGAAGGTGCGTTGGCATTCCTCATCCCATACGAATGAAATGCCCTTCTTCATGAGGTGGGTGAATGGCTGACATCGTCCGGAGAGGTTAGAGATAAACCTCCTGATGTAGGCCAGCCTCCCTTGAAGGTCTCGGAGTTCACGAAGATTTTTCGGGGGACCCATTTCCATGATTGCCTTTGTCTTCTCAGGGTCTATGTGGATGCCCTGGAAAGTAATGATGAAACCCAAGAACTTCCCGCTGGATACGCCCCAGAAGGATTTTATGCGATTCATCTTCAAGTTGTGCACTCGCATTAGGTCGAACACTGTCCTTAGATCATACAGATGATATTCCTTAGAGCGGCTCTTGACGGCGATGTCGTCGACGTAGCATTCCACTGTCGTGCACAAGTAGTCTCTAAAGATGGCGCTCATAGTTCTTTGATAGGTGGTGCCAGCATTCTTTAAACTGAAAGGCATGACTGTGTAGCAGTATATGCCAATTGGTGTTCGGAATGATGTATGCTTTTTGTCATCAGGGAACATCTTGATTTGGTTGTACCCCGAGAAACCATCCATAAATGACATACGCTCGAAGCCGCAGGTGTTGTCAATCATGATGTCTGTGATAGGGAGGGGGAACTCATCCTTAGGACACGCCTCATTCAGGTTTCGGAAGTCGATGCAGATTCGGATCTTCCCGTTCTTTTTTAGGACTGGTACTATATTGGCTACCCAGTCTGGATGTTGTTCCTCACGGATGAAGCCGCTAGCTATCAGTTTGTTGACCTCAGCTTCCATAGCATTCATGATGTCGGGGCAGAACCGTCGTTGCTGTTGCTTGCCCGGCTTTGCATCCGGACGAATGTTGAGTTTGTGAAGTACAACCTCTGGGTTCAGTCCTGGCATGTCTTCGTAGCTTCAGGCGAACACGTTGATGTATTCTCTGACGAGTTGCAGTAGCGATTCCTGCTCTTCGTCTGTCAGATTCTTGCTGACGAAGATGGGTTTCGGAGAGGACTCATCACCGAGATCCACTTGCACAACCTCATCTTCGGTGGGAGGTTCTTTTTGTTCGAACCGCTTCTCCCATTGCGCATCTAGCTGTTGTGTCCACGGCTCTAACACAAGAAGTATATGAGTGTCTTAATCTTCTTCGTAGGCGTCAGCAAATGCCATATTGACGGACCAGACTTGCCTGAGCATGTCCCCAATGCTGACGTCTGAATCAGAAGTGGATGACCCAGACGAATGAGAGTGCCATTCGCACTCCTCATCTGAGCTCTCAGGGTTCATTGCAGGTGTAACATAACCTAGCCCATATCTGGTCTTGTTCTAGTAATCCCGTGGTTTTCTAGCCGGGATTGACAATTGTAAGGGTAATCGTCGTCCGGTGCCGTAGTTCAACCCTTGCGTAGTTTCCAGATCATACCCCTTTTTTTGCATGAGGTATTTGGATCGGGAACTATACCGATAAAGTGGCAGTTGTTTGACCTTGATTGTAAAAGTACAGAACAATTATATAGGAGGTATGAACTCAGACTCACAATACAAACTCGCTCGTACAAAGAAAGCCTAGGGTCGAAAACCTAGGTACAACAATCTAAGTACGATTGTTTATTTTTAATTCTGGGGGTGACAGTAGAGGCTCGGGAAAGCGACGGCCGCTCTGTCTTACTCCTTGGACGATCAGACGTAGCCTTGGCTCTGGTGAAGAACTGCTCTCAAGATGGGAAGACTATTCTGTGCACGCCTTTGTCTCTCTGTGTGTCCAGCCGGGTGGAGAGGATCTCTCTTGCAAGAGAATGGCACCTTGCTATATATTTTTGTTTCTCTGGATCTGATCTCTTCCCAAGGGAATGGCACCTTGCTATTTATAGGAGTGGGGTGTCATCATTAGGGTTTGTAATGATCACCCTAAAAAAGTCGGCATCTTGGGGACTTAATTGCCATTTTCCTTGATCCTATTTTGTGGGCAATTAATCTGGACCACTAATCTTGATTGCAACGAATCTGGACAATTAATGCTGATTGTGTAGAATTCGTATGGGCAATTAATATTGATTGTCATGAATCTTGGAAAGCTCGGATCTCCTGCCACGTGTTTAATCCATGTGATTGCCATAAATCTGTTTTGATTCGGGTAATTATGATGATTGTACTAAATCAGGTTGTTGGGATTTGTTGATAACTCTTGATTGATTTAGTGCCGCATGGGAAACTGATCTTCTACCACTTGTCATAACCGCGAGCCACAGCTGCTGAGGGTAGCTTCTTAGGTTTTGGACTGCATGAAGGTGGCAGCCGTATAGGTGAAGTCTCCAAAATCTGAGCTGCATGGGGGTGGTTTCCAATTGAGCCGCATAGGACTTGCCACGTGTCAAGGCTGCATGGGCGTGAGCCGCATGGAGATGATCCCCATGATCCGAGCCGCATGGAGTTGGAAGCACACTCTCAGTAGCTGCAACTGCCCTTAGGCGACGGGCTCGGGTCATGGGTGCCATACTAAAAGGAAGGAAAAAAAAAGAAGTAAATCAATCATCAAGGCTGTAAGGCAGTCTATCATTCCATATGAAAATGGTAAATATAAACAAAGGTGAACCAGCTACAAGAGTCACTATTTTAAAGCCAGGCTATACCATCATCCCTAAGATAAGGGCCTAATCACAAGTCATCAACATCATTCTAAGAAAGAACTACATATGAACAAGCTCTATAAAGCTAAAATATCCCTACTCATAAATTATTGATGCTGGAAAACAATATATAATAACAGAAGGGTACGATAGAGATGATATATTTAAAAACCTCCTCAAGATACAGTATGATAATCATATGCGTCTGTCCAAATCATGTTACTCAGAGTCCTCGCCATGCCAGTAAGCAAGGCTGCGATAAACGATAGATTCCATAACTGGGGCATGCACCTCTATAATCTTGTCGTCTGGAATTCTCGCTATGCCGACTAGTATAGCTGCGAGAAATTCCAAATCTCATAACCAAGATACGTACATACGAAGTCAGGTCTCTATGTTTCCGCCACGCCAGCTAATATGGCTGCGACAAACTACAGGTTCCATAATCAAGTAGACGTTTTACCATCCCTGTTATTCCCGTCAACATATGTTATCAGAAATATCGTAACTCAGGCCTTAAAATTCATCTCAATAGGAAAATCAAAATCAACAACGATCCAACAAAATCAAATTCAGTAATCAAGGAGTGAGAGCAACAAAACAAGGAAAATGATTCAAATTGAAGTTTAAATAAGATTCTCAAGGGTCGTCCCAAAAATCTCTCAAGAAATCCTAACTGTGATTAAGTACCTTCAAAAAAAATATCCTAATCCTACTGCAGGCTGTAGTGATACTCTAGTTCGAATACCACTACATAAACTCGACCTGCATGGGCCACCACTAAAAACGTGTCACGACCCGCACCCTAGAGTAAGGGCACGAAACGTGGGTACGTCCAGCCTACGCCGCAGTGTCGGCAGTAGAACGTGTCCTAGGTCACAACATCTAACAGTTATACTCCCGGAATGGGGGTGACATAACATAATATATCTCAATCACATCTAAGGTAGAATACGATAAGACAGAATGATATAAAAGATGCAAGATACAAATCCATATGAAATACAAATAGAGAGAAAGCTAAGTGTCTAGATAAACTCCACTAACATCCAGAAATAATACAGATCGAAATATACAACTCAAACTCCAATACTATGAAATAAGATAAAGATATCTATGGAGCAACAGTCTCTACAGCTAAGGGATCCGACTGGAAGTCCGGATCGCAAGTGTCCTCTAAGGCTGTCCCATAGAAGTATCTAAGCAGGCCTCCTCCTCCTCCTCATCCTCTGTAAAATTTTCAACATGTCCAATCAGGACGGGAACGAGTACAACTCATCAAAAAAACCTAAGTAATGACAGAGAACTATAAAGTAGTTATAAACAGTTTTATTGATGAATATGGCAGTTTATATTTAGGTGATAGTATAAAGATGCAGTAAGATACAAGGAAAGTAAAGTAACTAAAACAAGAGAAGAATGATGGCAATGAAGACTGTAAAATAAATCTAGTTGAACTAAGGTAACATAATAAGTCCAGATAGTAAATGCAAAATAAGTGTAAAACTACTATAAGTCCAGTACGGGATGAATCTAACATAAGATGAATCCAGTACAAGATGATTCTAGTTAGTGATCAAGAATCCAGGTGAGCCCAGCTATTCTAACAGTGTATTTTAAAATACCGAGATCGACATATAAACGGCTGTAGGTAATCAGGCACATCTCTCACTGATTAGGCGAGAGATGGCTATGTTTCCAGTAAATTCCAGTTGGAAGATTCCAGATTTGGGGTATGTTTACATGTCTTACTCAATATTTCCCCGCCCCGCAATACAAGTGAATCCAGTATAAGATACGGGAATCGAGAGAGTCCAGCCAAAATATGATGATTCCAAAAATAGATTCCGGAATGATTCCAGTATTTCCAGTAATAGAGGCCCCAGATAAGTATGGTATGTGTGTCGCATACATGAATCTGGAAATATCCATACGTGTTGTAACAGAGAATCACATAAAACTAACTATAACTGAAGTACAGTAATTGACAATTAAATGAGAGAACTATCAGAGAATGTACTCGTCTGCTATCTGAATGTCCAAGATGAAAGTACTGTCCGAGGAGTGGTGTCTGGCTCCTATTAGAACAGTACAAGTCACAACAAGTCCAGAATGGAAATAAGATGCACTACAATGCATTCTACATGAATCTAGGTCAATCTAGGCCAAAGTCAACTCTTGGTCAACTCTGGTCAACACTAGAAGTCAAACTAGGTCAACCAAGTCAAACCCTAGTCAAACAAGTCTATACTAGTCTAGCAAGTCTATTCTAGGTCTAACAAGGCTATACAAGTCCAATCTAGACTCACTAGTCAAGCAGACACACCCATAGGCCATAGGCTATTCTATGCCTATAACCCAAACCATAAGACACATCTACACAATGTCAATTCATATATCTAATATAATACACATATTGATATATTATAATATAACATAGAAATACTCATTAGCATATAGGTTACCTATAATATATCACACATACATATATATTCATTATACATGCTTAAACTATAAACCATATACATGTATTGTGTGTGTGTGTGTGTGTGTGTGTGTGTCATGAGAGTGCAAGAGTATGTGTGTCATGGCATGAGGGTGTATGGAAAATGGACAACAGTTAGCAAAACAGGAATTCAGTGAATGGAAAACATGTGTGTTAGGTTAGGGTGTGTATCATGTGTCAATAGTGATTAGGTAAATATGAAAACAATGTACCATATGAGGGTGTGAGAGTGTGCATGATACAAGGGATTTGTGAGTGTCAAAAGGTCTAGAAAATAGTATATAAATCTGAAAAAACAGAGAACTAGATCTCAGGAATTGGTAACCCAAATGACAGTTCAATATAGTTAACCTATTTCAAATTTCATTCATCAATTCGAACTCAAACTTCCTACATCAACACAACATCCTTAGCAATAAACTAAAACTCATGCACTTGAATTAAACAAGGAGATTTAAACTTTCAAAAATCAATTTTAAGACAGGGAATTAAATGACAGTTTATATATTAACTAGCAGTTAAACTAAGTGACAGTTAACATACTACTACCCAAACCAAAATTTTGAAAACCATGCATTCCATTTGAAACCAAGTTCGAATTTCCATGGCTAATAGTTGAACTAAAAGGGTGCACCTGAACTTAACTTGTAATTTAGTTTAAGACAGGAAATCAAGCTTAGACATTAACTTAGAATTCAAATTCAATTCACATGAACCATTAAAAATTTCTCAGCTTTCTCAGGTTATCATCTACCAGTGAATAAAACTCAATTCTCAGGTTTAGGAAGAGAATAGTGAATACATTGCTCATGTGTGTGTGGAACTCAACCTTCGGAAAAGCATGACAGTTAACTATGAAATAAGCATTCATTCAAACTCAGTGATATACATGGAAAAGAAGCTGGAATCAGTGATAGTAGGAACTGAATATATCTCAGGTTTTTAGGAAATCAGTTCAGGTTTTAGTAATCAATCTGGATATTTAAGAGGAACCATTCATAGGTTTAGCTATCAGTTCAATATCAGTGATTACATTCTCAGTTAAACAAAATTTTCAATTCAAATCGAACCACACATGTTCAATTCCCATTCTCAAATCCAAAAGCCAAATTCGAATGTAATACTAAGCTAACATAATCAACCAAACATGTGGGAGTGATTCACAGTTAAAAACATCAATAATACTGGGATTTAAAAGTTATCAGACATGTTATCAGTCAAATCCTGAAATCATCCCAAATCGAAACCAAATCCCACATCAAAAACTAAACTAACATGTAAATTAATTCTAACATATGGCATACACTATATTTAGGACCTAATTAACAATTAAAATCACTAATTAAATATTTAAAACTGAAAATAAAATAGTGAACCAAATCAGTGCACTGGACCAATCCTCATGCACGTGGTTCCAGTGCTCGTGCACACGACACAACACGACACAGATCTCATGATCTTGTCCCAGTGTCGAGGGGGACTAGGGCTAGGTCAGGGACACCCTGATACGTGTCCAAGACACGCATGTGTGCGATACGACACACGTATCAGTGTCAAAAATCGGTTGTAGCCGATGCAGTATAAATCCAGTGCACGGCTTCATGCGTGTCCAACAGGACACGAGAGGCCCTAAGCCTTGACACACGAGGTGTCAGTGGTCGCCCCATGGTATGTGTCAAATATCATGTGTCCTAGTCGCGTGTCCTGCGCGCAAAAGACCCCGAGCATCAGGGCAAGCAACCTGCTCGCGCGCGCGCGTGCAATCGCGTGTTCTCGTATCCGTGGTGATACGACACGACACCAAACATGACTCAGGACACTAGAAACCCCTAAGCAAGGTTAAAACCTAAATTTCTATTCAAAGGTTTTCCTAAAATTAGATCGAAATCCCCTTTGGGGTATTTCGTCGAACAGTGGGTATATTGGACTGATACGTGTCCAAATGGGACACGAATAGGACACGAAATCCTACAGAAATCTAGGGTTAGTTAGGGGACACCTAGATCTAGGCTAAAATGCAATAATAACAATAATTACAATAGGTTTTGAAGGAGTTACCTATAGGTGTCAAATCCTCAAAAAAACTCCAAAGTGGGGTGTTCCTCTTGATAGCCAAACTTCTACAAATTGTCCAAATCCTGAAATAATCCTCTATAAATAGCAAGAATAGGTGAATTAGAACCTAATGCAATTTGTTTGAATGGAAAAGGAATTAAATAGGATTTTCTAGGGATTATTGAAGTTGGGGACTCACCTCTTTCTAAACTTGGAAAATTTCTAAAGAGGCTAGCCCTAATAAAGAAGAGTACTTATAGGGGGATTCCCTAGGTGGGTTGGCTGGCCATAGCAATTACGGTTAGGGTTTACATGGTGTTGGGCTTGTGGGCTTCTATGGGCATAAGTCATTAGTCATGACTTGTGAAGTCATAAGTCATTCTCTATTCAGATCAATTCCTATTCTAATTTAATTCTAATGAGTAGGGTATCACTAAATTAGGTCAAGCTAGGGTTTCATAGTCTAACCAAGTAGTCATGACTAGGGTTAGCTTCTAGGTTAGTCTCCTAAGTCAACACTAGTCAAAGTCTAGAACAACACTAAATTAAAATATACCAAAAATTACTTAAAATCCAATAATTCTAAATAACACATAATAATTCCAAATAATTCCCAAAAATTCAAAAATGACCAAAATACCCTCAAGGCTAAATGACAAATAAGTGTCCCAATAAACATGGTTAGGCTCTAGGTCAACCAGTCTTCCAAGGTTACACTTTCAAAATACTAAAATTATAAGTCATGATTTAAAATAGTTTTAAAATGATTTAAAATTACCAAAAATCATCTCTTGATTTAAATATCATTATTAAAGGACTAAAATTATAAAATTTCAAAATTACCCTTATTTTAAAAAACTGGGTGTTACAAGTCTACCCTCCTTAGAAAAATTTTGTCCTCGAAATTTAACGTGGTCGTACTCCTTCTAGGTTAAACCTCCAGCAATCATAGTCTCAGAAACTTATTTAAATCATATAGTTAGATAGTGTAACCTATGGGATCATGGCATGTAATATCAGTCTGGGATCTCATCTAGTTACACCAACTATGCTACAGTACTAGGCAATCACAAGGTATCAAAACATACAAGCAAGGGATGCATCAAATATTCTCAAAAAGGGATACTAAGGTTAGGTCAAAACTCACCTCCAGCTAGATCTGAGAATAGAACTGCCTCCTGGAAGCAGGGCCCTGGTTGGGGCAGGTATATCAGGACAGTGCTGCATCCAGTGTGCAGTTGACCCACAGAATAGGCACAATCCTAGTCTCTTTCTACAGAAGTTCCACTCGTGCCCAGACTTCTTACAGTAGGTACAGATAGGCTCTGGCTCAGCTGGCCTCTGCTGGACAAGAGACTGGGCTGTGTATGATGATATAGGTAAGATATATGGGTACTCCTCAAGCTCTGAGTAGGACTGGGTACTGCTCCTCGCCCTCTTGGAGCTAGGCTCTCTTCTTGGAAGCACAGAGTCCCGCAGACGTAGCAACCTCTGGTATTGCTCCCTCATGGCCTCATCATGAACTCTCTGTGACTCCAATATCCTTTCTTGGAAATATCCAAACACCTGGGCTGCGTCAAGTAACAAACCACCGGGTAGTACAGTATGGGGTACCATCTCAAGGGGTGGGGAAAGGCTCTCGGTCTCAGGCAAATCTGCAGCTCTCTCCTGAACGACAGGAGATGAAGGAAGACTCTCTAGCGAGGCTACCACCATCTCCTCAATGGCAGGAGGTGCCACCACCCTCTGATCAGATAGAGGGATCACTACCTCCTGAACAATAGGAGTTGGAAGCACACTATCAGAAGCTGCAGCTGCCCTTAGGCGACGGGCTCGGGTCATGGGTGCCATACTGAAAGGAAGAAAAAAAAAGTAAATCAATCATCAAGGCTGTAAGGCAGTCTATCATTCCATATGAAAACTGGTAAATATAAACAAAGGTGAACCAGCTACAAGAGTCACTATTTTAAAGCCAGGCTATACCATCATCCCTAAGATAAGGGCCTAATCACAAGTCATCAAATCATCTTTCTAAGAAAGAACTACATATGAACAAGCTCTATAAAGCTAAAATATTCCTACTCATAAATTATTGATACTGGAAAACAATATATAATAACAGAAGGGTACGATAGAGATGATATGTTTAAAAACCTCCTCAAGATACAGTATGATAATCATATGCGTCTGTCCAAATTATGTTACTCAGAGTCCTCGCCATGCCAGTAAGCAAGGCTACGATAAACGATAGATTCCATAACTGGGGCATGCACCTCTATAATCATGTCGTCTGGAATTCTTGCTATGCCGACTAGTATAGCTGCGAGAAATTCCAAATCTTATAACCAAGATACGTACATCCGAAGTCAGGTCTCTATGTTTCCGCCACACCAGCTAATATGGCTGCGATAAACTACAGGTTCCATAATCAGGTAGACATTTTACCATCCCTGTTATTCCCGTCAACATATGTTTTCAGAAATATTG
Organism: Iris pallida; assembly: GCA_029216955.1. Classification (NCBI taxonomy): domain Eukaryota; kingdom Viridiplantae; phylum Streptophyta; class Magnoliopsida; order Asparagales; family Iridaceae; genus Iris; species Iris pallida. The sequence goes on along the minus strand of JANAVB010023800.1, from coordinate 40,554,649 downwards.
TAACTCAGGCCTTAAAATTCATCTCAATAGGAAAATCAAAATCAACAACGATCCAACAAAATCAAATTCAGTAATCAATGAGTAAGAGCAACAAAACAAGGGAAATGATTCAAATTGAAGTTTAAATAAGATTCTCAAGGGTCGTCCCAAGAATCTCTCAAGAAATCCTAACTGTGATTGAGTACCTTCAAAAAAAAATCCTAATCCTACTGCAGGCTGTAGTGATACTCTAGTTCGAATACCACTACATAAACTCGACCTGCATGGGCCACCACTAAAAATGTGTCACGACTCGCACCCTAGAGTAAGGGCACGAGACGTGGGTACGTCCAGCCTACGCCGCAGTATCGGCGGTAGAACGTGTCCTCGGTCACAACATCTAACAGTTATACTCCCCGAATGGGGGTGACATAACAGAATATATCTCAATCACATCTAAGGTAGAATACGATAAAACAGAATGATATAAAAGATGCAAGATACAAATCCTTATGAAATACAAATAGAGAGAAAGCTAAGTGTCTAGATAAACTCCACTAACATCCAGAAATAATACAGATCCAAATATACAACTCAAACTCCAATACTATGAAATAAAAAAAAGATATCTATGGAGCAACAGTCTCTACAGCTAAGGGATCCGACTGGAAGTCCGGATCGCAAGTGTCCTCTAAGGCAGTCCCATAGAAGTATCTAAGCAGGCCTCCTCTTCATCCTCTATAAAATTTTCAACAGGTCCAATCAGGACGGGAACGAGTACAACTCATCAAGAAAATCCAAGTAATGACAGAGAACTATAAAGTAGTTATAAACAGTTTTATTGATAAATATGGCAGTTTATATTTTGGTGATAGTATAGAGAAGCAGTAAGATACAAGAAAAGTAAAGTAACTAAAACCAGAGAAGAATGATGGCAATGAAGACTGTAAAATAAATCTAGCTGAACTAAGGTAACATAATAAGTCCAGATAGTAAATGCAAAACAAGTGCAAAACTACTATAATTCCAGTACGAGATGAATCTAATATAAGATGAATCCAGTACAAGATGATTCTAGGTAGTGACAAGAATCCAGGTGAGCCCAGCTATTCTAACAGTGTGTTTTAAAATATCGAGATCGACAATTAAACGGTTGTAGGTAATCAGGCACATCTCTCACTGATCAGGCGAGAGATGGCTATGCTTCCAGTAAATTCCAGTTGGGAGATTCCAGATTTGGGGTATGTCTACATGTCTTACTCAATATTTCCCTGCCCCGTAATACAAGTGAATCCAGTATAAGACACGAGAATTGAGAGAGTTCAGCCAAAATATGATGATTCCAGAAATAGATTTCGGAATGATTCCAGTAATTCCAGTAATACAGGCCAGATAAGTATGGTATGTGTATTGCATTCATGAATCCAGAAATATCCATACGTGTTGTAACAGAGAATCACATAAAACTAACTATAACTGAAGTACAGTAATTGACAATTAAATAAGAGAACTATCAGAGAATATACTCGCCTACTATTTGAATGTCCAAGATGAAAGTACTGTCCGAGGAGTGGTGTCTGGCTCCTATTAGAACAGTACAAGTCACAACAAGTCCAGAATGGTAATAAGATGTACTACAATACATTCTACATGAATCTAGGTCAATCTAGACCAAAGTCAACTCTTAGTCAACTCTGATCAACCCTAGAAGTCAAACTAGGTCAACCAAGTCAAACCCTAGTCAAACAAGTCTATACTAGTCTAGCAAGTCTATTCTAGGTCTAACAAGGCTATACAAGTCCAATCTAGACTCACTAGTCAAGCAGACACACCCATAGGCCATAGGCTATTCTATTCCTATAACCCAAACCATAAAACACATCTACACAATGTCAATTCATATATCTAATATAATACATATATTGATATATTATAATATAACATAGAAATACTCATTAGAATATAGGTTACCTATAATATATCACACATACATATATATATTCATTATACATACTTAAACTATAAACCATATACATGTAATGTGTGTGTGTGTCATAAGAGTGCAAGAGTGTGTATAGGCATATGAGTGTGTGTGTCATGGCGATTGTGAGCGAATCTCAGCCTCCGGTGAGGGGACTATGGTGATTATGAGCAAATCTCAGCCTCCATAACCCTCCCTTGGTAAGATAAGCCAAATTTTGACTAATGAGGAGGCCCATTCGCTCTATTACCATATTCTTCGGGTTACGTTGATTGATGGTTGATCTGGACATACAGGTCCTGCCCTTCCAGTGCCGGTGACGGATATTGTTAAGGTAGGCTCTGCTAGCGGGGATTTGGTGGAAGGGAGCGTGCCCCCTCCTCTTCTGACTTATCTTGAGGGGCCTCTCGCCGGATCGAGTTCGGGAGGTCATATGGCGGCACAGCCTGGATAGGGAGCCATGGTCCCTGCATCTTCCTTTGCTTGTATGACATTGGGGGTTGACCTCTCAGCTTTACCGAGTATCAAGATTATTCGGGCCGCGAAGGAAGAATTGGCCGCTGTTCAAGCGTCCTTTCGCTCAGAATTTATTTCCCTTGTGGCAGGGGCGGCAAGTTCTGTTGCGTCTTCTTTGACACTACCAGCCACACTTCCTTTGACACCGTCCTCTACGAAAGTTCTGGATGAGGCGTCGCAGGATGTGGTTGATAGTTTCTACCGCCATTTAAAGAGAGGAGTAGAAGCTGCTATGGAGCGGGGAACCCCTTTCGCCTTGGCCCGACAAGGCACCCAAGGCCAAATTAACATTCTCAAAACCCTTCCTAGCGTGGCAGGCATAGCTGCGCTTCTGGAGCCCAAACTGTTGGAGGTTGATCAGCTTGTGGCCGAGTTTCAAGTGTTGCGACAAGCTGATCTGTCCGCAGCAATTGATCAGGAGCGGGGGTTCCTCACCACTGCCTTAGAGAAGATAAGGCTCGCGCGGAATACATCTAAGCCGGTTATAATAAAGGACCTTGGCGACCTGTCTCTCTTGTACGACTAGCTGAGCCACCGGAGCGAGGTTTGCAGGGCTCGGGAAGCGGCCGCCTCCCAGGGAGTAATCGATACAAGGGAGCAGATTCTCGAACTTCAGAAGAAGCTGGCCTTCTTGGAGTCTGAGCTTGAAGCTTCTCGTACGGACAAAGAACTGATTATTCAGGATGCTGAAAGGATTTCCAGAGCTTCTGCTAACCTGGAACGTGCTCTAAAAAAGTTTGAGGAGGGCTGGCGGGCTCACGCACCCTTGGAAGATGCGGCGCTGCTGACTCAGGAGGCTAATCGTAGGGCCAAACAGAGGTTTGACCGGTCGACTACCTTGTTGAGGGATCGTCTCAGGGCACTATGTATCGCTGAACAATACTCGGCTTTTTCCTTCTTTTCGTTTTTGTTATTTTCCTTTCTTAAGTAGGATGTGGTCCCCAGAACATGTAGTATTTTTGCCTTTCAAACAAAAGAGTATGCTTTATCCTACCATTTATTTGTATTGCTTGTTGTGTTTATGGTGTTTGTGGTATTTGCCCCACCGGAAAGCTATTTGTGGACTTGTTACCCTTGGCATACCTTAGTTTTAGGTACAGATAACAAGTTGATAGGGATATTTGAAACAAATCCACAGTAAGATGGCTATGGACGTTCCTGGTATTGGAAGAAAGAATGTCGTAGAGCAGTTGGGCCCCTGGGGCATGATGAGAAGTGAGGGGCATGTACTAGGAAATTTAGTACAGCATTTATGGTCAAAAGTGGACATTTGTGGTCAACAGAGGACATTTGTGGGCCTATTATCCTTGGCGTACCCTGGTTTTATTTTTGGTACGGATAATAGGTCGAGAGAGAACCAACATACTTACTCTGAGGTAATGAGGATATGGTAAATATGAGGGTTTCTTCGATGGAGCCTTCCCGCTCAGAGGTAATAAGGACATAGCAGGAGTGGGCTTCATGAAGGGAGTATAGAACAACTCAGAGGTAATGAGGACATGGTGGTTCTATGTGAGGGGCGGTTTCTTTTTGATGGAAGGGAAACAACTCAGAGGTAACATCGCCGTAGTTGTTTCGGAAAATCGGTGGATCTGTTATCCCTTTTGTGCACTGGAAGTACGGGTATTAGATCATAAGGAGGAAGCTCTTTTAGGAGGAAAGTTCAGAGGTATGATCATACATGACTTACTACCTAGGAGAGGCGATATAGATTTATCTGTAGTGACCAGAGTGTAAGTTCAGCGGTACCTACGGGTACATAACTCAATAATCTGGAAGAGTTAGAGTCGACATATGAGTTCAGCGGTACGAAAGAGTACATGACTCTTTATTCTGGAAGATTTGTAGTCGGGATGTGAGTTCAGCGGTACGAGAGAGTACATGACTCGTCATTCTGGAAGAATTGTAGTAGGGATGTGAGTTCAGCGGTACGAGAGAGTACATGACTCATCATTCTGGCAATTTGTAGGTGGAATGTGAGTTCAGCGGTACGAGAGAGTACATGACTCGTCATCTTGGCAATTTATAGGCGGGATGTGAGTTCAGCGGTACTAGAGAGTACATGACTCATCATCCTGGAGGATGTCGTTTCAGACGTAATACTTCTTTAGGAACTTGCCGTTGATGGGCAATATGAGCAAGTCTCCGTTTTGTTTTGCGAGGTGGTAAGCTCCATTGGAGAATACAGCATCAATGATGAATGGGCCTTCCCACTTTGGCTGGAACTTGCTGGCGGTTTTGTGAGTCATGACCATCGGCCTCCGAACTGCCAGAACGAGGTTGCCCACTTGGAATGTTCTGGTTTTACCCTTCTTGTTGAAGGCTCCGGAGATACGTGCCTGGTATAGCTCGATTCATTGTTGAGCTAGTAGGCGCTTCTCATCTAGAGCCTCTAATTCTTGAAGTCTGCGATAGTGATTATCATCCGTCGTCAATCTGTATGTACGAGCCACGCGGAGTGAGGGGATTTGAGTCTCCAGTGGGAGAACAGCCTCACTTCCGTATACCAAAGAGAATGGCGTGTTCCCGATGGCCATTCGTACTGTAGTACGGTACGCCCATAAGCATTCGCTAAGCTTCTCATTCCAGTTGCGCTTGTTTGATGACACGAACTTCTTGAGAAGCTTGATGATTGTTTTGTTGAATGCTTCAGCCAGACCATTAGCTGCTAGGTTGTATGGTGTTGAAGCAATATTCTGTATGAGGTGTTTGTCGCAGAACCGATAGAAGGCGTGGCTTGCGAACTGCGGACCATTATCATGGATGATCCTTCGGGGCAGTCCAAAGTGATAGATGACGTGATGCTTGAGGAAACTGATCACGTTTGAAGTATTTACTTCTGCAAGCGAAACAGCCTCCGCCCATTTGAAGAAGTAATATGTGATTGCGAGTATGAAGTGATGTCCTCGGGACAAAGACGGAGTGATCGGACCGATGATGTCCATTCCCCACGCTTCGAAGGGCCAGGATGCCACCATCGGGTATAGAAACTCGAATGGCTGGTGGATGAAATCTGCGTGGACTTGACAGGCTTTGCATTTTCGTGTATAGTATATTGCGTATGCAACCATTGTGGGCCAGTAGTAACCCATTCGACGAAGGCGATCTTGTAGTTTCGGGCCAGGCTGATGGGCTCCACAGATGCCATCATGAGCTTCACGCACGGCTTCTTTGGCTTCTGTATTTGACAGGCATCGAAGTAGTAATCCATCGTATGATCGCCGATATGGCATTTTTGTCTCTATTTCGTAGAGGAATCTAAGGGAACGTCTTCTAATAGAAGTGGCTTCATTCGGATTCTCCGGCAGGATGTCGTAGACTACGAAGTCGATGAACGGTTGTCTCCAGTCTGGTACTTTGTCAACTGCCAGGACGAAGTAGCTCTCGTCATACTAAATATTATTCCTGGGACAGACCAACTCACGGCCTATAATGTCAACCAGATGATGAGCATGATTCTGAACTGCTAAAGAAGCGGCAAGACCTGCTAGGGCATCGGCTTCAATGTTTTGGAGCCTGGGAACGTGCTCTACGAAGAACCCCTCTAAGGACGAGATGATGTCAACTGTTATTTGGTGATAGGGGATCATATCTTCATGACGAACTTCGTATGAACCTCAGATCTGATTGACGATTAGCTACGAATCGTCGTATGCTTCAAGGTACCCTACCTCCAGCTCTTTTGTAATTCGGAGGACAATGACCAAAGCATTATACTCGGCCACATTGTTTGAACAGGGCTTCGTGAGGGAATAAGCTCGACTGATCACCAACCCGGTGGGCAAAATTAGCACTATTTCGACTCCAGCGACGATGTTGCCCTTGGGCCCAGTTCTAGAAGCGCCGTCGAAGAACGTTCGCTATATTGTACCACGGGAGGCCATATTTGAATTGGCGACCTCGTCTGGCATCTCTTCGTCTATTTTGGTTGACTCCGAACCTGGATGAGCTACTAAAAAGTCTACCAAAGCTTGACCTTTAACAGCCTTTTGGGGGACAAAGATCATGTGGTAGGGGGACAGTAATATCGCCCACATAGCGAGGCGAGAGCTGAGTGCACCTGGCTTAGTCATGAGGACCCTGAGGGGGTTGACTCTTGATATGACATAGATGGTTTGTCCCGTGACGTAGTGTCGCATCTTCTGAATGGCAAAAACCAGAGCTAGGCACTCTTTCTCTATGGCAGTGTATCGATGTTCCGGCCCCATCATCATTCGGCTGAGGTAATATATAGCCTGTTTCTGGCCTGCATCATTGTTTTGTGCTAGCAGAGCACCGAGAGAATGTTCTATCGCTCGTAATAGAGCAAGAATGGTCTTCCAGCAATCGGGGCTACCAGAACTGGAGGGTTCGTCAGATATTCTTTGATGCTGTCGAAGGTGCGCTGGCATTTTTTATCCCATATGAATGAAATGCCCTTTTTCATGAGATGAGTGAACGACTGACATCGTCCGGAGAGGTTGGAGATAAACCTCCTGATATAGGCTTGCCTCCCTTGAAGGCCTCGGAGTTCACGAAGATTTCTCGGAGGACCCATCTCCATGATCGCCTTCGTCTTCTCAGGGTCTACGTGGATACCCTGGGAGGTAATGTTGAAACCTAAGAACTTCCCGCTGGATACACCCAAGAAAGATTTTGTGGGGTTTATTTTCAAATTGTGCGCTCACATCAGGTCGAACACTGTCCTTTGATCATGCAGATGATCTTCCTTAGAGCGGCTTTTGACGGCAATGTCGTCAACGTAGCATTTTACTGTTTTGCGTAAGACGTCTCTAAAGATGATGCTCATAGCTCTTTGATAGGTGGTGCCAACATTCTTTAATCCGAAAGGCATGACTATATAGTAGAATGTGCCAATTGGTGTTCGGAATGATGTATGATTTTCGTCGTCGGGGAACATCTTGATCTAGTTGTACCCCGAGAATCCATCCATGAATGACATACGTTCAAAGCTGCAGGTATTATCGATCATGATGTCTGTGATAGGGAGAGGGAACTCATCCTTAGGATACGCCTCATTTAGATTGCGAAAGTCGATGCAGATTCGAATCTTTCCACTCTTTTTGAGGACTAGAACTATGTTGGCAACCCAGTCAGGATCTGTTCCTCACGGATGAAGCCGCTGGCTATCAGTTTGTTTACCTCGGCTTCAATAGCATTCATGATGTCAGGACGGAATCGACATTGCTATTACTTGACTGGTTTTGCGTCTCGACGGATATTAAGTTTGTGAAGTACAATCTCGGGGTTTAGTCCCAACATATCTTCGTAGCTCCAGGCGAATACGTCGATATATTCTCTGACGAGTTGTAGTAGTGATTCTCGCTCTTCGTCGGTCAGATTCTTACTGACGAAGATGGGCTTTGGAGAGGATTCATCACCTAGATCGACTTGTACAACCTCATCCTCGGTGGGAGGCTCTCTCTGTTCGAACCGTTTCTTCTACTGCATATCTAGCTGTTGTGCCCATGGCTCTAGCTCAAGAAGTTCGAAAATGTCTTCATTTTTTTCGTAGGCATCGGCAAGTACCATATTGACGGACCAGACTTGCCTGAGCATGTCCCCGATGTTGATATCTGAATCGGAAGTGGGTGATCCGGTTGAGTGTGAGTGTCGATCGCATTCTTTGTCTGAGCTTTCAGGTGTCGTCATGGGTGTGACATAACCTAGCCCACATCTGGTTTTGTTGTAGTAGTCTCGTGGTTTCCCAGCCGGGACTGGCAATTGTAAGGGTAATTACCGTCTAGCATCATAGTTCAAGCCTGGTATAGTTTCTAGATCATACCCTTATTTTTGCATAAGGTACTTGGATTGGGGACTATACAGATAAAGGGACAATCTCCCGGTGTCGGGTTCGAGCTCAAATTCTTCTATCTTGAAGGGCTGTGGATCATTCTTCCGGCCGAAGATGATTAGATGATCCCCTCCCTCGACTATGCGGTAAGCGTCTTCCACTGGAGTAAGTTGGTTTGTGGTGTAGATATTTGTCACCTATGTGCAGGTGAGCGCCTATACCGTGTTCCATAGCATACATTATACAAAGCTTATTAAGCTCGAGGTAATTCAAAGATAGCCCTTTATTTATGAAATAAGGTATCTTTTCTAGTGGGATTACATCATCTGCGAATGGAACATCAGTGTAAGCAGCTAAATACTTGGCCAGCTCTGACTCTTCTTCAGCCACCCCCTGTGTAAATGCAGACTGAGAGGATGACTTGGGCAATTTGATTATCAGGGGCTCCATGGGTGGAGCAGAACGTGGAGTTGTTGGCATACTAGCTACCCCAAATTTGGTACTCGATGTTGGATAGGGAGTTGTTGGCTGGCTAGCAGTCCCTGGCTTAGTGCTCGGTTGTCGATTTATTTTGGAAAGATGAATTGTCATCGGTTTGACAGGGGGATTGAGCTCCTCTGCTTGTGGCCGACTAGCTTTAGACAGCCTGATTGTCAATGGCTCTGTCGTGGGTCTTGGCGCTTGGCCAGAGCAGTCGGATCATCATATGTTCCTCCTATGCAGAGAGGCTAACTGCGTCCTTACGCAGAGTGGCTGTAAGGGGCGCAGTTATGCCAGGCTTGCGGGCTTGGAGGTGGATCGTCAGAGGTTCTTCTGATCCGGTTGCTGACTCAGTTCGAGCTTGTATATCTTCTTCGGCATGATGATTTTTTGACTTCTCGTACAAGCATGAGTCTGAGTAGTAGGATTCGACCGCTTTGAAAGGATCGATGTCGACAAATTTTGTTCTTACGAACCCATACTTGTCGACGTATTTGAAGCACTGGTGCAGTATGGAGGGCACGATCATATAATCGTGTATCCAAGGGCGCCCCAGGAGAATATTGTAGGATGTGTCTGTATCTATTACATAACAGGTCACTTCCGACTGAAGGTCGCCGATCTGGCATTTTAGGCGGATCTTTCCGATCAGGTAGCTCCTGCCCGAATTGAAACCGCTGATGGCGGTACTTGTCGGCGTCAGGCGATGCATCGGGATGCGTAGATGGTGTAGTAGGCTCTTCGGGATGATGCTTATGGAGGACCCGAGGTCAATATGCATCTGATCGACCTTGATATCGCCAATGTACCCAGTATAATACAGAGGGTGATCGTACAGGTTAGTTTTGATAAGCATATCCTACGGAGTGAAGACAATATTTGGCATTGACCCTGTCCAAGCGCTGTCCTGGAGGTCTGTCGGCGAGTCCTCCCCAGTGAGATTGGACTGAGCCAGGTATGTATCGACATTCTGGAGTGCTTCGCTTAGTACAACACGGACATCCTTTGAGAGTCTCAGGAGCTCATATAGCGACAATTTGGCTGGTGTGTTGGCCAATTGTGCCAGGATGTCAAAGTTGTATGGCCTCTCTAGCCCATGAGGCGTCTTTCTTCGGAGTAGTTTGTCGAAGCGAGTCTCCTTCGGCCTAGGCTTGTCGGTCGTCGAAGGCAGCGAAGGTCCTGGAGCATCAGCAGCTGTCGGTTGCTGATCTTCAGCCGAGTTACTCGGTGGAGGTTAGGTTTGTGCGCCGGAGCGGGTAACAACAACAGTAGCTTCTTCGACCTCTGTCGAGATCGTACGGCATGATTTGACTTTCCTATTCTTCTTCTTGCTGGTGGAGGGAGACGCGGACTGAGTTACCTCAGGTACCAAGTCCGGATGGACCCACATGATCTCCTCTCGTGATGTGGTAAGGGGTACTAGACCAGCAGCTTGGTCTCGGGGAGGTGGAAGGTTACCGACCTCCATCCTTGCTCGGGGGACAGGTACTACTCCATTTTGAGTCCTTGTCGGAGGGAAGTTGCCGAATTGTACTAACACCATGTTGGCTGCTACGGTCACCTCTTCGAAATCAATGGCCAGGGCCTTAGAATCGATGAGATGTTGGATGTATCACTTCAGCTGATAGCAGTCTTGTGTAGCATGGTGAACATAGCGATGGTAATGGCAGTACTTAGGGCTCTCCATATCTGCAGGGCAAGGCTCTTGCCTGGAAGGAAGGAGCTGAATTTGTCCTCCTTGGATGAGCATGTCTAAGATGTGTTTAACATGGCCATCCTCGAAGAAGTAGGTCATCTGAGGCTACTGCTTTTCTGTCGGCATTGATTCAGGCTTTGGGGCTGTGTCGGTCACCATAGCCTGCTTTCCTTTGTTGTCTCGGTTGCTGGAGGAATTACCACCATTGTTGTTGTTGACGTTAGGGCGTTTGCCCTTGTCTTCCTCTTCCGAGATGTGCAATCCCAGTTGGCGAGCTTTCTTTACCTTGTCTTCTGTGCTAGTGGCACTGATGATGAACGTCTTCCAATCCTTGAATTGACTTTTGCCCATCCAGAGGCTGATTGTGGGAAGCAGTCTCTTTTGGCAAATTTTAATCAATAAGGAATCAGGGCTGCCAGAAGGCAGCTTCATCGCGGTTTGGCAAAACCACTCGATATAATTTTTTGTTAGCTCCTTTTCTTCCTGAATAATGTCCATGAGAGTAGACATTGTCACATCTTGTCCTACTTCATAGAACCTCTCTAGGAACATGCGTTTGAAGCTGGTGAAGGAGTGGATGCAATTGTCCGGCAAGTTGCGGTACCAGTCGAAGGCGACCCCTTCCAAGGCTCCGATGAACAATCGCGTAAGGATGGCATCGTCATGAGGCAGATGGTCGGTTGTGACTTCAAAGTAGGTTATGTACCTGCTTGCAGATGTCTTCCCATCATATGGATTGATGTGGAATGCTTTATATTTTGGTGGAAAGGGAACATCTCTCCACGCAGCGGGATACGGTTGTCGTATCCTGAGGTCTTGGCAGTTTTCTCGGGCATAGAACATGGCCCGGAGCTCCTGGAACTCTCTTCTTGCCTCCCTAGCCTCGTCTGCAGCGGTAGGAGCCGATATTTCATGAGAACTATCGCCCGGGTTTGGTGCAGCTGAGTTCGAGCCCGCATTGACCGCGGGACCCAAGCTTGTTTGGCCATACGTTCCTCCTTACAGAGTGGGAAGGACTACTTTGATCTCGTCCACAGACTTGACTAAAGCATGTAGTATGGCCTCCAGAGTGTCGATATGTTGGCGATCACTGGAACCTTCTTGATTGCTGTCTGTCATGAACACCATACTCACATAAGGAGAGATGGAAGGAACGGTAGAGGACGTACCCTCTGAGTCATACCCTTGTACAGAGAAGTCGTCCGGGTATGTAGGAATGCCCTCCTCTGGTTCTGACTCAGAAAGAGTGGTACGTCCAGCTTCAGAGCTTACCTCATCTTCGAAATTGTAGACGTCCTCAGGGACGTCGGAATCTGCAGCATCTGTTGGGTGAACCATTTCCCCCGGACTATCTTCTTAGAATACCGGGTTATTGTGGATATTTGGAGGAAGGCTACCCCGGCTCCAGTGTCTCCCATAGATGTGGACGAATCCCCCAGTGTGGCAGATTTTGTCTTCGAGCGGGTACCTTGGTAAACTCCTCCTGTAACGGTGGTAGAGAGCCGTTTAGAAGAAATTTTCTTGGTTACGCCGGTTGAAATTTTCGGGCAGGAGACTTTTGTTTTCTTCCCTCTTTCGCTGCCAGGAATCATCAGAGCAGAATTGCAAGAGGCGACGAGAAGCACCTCGTCTTCTGAGCTTGGGTGTTGCAGCCTTTGGAAGACGGACCGCCGATCTTTTTGTGCTACTGTCTTGTTGCAACAACAGTTGACTATGACTTGGGTGCATTGATGTCCTTGACATGACTCTTTGTACGTCAAATCTTTATCTCTTTCCTTGCGCTTGTGAAGAATCACATTGCACGGGTCACCTGCTTTGTCGGCTGATGAGTGCGTTGGCCTTCTGCCTGCTTCCTGATGTGGGGGTAGCGTGAGTACTCACCCCTGATCCTTGTTAGGAGATTCTTGATAACTATCCCGTTCGTTGGCCGCCGAGGGCTGGGCACGGGTAGTTATGTACAACTTTTCATCAGGGGCCTGAGTAATAGTTATCAGGATGCCCTGGTAGTCAGAAGTCGGGACAGCCGACTGAACTCGTCGAGCCCGTGCTGCCCGAGACTTCTTCCTCCTAGCACCTGAGAGTGCGTAGTAGGAAGATTCCAAGCTGGTCACAACAGAGTCTGCCATATGCTCCAGAGAGCCTTCATGGTTAGGACCGTATGAAAGACGGTCAAAGACTGACCGCGAGCCGCATGGGATAGATGGTATGCGGCTGGGATCGGTTGTCGTGCAGGCTGTCTACATGTGGCTGGTATGTGTGGCCGTATGACCTTTCTGTATGCGGCTAGGAGTCATGGCCGTACAGGCTATCGGTATGCGGCTATCTTTTGTGGCTGTATGAACTTTCTGTATGTGGCTAGATGTCATGGCCGTGTAGGATGTCTGCATGCGGCTGGAAATTATGGCCGCATGGATTTTCTGCATGCGGCTGACTTGTGTGGCCGCATGAGTTTTCTTCATACGGTTGACAGTTGCGGCCGCATGAGCCTCCATACGGCTGGCACCCTTATACGGCTTGGATTGCACAGAGTTCCCTTTTGCCCCTGCAAGTCCGGCATCATAGTATTTTCTTCTGCCGGACTTGGGGACAGCAGAGTCCTCTGTGGTCTGAAGTGGGGGCCGCAAGCGAGACTTCTCCGCTGTCTCGGGCAATAGAGAGTACTTCTTCGAGAGCTTAGGGAGGAGCAAAATTTTTGGGTCTCCACTCCCTGCGGGCCTTCTTTGTGCGGGCTCGTCGCTGGACCGGGCCAGCGCTCCCGTCGAAGAGCATTTCTTCAAACGCCTGTTGGTCGAACCGGGCGACCAGCATTTGTTGAATGGAGCCAAGTTTGGCTGCGTCTGATTGCGTCACCAACTCCTCAGTCGTGGAGAAGTTAGTCCCCAGTAGAGTCTCCATCGTGTTTGCCATTGATTGTAAAAGTACAGAACAATTATATAGGAGAACTGAACTCAGACTCACAATACAAACTCACTCGTACAAAGAAATCCTAGGGACAAAAACCTAGATACAGCAATCTAAGTACGATTATTTATTTTTGATTCTGGGGGTGACGGTAGAGGCTCGGGAAAGCGATGGCCGCTCTGCCTTACTCCTTGGACGATCAGACGTAGCCTTGGCTCCGGGTGAAGAACTGCTCTCAAGATGGGAAGACTCTTCCGTGCGCACCTTTGTCTCTCTGTGTGTCCAGCCGGGTGGAGAGGATCTCTCTTGCAAGGGAATGGCACCTTGTTATATTTTTTTGTTTCTCTGGATCAGATTTCTTCACAAGAGAATGGCACCTTGCTATTTATAGGAGTGGGTGTCATCATTAGGGTTTGCAATGATCACCCTAAAAAAGTCGGCGGCTTGGGGACTTAATTGCTATTTTCCTTGATCCTATTTTGTGGGCAATTAATCTGGACCACTAATCTTGATTGCAACGAATCTGGACAATTAATGCTGATTGTGTAGAATCCGTATGGGCAATTAATGTTGATTGTCATGAATCTTTGGAAGCTCGGATCTCCTGCCACGTGTTTAATCCATGTGATTGCCATAAATCTGTTTTGATTCGGGTAATTATGATAATTGCACTAAATCAGATTGTTGGGATTTTTTGATTACTCTTGATTGATTTAGTGCCGCATGGGAAACTGATCTTCTGCCACGTGTCATAACCGCGAGCCACAGCCGCATGAGGGTAGCTTTTTAGGTTTTGGGCTGCATGAAGGTGGCAGCCGCATAGGTGAAGCCTCCGAAATCTGAGCCGCATGGGGGTGGTTTCCAATTGAGCCGCATAGGACTTGCCACGTGTCAAGGCTGCATAGGCGTGAGCCGCATGGAGATGATCCCCATGATCTGAGCCGTATAAGAACAGCGGCCGCATAGGGTGATTGTTCATAATTTGAGCCGCATGATGAGGGTCTTCACGCTCCGAGCCGTATGCGAGCGTCAGCCGCATGGGGGGGTGGCAGCCGCATAGGGGGCTTTATAGTTGGTGGATCGTGCCGGCTGTAGAGGAGATTTTTTCTATTTCTCGATGAATACGCCGTCATATCGAAGTTCATATTTCAGCTTTAATGTCAGAGTTATTACTTTATGTCAGAGCATTTAAAGAGGGTAGTCAGTTTATGGCCAGCTGTAAAGCTGCATAGGGTCACGTGATTCTTGCCTGAGCCGCATGAGGCTATTGAAGAGTTTCTGAGCCGCATGAGGCTCTGATAGATTCCTGAGCCTCATTAGGCTACTTCTGTTTTAAGCCGCATGGGCTTCTTCTGTTTTGAGCCACATGGGCTTCTTTTGTTCTTTTCCATGCTTCTACAGCAGTCTTCCGGTATCGGGTTCGAGATCAACTTCTTCTATCCTGAAGGGTTGTGGATCATTCTTCCGGCCGAAGATGATTGGATGATCCTCTCCCTCGACTATGTGGTAAGCGTCTTCCACTGGAGTAAGTTGGTTTGCGGTGTAGACATTTGTCACCTGTGTGTGTAGGTAGGTTCCTATACCGTGTTCCATAGCATATATTGTACAAAGCTTATTAAGCTCGAGGTAGTTCAAAGATAGCTCCAGTGGAATTACATCATCTGCGGATGGAACATCAGTGTGAGCAGCCACATACTTGGCCAACTCTGACTCTTCTTCAGCCACCCCGAGTTTAGTGCTCGGAGCTGGGGGGAGTTGCGGGCTGGTTAGCAGTCCCCGGCTTAGCGCTTGGCTGCCGGTTCATTTTGGAAAGACGAATCGTCGTCGGCTTGACAGAGGGATTGAACTCCTCTGTTTGTTGCTGGCTAGCTCTAAGTAGCCTGATTGTCAGTGGCTCTGTTGTGGGTCTTGGTGCTTGGCCAGACCTTGGCAGTCGGATTATCATCTGCCCCTCTTGTGCAGAGAGGCTGATTGTATCCTTACGTAGAGTGGCTGTAAGTGGTACAGTTCTGCCAGGTTTGCGGGCTTGAAGGTGAATTGTCAGAGGTTCTTCCGATCCAATTGCCGCCTCAGTTTAAGCTTGAGTATCTTCTTCGACAAGGTGCTTTTTCGATTTCTCGTACAAGCATGAGTCGGAGTGGTAAGATTCGACCCCTTTAAAGGGATCAATGTCAGCAAATTCTGTCATCACGAAGCCGTGCTTATCGACGTACTTGAAGCACTAGTGCAGTGTGGAAGGCACGATCATGTAATTGTGTATCTAAGGACGCCCCAGGAGAATGTTGGAGGAAGTGTCCGCATCTATGACATAACAGGTTACTTCTGACTGAAGGTCGCCGATGTGGCACTTCAGGCGAATCTTTTCGATCGGATAGCTTCTGCCTGAATTGAAACCACTGATGGCGGTGCTTGTCGGCGTCAGGCGATGCATTGGGATGCGCAGATGGTATAGCAGGCTCTTCGGGATGATACTTATGGAAGAACCGGGGTTAATATGCATCTGATCCACCTTGATATCGATAATGTACCCAGTATAATACAGACGGCGATCGTGCAGGTTGGTCTTGATAAGCATATCCTACGACATGAAGACAATATTGGGCATTGCACCCGTGCAAGCACTGTCATGGAGATCTGCAGGCGAGCTCTCCCTAGTGAGATTGGACTGAGCCAGATATGCGTCGACGTTCTGGAGTGCCTCGCTCAGTACGACGCGAACATCTTTGGAGAGTCTCAGGAGCTCGTATAGCGACAATTTGGCCGGTGTGTTGGCCAATTGTGCCAAGATGTCAAAGTTGTAGGGCCTCTCCAGCCCATGAGGCGTCTCTCTTCGGAGCGGTTTGTCAAAGCGAGTCTCCTTCGGCCTAGGCTTGTCGGTCTTCGGGGGCTGAGAAGGTCCTAGAGCATCAGCAGTAGCCGGCTGATAATCTTCAGCCGAGTTATCCGGTGTAGGTTGGGATTGTGCACCCGACCGGGTGATGACAGCGGTAGCTTCATCCACCTCTGCCGAGATTATACGACATGATTTGACTTTCCCACTCTTCTTCTTACTGGTGGAGGGTGGTGCGGACTGAGTCACTTCAGGTACCAAATCCGGATGGACCCACATGACCTCCCCTCGTGATGTGGTAAAGGGCACTAAACCAGCAGCCTGGTCTCGGGGAGATGAAAGGTTAGCGACCTCCATCTTTGCTCTGCGGACGAGTACTACTCCATCTTGAGTCTTTGTCGGAGGGAAGTTATCGAATTGTACTGACACCATGTTGGCTGCCACGGTCATCTCTTCAAAATCAATGTCCGAGGCCTTAGAATCGCTTCAGTTGGATGTATCGCTTCAGTTGGTAGCAGTCTTGTGTAGCATGGTGAACATAGCGATGGTAGCTTGGGGCTATCCATCTCTGCAGGACGAGGTTCACGCCTTGGGGAAGGAAGCTGAATTCGACCTCCTTGTATGAGCATGTCCAAGATGGGTTGACATGGCCGTCCTTGAAGGAGTAGGTCAACTGAGGCTACTGCTTTTCTGCCGGCTTCGGTTCGAGCTTCGGAGCTGTGTCGGCGACCACAGCCTGCTTGCCCTTGTTGTCTCAGTTGTTGGAGGAATTGTTGTCGTTGTTGTTGTTGGCATTAGGGTGTTTACCCTTTTCCTCTTCCTCCGAGATGTGCAGTCCCAATTGGCGAGCTTTCTTCAACCTGTCTTCTGTGCCAGTGGCATTGATGATGAACGTCTTCCAGTCCTTGAATTGACTGTCTCCCATCCAGAGGCTGATTATGGGAAGCAGCCTCTTTTGGCAGATTTCAATCAGGAAGGAATCAGCGTTACCGGAAGGCAACTTCATCGCGGTTTGGCGAAATCGCTCAATATAGTTCCTTGTCAGCTCCTTTTCTCCTTGAATAATGTCCATGAGGGTGGACATCGTCACGTCTTGTCCTACTTCATAGAACCTCTCCAGGAACATACGTTTGAAGCCTGCGAAGGAATGGATGCAGTTGTCCGGCAAGTTGCGGTACCTGTCGAAGACGACCGCTACCAATGCTCCAATGAACAAACGCATAAGGATGGCGTCGTCATGAGGCAGATACTCGATCGTGACTTCGAAGTAGGTGATGTACCTGCTTCCAGAAGTCTTTCCATCATATGGATTGATGTTGAATGGTTTATATCTTGGTGGGAAGGGAATATCTCTCCATGCAGCCGGATACGGTTGTCGTATCCTGAGGTCCTGACAAGTTTCTCGGGCGTGGAACATGGCCCGGAGCTCCTGGACCTCTAGTTTTGCCTTCTTGGCCTCGTCTGCAGCAGTGGGAGCCGATATTGTCCGAGGATTATCGCCCGGGTTTGGTACAGCCGAGTTTGAGTCCGTATTGACCGTGGGACCCAAGCTTGTTTGGCCAGGAGTCCTTCCTTGCAAAGTTGGAAGGGCCACTTTGATCTCGTCCACGGACTTGACCAAGGCATGCAGTATGGCTTCCAGAGTGTCGATGCATTGGCGATCACTGGGACTGTCTTGTTTGAGGTCCGTCATGAACACTGTCCTCACATGAGGAGAGATGGAAGGAACGGTTGAGGACGTGCCCTCTGAGTCATACCCTTGTACAGAGAAGTCGTCAGGGTATGTGAGAATGTTCTCCTCTGGTTCGGACTCATAAGGAGTGGTACCCCCAGCTTCAGAGCTTGCCTCGTCTTGAGAGTTGTGGACGTCCTCGGGGACATCTTAACCTGCTGCATCGTTTGGGGGAACTATTTCCCCTGGATTATCTCCTTGGAACACCGGATTGTCGTGGATGTTCGAAGGAGTGCTACCCCTGGCTCCAGCGCCTCCCATAAATGTCGAGGACGAATCTCCAAGTGTGGCAGATTTCGTCTTCGAGCGAGTACCTTAGAAAACTCCTCCTGTAACGGTCGTGGACAACCGCTTAGAAGAGAGTTTCTTCGTTGAGATTTTCGGGCTGGAGACATTTGTTTTTTTCCCTTTCCTGCCGCCAGAGATCTTCTGAGCAGAATTGCAGGAGGTGACGAGAAGCGCTCCATCCTCTAAGCTTGGTTGTTGCAGTCGTTGGAAGACGGATGGCCGATCCTCTTGTGTGGCCGCCTTGCTGCAGCAGTAGTTGACAATGACTTGAGTGCAGTGATGTCCACGAAAGGATTCTCTGTACATCAAGTTTTTGTCTCTTTCCTTGCGTTTGTGAAGAATCACGTTGCACAAATCACTCGTTTTATAGGCCCGAGAGTCCTAAGCACATGAGTGTGTTGGCATACTGCCTGCTCCCTGATGTAGGGGTAGTACGAGTACTTGTCTCTGATAATTGTTGGGAGATTCATGATAACTATCCCGTTCGTTGGCCGCCGGGGGCTGGACACGGATAGTTTTATACAACTTTCCCTTAGGGGCCCGCGTAATAGTCAGCGGGACGCCCTGATAGTCAGAAGTTGAGACAGCTGACTGAGCTCGACGAGCCCGTGCCCTCCTAGACTTCTTCCCTCTAGCACCCGAGAGTGCATAGTAGGAAGAGTCCAAGTTGCACGTCACAGAGTTTGGCACAACCTCCTGAGAGCCTCTAAGGTCAGGACCGTATGAGAGGCGGCCAAAGACTGACCGTGAGCCACATGGAGCAGTTGGTATGCGGTTGGGATTGGTGGCCGTGCAGGCTGTCTACATGCGAATGGCATGTGTGGCCGCATGAAACTTCTGTATGCGGCTAGAAGAGGTGGCTGCATAAGCAGTCTGCATGCGACTGGCAGTCGTGGCCGCATGAGCCTCCTTCATGCGGCTGGCAGTCGTGGCTGCATGAACCTCCTTCATGCGACTGGAAGTTTTGGCCGTATGAGCTTTCTGCATGTGGCAGGCTTCTGTGGCCGCCTGAGTCTTCATGTGGCTGGCGCCCTTATGCGTCTTCTTTTTGGACCGCACCGAGTTTCTCTTTGCCCCTGCAAGTCCAGCATCGTAGTGTTTTCCTCTGCCGGACTTGGGGACAGCAGAGTCCTCTATGGTCTGAAGTGGGGCCGTACGAGAGTCTTCCCCGTCATTTTGGGTAGCAGAGAGCATTTCCTCCAGAGCTTGGGAAGGAGCAAATGATTTGGGCCTCCACTCCCTGCGAGCCTTTTTCGTGCGGGCTCGCTTCTGGACCAGGCCAGCGCTCCCATCGGAGAGCATTTCTTCAAACGTCTGCTGGTCGAAGTGGACGACCAGCATCTGTTGCGTTGAGCCAAGTTTGGCTGCGTCCGATTATATCACCAACTCCTCAACCATGGAGAAGTTAGTCCCCAGCAGAGTCGTCATCATGTTTGCCATTGATTATAAAAGAACAGAACAGTTTTATGGGAGGACTAGACTTTTACTTCACAACACAAACTCGCTCGTACAAAGAAAGCCTAGGGACGAAAACCTAGGTACATCAATCTAAGTACAATTGTTTAGTTTTTTTGGAGGGTGACGATAGAGGCTCGGGACAGTGCTATCAACTCTGCCTTACTCCTTGGACAATCGGACGTAGCCTTGGCTCTGATGAAGAAATGCTCACGAAATGTGTGGGGTAATTCTTCTGTGCACCGTCGCTCTCTTTGTACGTGTCTCTGTCTCTCTCATCCTCGTATTCTGCTCCCTTTTACAAAGGAATGGCACCTTGCTATTTATAGGAGTGGGGTGTGATGAGTAGGGTTTGTAATGATTGCTCCTTGAAAAGTGGGTGTTTAGGGATTGGTTACGATTTGCCTTAATCTTATTTATTGGGAATTAATTCGGGCCATCAATATTGATTGTAACCAATCTGGACAGTTAATGTTGATTGCACCAAATCTGCATGGGCAATTAATATTGATTGCAAAAAATCTGCATCGTGATGATTTATTAATATCAGCAAATCTGAGTGAATAAATCTTGGTCAATCTCCTGCCACGTGTCCCAACTGCCAGTTAAGTCGATTGCCATAAATCTGGATTGTTGGGATTCGATCAACTCCTTCCACGTGTCCTAACTTCTGCGAGCCGCATGGAGGACTATCATAGTTGGGCCGCAAGAGTGTGGCCTCGTATCAGAGCCGCATAAGGGTGGCCTTATCTGAACCGCATAGAAGTCCTTTAATCCGAGTCGCATGTGGGTGGCTCCCATGATCTGAGCCGCATGGGAGTAGCAGCCGCATGGGGGTAGCCCCCAACCGAACTGTATAAGGGTTGCCACGTGTCAGAGCCGCATGGGTGTGTCCTCCCAAAACCGGAGCTGCGTTAGGGTAACAGCCGCATGGAGATGGCAGCCGCATGAAGGTGGCAG
Organism: Iris pallida; assembly: GCA_029216955.1. Lineage (NCBI taxonomy): Eukaryota > Viridiplantae > Streptophyta > Magnoliopsida > Asparagales > Iridaceae > Iris > Iris pallida. Next base: position 40,534,037 of record JANAVB010023800.1, on the reverse strand, counting down.
CCGCATGAGGGTGGCAGATGCATGGAGATGGAAGCCGCATGTAGGTAGCAGCCGCGTGATGGTGGCTGTCGCATGGAGATGGCAGCCGCATGAAGGTGGCGGCCGCATTAAATTAGGTAACCGCATAGTGAGCTTCGGATATGGTGGATCGTGCCAGCTATAAAGATTTTCTTCGTTTCCTAGGAGCGCACCATTATGTCAGAGTCATCATTACAGCTTTATGTCAGAGCTGTCAATTCACCTTTATTTCAGAGCTGCCGTGTTATGTCAGAGCATTAAATGAGGCCGCTGCTTGATGGCCAGCTGTAGAGGCGAACCGCATAGGGCTACATGGTTTTTACCCGAGCCGCATGGAGCCATTGGGGATTTCTGAGCCGCATGAAGCTCTAAAGGACTCTTGAGCCGCATGAAGCTTTTAAGAGATTCTTTGAACCGCATGAGACTCCCTCTGTTTTGGGCCGTATTGACTTTCATTTTCTTTTCCATGCTTCTACACCCCCGACTAGTATAGTAGATCCAACCATGACTAGTTACGATACGGGATTCTAAGAGAAGGTAGCAAGTCTTCTCGAGAATTGGTGTCCATACATTGCACAAGAACTACAACAAGGCTTGCACAAGGTACACCAAGGTAAACAAGGAAAAACAACTCATGACGGGATCCGTAAATACTAGTCCGTGTGACCAATGTGTCAAGAATCATGAATATCTACACTAGATACAAGAAACATAGTAAATATCATGAATGAAAAATTATCAGAGAATGTACTCGCCTGACCCTGAACTAAGGTATCAATACTGCCCCTCAATGAGCCACGAAGGATCAACTCGTGCAATAGTCTCCTAATGCTGAAACAGACAATACCAACATGTATAGAATGTTCAAATTAGGTAGGATGGCCAACCCATAAGTCCAATTCTGGACATAGGGGCAAAATGATGATTTCGGGCCAAAACGATGTCCGCCGTTAGACCCGCTTCGTACCAAAAAATGTGCAGATATCTTCGGTCTCTAAAGTTATCAAACTATATGTCTACGAGTCTGGTTTGACGAGACGAACCCAACCGTATGTCTATAGTTGGATTCCGGTAGGCCGTGCATAACTTCACCCGTTGGATCGAGTCGCAGGCCCGCCAAAATAGCGTTCCAATCGACCTTCGCATAATTGGACCAAACTTGGCATACAGGACAAGAAAATGACCCGGTCCTGTTGGGGCAAGTTTCGTCTCGATTTGACGAACGTGCATAAAGTAATTGACAAATTCGCAAAAGGATCGAACGGGGTATCTCAACGGATACGCACTGATTTCGTCGTGCACACACAGCAAAATTGAGTTCCGTTGAATCCCACACGTCCGCAACATCCGTATGCACCTTTCGGCGCATTCGGGTTGCAACCAAGTCACCCGGTTTTACGGAACGCACGTCGTATTGGGAAAATTTCTCAAAATTCGGGTTTTCGGAACGTTGTTTTTCCTGATTTTGGAAAACAGTTTCCGAGATGTACTGTCCATTAAAATGGGAACTAAAAGAAGGTTCACAGAGCCCTATAGGTTGTCTACAAGTCCTTTCAAACGGATTTTTGAATCGGTGGAAGGATCGGCGAGAAATTGCCTCCAAAAATAGCGATCCGGGTTCCAACTTCTATCCTGTTTCGCGTGGTTTTTCGAAAACTTTGCGTCGAATTTTCGGACAACAGGGTTTGGTATTGGAAAATCTATCTAATGGGACTCCTAGAGGGTCATATCAGCTATCCGTAAAAATTTATGGATCCCGATTTGATCGAGCGTGGACAATGATACGAATCAGAGAAGGCGGGTACCTGAAATTTGTATTATGCGCGGCTGGGTGTGGGCTGTGCGCACGTAGCTCAGTTAGACGGCGGTGGGCAGCCCTCCGGCGTGCCCCGGTGGTCGTCGACGTCGGGAAGATGTCTGGGTTGGGGTTGGGTTGAGTTTCACTATGAAATCTCTTTTTCTCACTCTTAATCGTGTATTAAGAGGTAAGAGGTATTCGGTTACAAACCGAAAGAAGAGGAAGAGGAAAAGTTGAACGTGTGGGGGGGCTCGGTTTGTGTTTGGCTTGGGTTTGCTGTTGCTGTGGGTGGGCTGGTAGCTAGGCTAGGTAATTTAGTTAGGTTGTAGCTAACTAAGAGTTATTTTAGTTGGTAGTTATGAAATACATATATATATATATATATATATATATATATATATATATATATATATATATATATATATATATATATATATATATATTTTATGAAATACATATACATATATATATATATATATATATATATATATATATATATATATCAATGTATTTATATATGTATATAAAAATATAATTTATTTTCCTTTTTAAATCTAGCCGCGGTGTAGCTCGGTTTGTGTTTTCCTATTTCATTTCTATATAAAATTATAATTTCTTTTCCTTTCTTTTATATTTATATATATATATATATATATATATATATATATATATATATATATATATATATATATATTTCAGAAAACCCCTCTTTTTATTAACCTGTGCTCAAAATGGAGCTTGAACACGTATACAAGGCACAAAATGAAAAAGCCTATACAAGTATACCATCAAAAGGATCGAAGAGGGGGGATAAAGGACATCAGCATAAAGAGCTATGGGTGGGTCGGGGACCAAAATATGCTCGGACTGTGGGAGCACAGGGCGCTCCGTTTACGGATTTGCCGGAAGACTTCTCGGATGAGCTGCTCGTATGAGTATTGGTGGCCTTCGTATCTTGCCTTATTACGATTCTTCCAAATAACCTACGTGGCGGCCGCTGCGATGATCTGGTGGCCATGGAAAGGCGAACCCCAATAGGCCGCCAGATCGTGGAAGCGTCCACTGCCCGATTGTAGATTGTAATGCCGATTGAGGTTCTCCAAATACTTCCTGGCAGGATCCTTCGGCAAAATATATGGTCAATGGTCTCCATCTGACGGTCAGGGCAGCAGGTGCAGGCTGACGCCAGGCTAATCCCCAAGGTGTTGAGGATGTCGTTGGTAGGCAGTTTCTTTCTAATGACTCTCCATATTAGGAAGGACCACTTCCTGGGGATACAGGTTTGCCAATAGAGCGCACTGGCCCGGTTCGGCTGTCCGATTCCTTGCCCGACCCCTTGGACATCACTCCTCGCCGACATCACTGAAAACTTCCCGGATGCCTCGAGCGTCCACCATAGTGCGTTTGCCTCGCGGCCGAGACGTAATCTGCTCCGTCGGATGTTGTCTACCGCCTCGGTGCCGGACCATTCGCACATTTTGTCCCAGTTCCAGTCATTCCTAGTGGAGTTCCACAAGTATCTAATCCTACTGTCTCTCGGGGTCTCCGTGAGACTTGGGATTAAGATGTCCCCGGTCCATCGCTCCAGGAAAGGATCCGATTCGCCATCACCCAATATAAGGCAAATCGCAGGCTCGGCGAGGTTACGACCAATAAGGATACGATGCCAAGCTGCTGAGGATCTGCTGTTGGATATGGCCACTGTTGGGTGAATGTGCTTAAAGTACATGGCCTTCATGAACATGGTCCATCAGTTCTTGCTCGTGCGGAGGTTTTACCACAGTTTCATCGAGAAAGATTTGACGATGTGGGTGAGTTTGGTAAATTCCAGGCCCTCTTCCTCCGTAGGATGAGCCATGGATTCCCAGCTAGCCCAGTGATGCTTGTTTTGGCCGTTGCAATACCCCCAGAAGAAATTACAAAAGATCTGTCAATCGTATCGATAACCTTCTTGAAAGGGGAGCACGTGGCCAAAGTGTGGATGGAGATAGAGGTGAACACGTGATTGATGAGGATTATCTTGCCACCCGGAGATAAGGTGGCGTTATGCCACCCTTTGAGTTTATTCCTGATTCTTGTGATCAAGTTCTCAAAGATACGAGCGTTGGATTTCCCGTACACCAGGGGACAGCCGAGATAGTTGAACGGGGGGTGTGCTATAGAGAAGGAGGTTAAGTTGGCTAGATTGATTGTGTGCTTTCTTTTGATGTTGTAGTGAGCGAAGATAACGCTCTTGGAAGGATTGATCTTCTGGCCGGAGCATCTAGAATACCTCTGCAGAGTGTTGTGGACCACTTCCACAGTTCTGACGTCTCCCAATGGAAAGATAAGTAAATCGTCTGCGAAGGCCAGGTGGGTGATTGTTGGACGTCCACTGGATGAGTGATAGTGTTGGAAGTTAGGGGTGTTGACCATATTGTTTTGGTTTCTACTCAGGGCATCTGCTGCAATGATAAAGACAGTGGAAGATAGGGGGTCGCCTTGTCTAACACCGCGGCTAGATTTAAAAAATATGTCGGCCTGACCGTTGATAACCGTGGAGAACCACGAGTTGCTAATGGATCTCCATACGGTGTTGGTCCAAGTTTCTGAGAATCCGAAAGCCCTGAAGACCCATATCATAAATTGTCAATCCAGTCTGTCATAAGCTTTCTCCATATCTATCTTGACGATGATGTTGCCCCCCCAGCTGGAAACTTCATGCAAGTGATTAACTCTTAGGCCAGCATGATATTGTCCTGGATGTTTCCCCCGCGAACAATGCCGTTTTGCTCCTCCGATATGATTTTGGGGAGAATCCCTGCCATTCTGGTTGCGATGATCTTGGAGATGATCTTGTTGGTGAAGGTGCAAAGACTAATAGATCAAAAATCCCTGAAGGACTCTGGGTTGTCTTTTTTCGGGATAAGGATGAGCTTGGCACTAGAAATGGCTTTGGGGTAGGTCGCACTTTCAAAGAATGCAATAGCCGCATCGGTGATGTCCCTCTTGATAATATCCCAGTAGGTGCGAAAGAATACCCCAGAGAATCCGTCCGGACTGGGAGCATTGTGCTCGTTCAGAGCCTACACTGCGTCTTTCACTTCCTGGACTGTCGGAGAATGCTCCAACTGGGTGCTGTCAGTGTCGTTAATGAGGCGGGGGATTTGGTCAAGGAATGGACGATCATAGTGAACCTTCTCTTTGGAGAATAATTTGGAGTAGAATTCTGCAGCAGCCGCTTGGATGCTATTCTGGTCGGTGATGATGTTTCCATTGTCGTCTGCCGTATGGTGGATCGATAGTTTGTGTCTGCGACCGTTGACGCAGGCGTGGAAGTATTTCGAGTTTTTATTCCCTCGCTGTCCCATTTCAACCTCGCTTTCTACTTCCAGAAATCGGTTTCCACTTTGAGCCTGAATTTGAGTATAGCCTTGGTGAGGTTCAGTGCTTTCCTGGCCCTCGCAGAACGGTTCTCAGCGAATTTGGCTTCGGCACGGGTGACGTCGTCCTCTACAATTCGCACGGCCGAAAAAATATCCCCGTTGGCAGATATTATATATATATATATATATATATATATATATATATATATATATATATATATATATATATATATATATATATATATATATATATAAAATATATTTATATATAAATTATATATATAAATATATATATATATATATATATATATATATATATATATATATATAAAAATATATATATATATATATATATATATATATATATATATATATATATAAAATATATATATATATATTATATATATATATATATATATATATATATATATATATATATATATATATATATATATATATATATATATATATATATATTTTATTTATATATATATTTATATATATATATATATATATATATATATATATATATTTATATATATATATATATATATATACATATGTATATACTCATGTATGAAATAAATACATAGGAATTTATACAAAATAACCTGAAATTATATTTATTAAATAACTCAATTATATTTATTAAATATATCTAAAAACTTTATAAATAACTCAATTGTATATATATATATATATATATATATATATATATATATATATATTAATTATTTTAATCATCAAGGTAATTATATTAAAAATAATAACTTAAATAAATATTAAATATTAAAATAAGGAAAATGACCATAATAGCCCTATCTAGGATAGTGAGGGTGACAAATCTACCCCCCTTAAAATAATTTTGTCCTCGAAATTAGAACAAACTAGCACAAGAAACATAAACAGAAAACAAAGAACAATACCTCAAGGCTCAAAGAGGTAAGGGAAACGATCTCGCATGTCGTCCTCTCTCTCCCAGGTAGACTCACATGGAGAGTGATGCCTCCATGCAACATGAACCAAGGGTATAACCTGGTTCCGGAGCACCTTCTCCCGACGATCCAGAATCTCCGCAGGCTGCTTTGGATAGCGGAGAGTAGGCCCTACCTCTATCGTAGAATGATCTAATACATGGCTAGGATCTGTCACGTATCATCTCAGCTGCGACACGTGGAACACGTTATGAACTCCCTCGAGCATAGGTGGTAACTCCAGTCGGTATGCCACGGCATCGACCCTCTCCAGGATACGAAATGGTCCGATGAATCGCTGACTAAGCTTCCCGCCTCCACCAAAGCGAATAGTGTCCTACGTCGGAGAAATTCGCAGAAACACAAGATCACCAACCTAGGACAAAACAAAAACTTAAAACTCGATCTAAAACAAACAATCACATTCAGACTTAAACACTAGAAAAATCTAAACTATACCTCAAACTCCAAAGGTCTCCGTTGGCTATCGGCCCAATGTCGCTGTCTATCCTGAGCCACCCGAAGTCTATCCCTGATCAACCTGACCTTCTCAGCTGTATCCACATTCATCTCAGGGCCAAGCAAAACCCTCTCGCCGACATCATCTCAGGACAAGGGAGTACGGCACCTCCGTCCGTATAGAGCCTCAAATGGTGACATCTCTTTACTGGCTTGGTAACTATTATTGTAAGCAAACTCTACCAAGTGAAGATGATCCTCCCAAGAACCCCTGAAATCTAATACAAAAGTGCGAAGCATATCCTCGAGTGTCTGGATGGTCCTCTCCGACTGTCCGTCTGTCTGGGGTGATATGTGGTACTAAACTTGAGCTGAGTGCCCAAGCTAACCTGCAAACTCCTCCAAAAGTAGGAACTGAAATGACTATCCTGATCTGAGACTATGCTTGCTGGGACCCTTACAATCTGACTATCTGTCGTACGTACATCTCTTCCAGCTTCTCCGTAGACAAACCCACTTTGAAAGGCAAGAAGTGGGCCGATTTGGTCAATCTATCAACGATGACCCATATCGCGTCTTTCCCTCCTGGAGACCGTGGAAGTCCAGACACAATGTCCATAGTGATGTGGTCCCACTTCTACTCTGGAATGGGTAGTGGTTGTAGCAGACCACCTGGCCTCTGTCTCTCGGCTTTTACCTGCTGGCACACCAAGCATCTAGAAAAAAAACTGAGACACCTCGTGCTTCATGCCATACCACCAAACGTGTTGTCTCAAGTCTCTGTACATCTTATTGGCACCCGGATGCATAGAGTACTGAGAACGGTGTGCCACCTGAAGAACCTCTTCCCCAAGCTCTCCACTCGGCACGCATAATCTGGCACCATGCCTCAACGACCCATCTTTTGTGATAGAGAAATCATCCACTAATCCTGTATGTACCTGCTTTCTGATAATCCTCAGAGTCTCATTGCCAAACTGTGCTGCTCTGATCATGTCCATCAGCTCAGACTGAATCTGTAAACCCCACATCTTCTCTTCGATCCCAGGGACAGTAACCTCAATGCCTAAACTCTTCAAATCTGCCAAAAGGTAACGGTCCATCGTCGAACACATGGCTACCGGATACCTGCTCAAAGCATCGGCAACCACGTTGGCCTTTCCTGGTTGGTACTGTAAGGATATATCAAAATCTTTCATCAGTTCTAACCATCGCCTCTGTCTCAAATTCAGCTCCTTCTGTGTAAACATGTACTTCAAGCTCTTGTGGTCAGTGAAGATCTCCACACGCTCCCTGTACAGATAGTGTCGCCACAGCTTTAAGGCAAAAATGACTGCTGCCAACTCTAAATCATGAACCGGGTAGTTCTTCTCACGCGAGCGTAACTGCTTGGATGCATAGGCAATCACCTTCCCATGCTGCTGAAGAACGCATCCCAAACCTTTTCCCGAAGCATCACTATAGATCGTGAATCCCCCGGACCCAGATGACAACGTCAAAATAGGAGCCGATGTCAACCTCTTCTTCAACTCCTCGAAGGTGGCCTGGCACTCTTCGGACCAAACAAACTCCACATCCTTCCTGGTGAGTCGGATCATCGGTTCGACAATCTTGGAAAAATCCTGTACGAACTTCCTGTAATAGCCTGCCAGACCCAAAAAACTCCGAATCTCTACAACTGAGCTTGGTGTAGACTAGGAATCCACTGCTGTGATCTTCTTCGAATCCACCGAAATCCTATCACCAGATACGTCGTGGCCCAGAAACTCCACCCGATCCAAGAATAATTCATACTTTGACAGCTTTCCATACAGCTGCTCCCTCCTGAGAGTCTCCAATACAATCTTTAGATGCTCTTCGTGCTCTTCTGGCGTCTTCGAATAAATGAGAATATCATCAATAAATACCACCACGAACTTGTCAAGGTACTGATGGAATACCTTGTTTATCAAGTTCGTGAACACCGCCGGGGTTTAGTCAACCCAAGCGGCATGACAGTGAACTCATACTAGCCATAACGACTCCGAAAAGTAGTCTTCGGAATGTCTTCCTTCTTCACCTTCAGCTGATGATACCCAGACCTCAAGTCTATCTTTGAAAATATTTTTGCACCGCTCAACTGATCAAATAAGTTATCAATCCTCGGCAGCGGGTATTTGTTCTCGATAGTGAGGTTGTTCAGCGCCCTGTAATCGATGCACATACGCACCGATCCATCCTTCTTCAGTATAAATAATACTGAAGCACCATAAGGCGAAGAACTGCACCTGATGAATCCTTTGTCCTACAACTTATCCACTTGCTTCTTCAGCTCCTTCAACTCGCTTTGGTTTACTCTATAAACATGTTGTGAGATAGGCTCTGCGCCCGGCACCAAGTCTATAGAGAACTCAATATCCCTGTCTAGCAGCATCCCCGACAACTCGTCTGGAAGACATCCATAAACTCCGCAATTAAGGGTTGAGGCAGCTCCTTGTCTTCCCCTATAGCTCCACAAATACCACTATCAGTCTGCCCTACTGCTTACCTAGCAATCTCAAATACTGGCTCCCCTGGAGGACTGAACACAACCCTACCTCCTCTATAATCTATGCTAGCAAAGTACCTACTCATGAGTACAATATCGGAGCTCGGAAGTAGCATTACGAGCAAACACGCGCTCAATTTTCGGCCTCCCAATGAAACACTCTGACCGTGCAAACATCACAGACCAGGATAATACCTCCCCCGATCATTATCTTGCAAGTCCTACCTAAAGGTTCAACAGGTATATGATGCTTGAAAGCAAAAGATACAGATATAAAGCTATGGGATGCACCTCTATCGAATAAAGCTAAAGCTGGAATGGAATCAAGAAGAAAATAATCTGCTATGACATCACTGATGGGCTCGGTCTCCTCAACAGCGAGAGCAAACGCTCTGCCCTGAGCACCCCTCTGATGCTGGTGCTGAGCAAATCGCTACTGCCGAGTCGGAAGTGGTGGACGCCTCGGCTGTGTTGCAGGTGGTTTTGCTAGTGCTCTCGGGGATACATCTGCACCCTGGACTGCCCTACGAGGGTTCGCAGGACACTCTCTCAACTAATAGCCCGTGGTACCACAATAGAGACACACTCCCAGCCTCTTCCTACAAACCTTCCAAATGTGTCCAGGCTTCTTGCAGAAGTGGCACTGAGGGACGTACTACACCTGCCTCTGTTGCTGTGGCGCCTACAGAACGGGCGCCCTAGCAGGAGTCTGAAGCTGTTGTAGTGCTTGAAAAGAACGATGTTGGAACTGAGGACGCTTAGCAGCCCCCGCGCTGCTAGTAGCCCCCGAAAAGAAATCACGGTCCCTCTTGGGCTTCAGGCCCAACTCTCGCTCCACCTTATGTGCCTCCGCAAGGATCTCAGCATACGTCGAGTAAAAAGAGGGAATAAGGATCTTCATATCCCAAGACAACCCCTCTCTGAAGCGGCTCGCCCTGATATCCAGGTCCCGTACCATGTACTCTGCATATCGGCTCATCCTGCCAAACTCTGCAGCGTACTCCTCAACAGACATGCCTTCTTGCTGGAGGTTCTGAAACTGCCTCGCCAGATCTATCTTGTCCGTAGGAGAGAAGAACTTCTTTTGAAACAAGTCCTGGAACTTCGCCCAGGTGTGGCCCTCTCCAACTAGAGCCGGCTCATTCTTGAAACAAGTACGGGCGATATCTAATAGTTGTAGTCCAACCGCCTCGACCTTCAGGTCATCTGCGAGACGGGAAGCCATCATGAAACGCTCGATATCCTCGAGCAGTTATCTGCATAGACAATGCCCTCGGTCCCCTTAAAATCCCGAGGCCCTAATTTCTTGAAGTCTTGGATATTGCCCGGCCAAGGCTGCTCTCCCTGAGCTGGAGCTCTTCTCTCTACTGCTGCTAGAGCAAGTTGGTGGGCATCCTCCATGCCCCGACGCATCGTGTCTGCCTGCCTCTGCAGACTCGTCTCAAATTGGGCTCGCTAGGCTTCCATCATCTCTCGAAAGAAGGCAAACATCTGCCCCATATTGGTAGGTAGTAGAGGCGAAGGAGGCAGATCCCCAGCAACAGATGGAGGAGTCCTCTGTGTAGAAGGAGGAGGAACACTAGTGACTGCTCCCGTCGTTGCCCCCGGTACAGGGGTAGAAGCTACCACAGCGACCTCAGGAACGGTCCTCGTAACTGACGGAGGAGCACCCCCGAATGCTGCTACACATACTCCGACTACAGTAGATGCAACTAGATCCGGTCCGCGGGATGTAGCAGACCTCTCAGTATCCACGGGACCCTACTATTGAGATCTAGTCTTCGCCATCCTGAAGATAGATCAAAAAAAGAAGTCAATATGGCATAAGATAGATTATCTCAAAGGAGGACAGTTAGAGTCCAAGAATCAATATTAGAAGGACTGTTGTATAGAGCAATGAATTGGAAGTTTTTCCTATTTGTCATTGAGTATCCTTAACCTATTGTCACGACCCGCTCTCGAATAATCGGATACGAGTCGGACACGCCCAGCCTTCGTCGATGGACACGATGAAGTAAGTTGTACAATGCTAAGGAAAACTCCAAGTCACAATGTAATATAAACAACACAACTTTTATAACGTTCCCAAAATGATCACCAATATCCATCAAGTCTTTTTAGTACAAAATCAGCCGGAGACAAATCCGGTCAAATAAAATAAAGATACAATAATGAATATCCAAAATACAATCTCCAGAAAATAAAATAAAATAAAAGCTGCAATATCCAATGTAATCACATGCTCCATGTGGCCTCCCACTTACCTACAACGTATCCTGTCAGAAAAAGAGCAAAGTACAACCCTGACAAGAGCAATATACAATGTAAACTGTAGTACAGAATACAAGGTGAAACCAGAATACCAGAAATGAAAGTGAAACTATGGTACCAGAAATAATATATAAAACTGCAGGCAATAGACGACAATCAATATGCCAGATAATGAGCACAGCTATCAATGTACAAGGCAATAATTACGACAATCAATATGCAAGTGTGACAATTTGAAATATTAAACTAATGTATGACCGGCTTAGGAGCACAATCAATCAATGAGTCAAACAATTCTATAAGGTACGGCTTTATCGTACGTGAAGTGTACGATTAGGCTATCCACAATACCTATGTTGGGTGTGGTGTCACGACCCGCACCCACTGTGAGGGTACGAGAACGTAACAACGCGAGCCTACGCCACAGTGTCGACGGTAGAACGTTGTCCTAGGTCACAACATCTAACAATATAAAGGTACCTGTACAGCATATACACGACGAATGGAGGTGACATAGCAATATACAGTCTCAATCACATCTAAGACATAATGATAAGATAGAAAGATAGATAGATAATACTGAAATGAAAGGATCCACATAAATACAACCAGAGAGTCTAAGTGCCTAAGATAACAACTCAAGAAATATCCAGCTCAATACAAGTCTCTAAATATATACAACATGTCAGAACAATAACAGAAAGTCGAATAAACAATACTGAAAAAGATAAAGCCTAGATATCTAGCCTAGACTATGGGAGTAGCATCCAGTACTACAGCTGGGTCCTCTAGAGGAACCAGGCCGCAGGTGTCGTCTAAGCCTGCTCCATAATAGGTGGTACATAGGGCCTCATCCTTTGTAATATTTTCAACAGGTCCAGCCAGGACAGGAGCGAGCACAATACATCTCACGCAGTTCATATCAAGTTAGGAAAAATAAAGCATGCAATAGAGTAAGATACATGAAATACTGAAAAGAGAAATATATGTAGTAAAGGAGATGACTATAAGGAAATATCTACTATAAATAGAGAACTAGCAGTGACTAGTGAGTCAGAGTAAAATATAGACATGTGAATGGCATAGGAAGATTCATGACTACAGCTACTTGGATATTATTCACATGCTATTTCTACTCCCCTATCCCCAATCAATACACAAGGATCTGTTCAAGTTATGTTAAGATTCGTGAAACTTCACATGGCTCATAAAATGAGTGATACGTGAATGAGATTCATGATGGCTCTGTGAACATGAGAGTACATGTGTCACAAGTGATTCGTGAATCAATAAAAGCATAGAGATACGTGATGATTCGTGAAACGCACAAAACATATAGTATTTGATGCTTCCGAAGGGAATAACATCTCATAAAAAGATCCATATAGTACCAATCCGTGCTACCAACGTGTCAGCATCAAGTAAAGTAATCTTGAACAAGAATATAAATCCTGGCAAGTATGAAACGGTCAGAGAATGTACTCGCCTAATAACTAAATGTCCAAAGAGGGTGTACTGCCTAAGGAGAGGTGTCTATCTCCTAATCATAGCAACACAAGTTACAACATATCTAAAATAAGGAAATAGACTGCTACAATGCATCTACATGATATCTAGGTCAAACTAGGCTAAAGTCAACTCTCGGTCAAATCTGGTCAACTATACAGTCAACTAGGTCAAGCCTAAACTCAATCAAGTCTCACTAGGCCTAACCTTGTCTACCCTAGCATCTACACATACCAATCTAAGACTATACAAGCCAACACAAGTCACATATCAAGATACATCACTTTCATGCATATTCAACATTATATATATATTTATATAAGAGAAAGGAACTAACATGTAAAGCTATGTGTGTGTGTGAACATGGAGGACTTGTGTGTGTGTAGATAGGTGTAGACATGTGTGTGTGAATTTAAATGTGTGACAGTGAATCATACATGTGTGTGTCATGTGTGTCATGTGTGACATGGGTGAGTGTAGGCATACATGAGAGTGTGTGAATGAGTGTGAGTAGAGTGCACCTGTGTGTGTGTGTGTTAATTAGGTCACATGTAACAGGGGTTTAAAGAGGGTGGTGTGTTTATGTGTTCTAATTCAGTATGTGTGTGTGCATGAGAGTATGGTGAGGAAAATAGTGGTAGGAATTACATATGTGTATGTGTGTAGGGTGGAACATTAGGTGGCATGTTCCTGTGTGTGTGTGGGTGATACAATGAGTGAAGTTCATGTGTGTGTATGAGTGTTTACTGTTTAGTGAATCAGGAATCTCAGTTATTAGTTTTCAGGAAAAATAGTGAACTTAAATTACCAATGACAGTTTCATATCCAACCCAAATCAAAATTTGAAATCCCCATTCCCATTTCAGTAAAGTCAAATCATAGTTTTTTTACAATAACATTTGATGAATTAAACCCAAATTAATCATGACTGAAATCTCAGTTAAGTTACATTCAATTTTTTAGTTTCAAATACTGGTTTTTTCTCAATTCGATTTATCAATCCCTGGATCAAATGAACCCAAGTTCATTTCATATCTCAGTTATCTAAAACCCAATTCGAAAACCTATTTAAAATAATAACCCAATATTTTATTAAACATGACAGGAATATCAGGTTTCAGTGTAACCTCAGTTTTAGTTTTACATGTTCAGTCCTAATCAATGTAATTCGAATAAGCATCAACCAAAACTCATAGTTCTCAAACCGAAACAACAACACAACATGTATCCTAGGAGTATAACAACATACATATATAATCTCAGAAAAAATGAGAGATTAAATTCAATTCTTCACAAACTCGAAATGGAAAAAAAAAGGAAAACAAGAAAGTATCAGAAAAATGGGGAATTTGAAATTCGAACATCAAAATCAGTTTAATACTAGGAATTAATACTTGGTAATATGAGTGTCATATGTGTTGGTGTCAGCCATAACCAAACGTGTCCGCCCAGTGGACACAAACGTGTCCAAATCAACAAACACTCAAAAATATAGAACCAGGCACAGCCGTGTCGTACGGCGAGGATAGAGCCTCGTGCTCACGACACAGAGCGACACGTATCTCGTGCTCGTGTCTGTGGGTTCGCCCATAATAGGGCATCGTGCCTAGGACCCTGACTCGAGCCCACGTGTCGTCGTGTCCACACGGGAAGCCCGTATCTGAACGCGATTTCCTGTGCACACAGTCGTATACAAACCCAGTTGTTTGCCATGAAATATAAAAGGACAGAATAATTATCGGAGGACTGGACTTTTACTTCACAATACAAACTCGCTTGTACAAAGAAAGCCTAGGGACGAAAACCTAAGTACAGCAATCTAAGTACAATTGTTTATTTTAGATTATGGAGGATGACGATAGAGGCTCGGGAAAGCGACGGCCGCTCTGCCTTACTCCTTGGACGATCGGGTGCAGCTTTTTGGCTCCGTGTAAGAACTGCTTGGCGTTGATGAAGAAATGCTCTATCTTCAGGCTCTCTGGCTCTCTATGTCTCTATGTGCGTCTGTCTCTGTCTGCCTATGTCTCTGTATATGTCTGTGTGTCTCCTCGCAAGGGAATGGCACCCTGCTATTTATAAGAGTGGGGGGCCTCATTAGGGTTTATAATAATTGTTCATTCTTGAAAGTCGGCGGCTAAGGATCATTGGATCTGGGCCGTTCATCGAGGTTTGAGCAATAAATGTGATTGCATCAAATCTTTTGTGGGCAATTAATGTTGATTGACATAAATCCTCCTGATTTGTCATGCCAACCTCGGATTCCTCGACAAGTGTCTATAATTGGCTTATTTGCAAATGATCTAATTTGATCCCAATATTTTATTGGGATTTGTTGAGAGATTTCGATCAATCTGATGCCACGTACCCTGCTATCATGCCACGTGTCAAAACAGCAGAAATCTGAGCCGTAGGAAAGTTAGGCCGCATAAGGCTGGCCACGTGTTAAGGCTGCCTAAGAGTGGCCTCCCCTGAACATTTGGACCGCATGGTAATGATTTGAGCCGCATGAGTGTGGATTACCGCATGAGTGAACCGCATGGAGCTAGTCTTCGTGAGCCGTATAGAGATGGTCTTTGTGAGCCGCATGGGGCTAGTCTTCGTGAGCCGCATGGGGCTAGTCTTCGTGAGCCGCATAGGGGAGTCTCCGTTTGGGCCGCATACAACTGTCCACGTGTGAAGGCCGCATGACAGTTTCTGAATCTCGGAAGATTGTGTCAAAGATTTTCTTCGCTTCCCAAGGAGTCCGTCATTATGAGGGAGTCATAATGATATCTTCGTGTCAGAACTATCACTTCGTCAAAGCTGTCAGCCGTCAAGGCATTTAATGCAAATGAGAGAGCTGTTTGCAGGCCACGTGGCTCCTCTTTAAGCCGCATAGGACTTGTTTGAGCCGTATAGACGCTCGAGCCGTATGGATACTTGAGCCGCATGAACTCTCTGAGCCGTAGGAGTCTTTTTTTATTATTTTCAATGCTTCTACAAGACCCCCTTCAAAGTTTTCAATTTGCAAAATTGAAATACTTTGAATAAGAAGCATGGCCATGTATTATTCTAGCCGCATATGATGTCTCAGCCGTATGGATGTCTCGGCCGCATGGATGACTCGGCCGTATGGATGTTTCGGCCGCATTTAGTCGATCAGCCGCAGGGATTTTTGAGCCGCATAACACCTTGCCACATGTGTGCATCATTAATTGCCTCAAATTTGTTTTAGTGTCACCTTTTAGGGGATATCCCAAGGGTCGGCTCATCAAATCTTTGGATTTTATGCCCTGGATGAATCTCCTTTATGAGAGAGGGAACGAAATCCGAGGAGTCGGTTTCATCTTTTTCGAGGCGGTTATCAATCTACGTGTTCCCCCCCTCTCTTGTCCTCCTATAAATAAGAGGGGTTTGAGAGAGAAAACTTCTTTACTTTCTCCTTCACTTTGAATTTTCCCTACTCCATTGTCATCTTCTTCTTTAATCGCCAATGGCTCCCAAGAAGACCATTGCGGCGAAGGGAAAGAAGGCGGCGTCTTCGTCGAAGAAGACTGCCTCTAATTCAACCGTCGTCGTTTCTCCGCCGGCCTTCGTGCCCGCAGCTCACCCGGACGTCCATCCTCCTATTGCTGGTAAGGACTTTTTATGGTTTTATAGAACCCTAACTGCTATAGCTACGTCGTATGCTTTATGCACGAGCCTTTATCTTCATGTGAGTCGCATGTTTGTCCTATGGTCGAGCCGCGAGCCACATAAGAATAGCCACTGTGGCCGCATACGCGCTTTGCCAATAAAGCTGCATAAGCTACACTGAGCCGCATAGATTCGTACACATTTACCTGTCACGTGGTCCGTACGAACTTATCCGATCCCTGCGGGCCTTATGAAAGTATCGCCGCATGACCCTTCATTAGGTGGAGCCGCATGAATGTTCTGCTGAGCTTGAGCCATATGAGGCTTTCGTAAGTTGGAGCCGCATAAGTGTCCCCCTGAGCCGTATGAGGATTTGTTAAATTGGAGCCGCATGAGCTCGAAAGCACCCATTATTTTCTTTTTGTCCATCGTTTTAACTTATCTTTTTTCTGTCTTCTTCTCAGTGAATTTGCCGATTAATGCTGCTGGAGAGCTCCTGGTAGGCATCGCCCAAGCTGCTCTGGGCTATAGGTATGACCAAATAGTCCAACATATGGCGGACCAGTTTCCGAGTGACGAGCCTCCGGCGAGATCGAATGCCCTCAAGAATCTGCCTTTCTATTTTCTTAATGCTATAATGAACTCGGGGAAATTAGAAGGGGAATACTTGAAGCCAGTATTCTTCTTTGGAGATGCCTTGACTGTGAAGAATAGTCAGATTCTGGAGGTGTCAGAGAACTAGAGTTTTGTTTCTAACGGGATGGCGATCCGCATCCCCCAGATGGAGCGTCACTTCCCTTTGTCTTGGTTCAATATGCTCCCACTGGACCGGAAGATGGAAGATTCTTTAACTCCTACCCGAAGTGGGATGTTTGTGGGAGACATCCATTATAACAACAGCCTGAAGTCGGTGTGTGCGGGCAAGGTGCACGCCAGCCGTTCTACAATGGGATTGGCTCCGGGTACGTTCTTGAATGTGCCGGGTCCCAATTTCACATTTTCTACAGCCGACACTTTTATGAACCAACTTGCTCGGAAGGGATCCTATCCTATTGGTCGGTTGATGCTCCCCAGCTGGATACATCCAATTCCCTCATGGACCAATCTGTCTACGTAGATTTTGCAAAAGTATGAGGCCTTTCTGTGCGAGGTTGGTCTTTACCATGCTATTCGGGGCACCAGCCATGGCTTGCCTATAAACAAGAGATTATTTATATCTCTGCTGGAGATGTATAATCGCCGTACGGGGACCTTCTATACGCCCGTAGGGGAAATAGGGCTTGCACTCCACGAAATGCATGCGATCTCCAAGCTTCCTTGGGAGGACGAAGCATTTGAGACGTATACTCCCACGAACGAGGAGTTCAAAGAGTTGGAAAGGCGGTATCCAGGCTTCGTGGCTCTTTATCAAGAGATATTGTGCCATTATAGCACATGTCATCAAATAGCCAAAAAGGAGAACAGCTCGGAAGGGAATGCCCCTCATACCAAGGACTGGGTGCGCTATCTCTTTACGACGGATGCTTCAGGTCAAGTTATTCCCCGCCGTCCTCAGTCCCGGGAGGCGGTGAAAGCCTTAGTATCGTCAGCTAAGAGGGTGACCACCTCTACTGACAGGTTCGGGAGTCAGACCGACTCTTTCGGTTATTTTTATCAGGACACCCACGAGTTGTCGGAGAAGGCGCTCCTGGCGGGATTCTTAATGATATGGCTGCGAAACTGTGTAGTCTCGGGCGGAGCAGATTCCATCGAGAGGATCAGTCGCAATTTCATCCTTCCGGCTGTGAAGTTAGTTTTGCGAGTCCGGCTAGATCTCCTCCCGGCCATGGTGTACAGCATACACCGTGGCCTTCGTACTTTCACATCCAAGTTTATTGCTCACGATGTGGCGAAAGATTTTGAACGGACCGAGCTGTCCTATCATTATTTGATGGGGTGGCTGTTGATGCATTATCCGTCTTTGATGAGACCGGGCTCTGAAGATGGTGTAACTGATGACGACGCTTTTATCTTCTGCTATCGTAATGAGTCTTGGGAATTCGAGACCATGCGTACTTGCCGGATGGCACTGGCGAGGGCAGACATGTACAATATTTTCGTATTTGTCCCTCGTTTTACTAATGAGGAAATAGCGACTATCCATCTTGACGGTATTGGGCCCCCTCAACTTCTGGACGGCCAGATGCTTCTATGGCTGCGAAATATCTGCCCCGCTCATCTGGTGTATCGCAACCATAACACTATCTTTCTGGAGCCCTATCTGCCTAGCAGGTTCGCCCGGTAATTTAGGTATAGTCAGCTTTTTCTAGACAGCTCCAGCTCTTGTCTGGGCTTTGAAGGTAGCCTTCTAGACGGCATCCGGGCCTGGCATTACTATGACACATTCCATACCCGTACCATTTTCTCCTTTCCTGCTATCAAGGCGTCAGTAGATATCTTGTATATGGCGGCTCTGTACCATGTCATGGCGAACAAGCCCCCTGTCGGTTTTAACCCAGGTACCAGTTTTATCGTTGGTACCGGCCTGGATGAGGGTTCCCAGGGGGCCAAGACAAGAAAGAGGAAGAACAGAGTCGAGGTGTCGAATTCGAACTCCGATGCTGCAGATGACGAAGGTGACGAGCCTGATGGAGATGACCCTTCCTTTCCGGCGGCAGATGTAGGGACGGATCAACCGCCTGTTTTGCCAGATAAGATGGTGGTTGATCAGCCGTCCGTTGCACCCGGCCCTGTACGAAAGCGTAGCAGGCAACTTTCTCCTGTCAGCGGCATTCTTCGCTCTCGAAAACTGGCTGTGACCAGACACGCGGGCTAACTATAAAGGAAAGAGGCGAAGAAATTGACCCCACATCAGAGGTAAATAAGTTACTACCGGTCCTTCCTTTCTTCTAGCTTTGATTTTAATCATCTTCTTTCCTACTTGCAGGCGTCAGAAGAAGAGGACTCTCGAGTAGCCGAGATCATGACTCGGGATGACGGGGGCTCCGGTGAGCCTGTCCCTTTAATTGCTGTATTCTGTCCAGATGATGCTGATCAGGTTGCCTCTCTCTCTGAGGTGGCTGGGTCAGAGGAGCTGGCCAAATTTAATTTGGGGATCGCGGGTGAGGAGACCCTGCCAGCTGCGAACGAGCTGCAGCCTCGATGCTCCTCTCCCGGTAAGATAAGCCGAATCTTAACTTGAGAGGAGGCCTATCTGCTCTATGATCACATCCTTCGGATCACGTCGATTGATCATTGTCATGGACATGTAGGTCCTGTCTCGTCCATGCCGAGGATGGACCTTGTTGAGCTAGACTCTGTTGAAGGGGCACTGGCAGAGAAGGGCGTACCTCCTCCCCCTCCGGCTCGTCTTGATGGTCCTCTTGCGGGCTCGAGTTCGACAAGTCCGGTGATGGGACAATCGGGGCAGGGGACGATGGTCCTCGTGTCTTCCTCTGCTCGAGCGACCTAGAGAGTCGACCTTTCCGCCCTGCCAAGCGTCCATGCTCTTCGGGTGGCAGAGGAAGAGTTAGCCGCTATCCGTGCATCATTCTGCTCGGAAGTCGCCCCCCTGGTGGCAAGTTCTAGCACCACTCCTTCGATGCTGTGGGCCACGCTTCCTCTGACACCGTCCTCTACAGAGGTCCTGGACGAATCGTTACAGGACGTGGTCGACAGCTTTCATCGTCACATGAAAAGGGGGATAGAAGCTACTGTGGACAGAGGGACCTCTTTCGTCTTGGCCCGACAATGCGCCCAAGGCCAAATCGATATCCTTAAGGCCCTTCCTAGTGGGGCAGGGGTGGCTGCACTTCTGGAATCGAAATTGCTGGAGACTGATCAACTGGTGGCCCAGCTTCAGGTATTGCGGCAAGTTGATCTGTTTGTTGCTATTGATCAGGAGCGCGGCTCCCTCACAGCTGCTATAGAAAAGGTGAAGGCAGCTCAGGATAAAACTAGGCCAGCCATACTGAAGGATCTCTGCACTTTGTCTGATCGATATGATCAATTGAGCTATGAGAGTGAAGACGTTACGGCTTGGGAAGCAACTACCTCTCGCGGGATTGCTGACACGCGGGAGCAGATCCTTGAGCTTCAGAGGAAGTTAACTTTCTTTGAGTCTGAGCTCGACGCTGCCCGGATCGACAGAGGGCTAATTATCCAGGAAGCTGACAAAGTCAATCAAGCTTCAGTTGACTTGGAAGTGGCTCTGAAGAAGTTGGATGACGACTGTCGGGCACTCATGGACCTGGATAATGGGGAGCGGTTGTCCCAGGAGGCTGAGCGCCGGGCTAGACAGAGGCTTGAGGGGGGTACTGCCTTGGTGAGAAACCGCCTCTTGGAGTTGTGTAATGCTGAGCTATAGTCGGCCTTTTCTTCTTTCGTTTCTGTTTTCTTTTTTCTTTTTTTCTTTGAGAGGGACGTGGTCCCAAAACATGTAATACTTTTTTCGTCTTTCAAATAAAAAGTACTTTCCATTCTATCCTTTATTTGTATTGCTTGTTGTGCCTGTG
This sequence comes from Iris pallida, assembly GCA_029216955.1. Taxonomy (NCBI): domain Eukaryota; kingdom Viridiplantae; phylum Streptophyta; class Magnoliopsida; order Asparagales; family Iridaceae; genus Iris; species Iris pallida. The sequence goes on along the minus strand of JANAVB010023800.1, from coordinate 40,513,011 downwards.
GTATTGTAGTGATGTTTGCCCCACATGGGGGACTTGTTTGTGGACCTGTTACCTCTGGCATACCTTGGTTTTAGGTACGGGTAACAAGTTTGACTGGGGATACATAGAACGGTTCCGCGGCAAGGTGGTCGTGGATGTTCTGTGTATCGGGATATAGAATGCCATGGAGCAGCTGGGCTCCCGTGGCATGATGAGGAATGGTGGGCCTGTACTAAGAGACTTAGCAAAGGTCATTTGTGGGCCTATTATCCTTGGCGTACCCCGACTTAGGATACGGATAATAGGATGAAGGGGAACCAACATACTCACTCAGAGGTAATGAGGACATGGCAAGTATGAGGGTTTTACCATGGAGTCTTCCTACTCAGAGGTAATAAGGACATGGCAGGAGTGGACCAACGGGGGATATTTGTGGTCAACAGAGGACATTTGTGGGCCTATTACCCTTAGCATACCCTGGTTCAGGGTACGGGTAATAAGACGAGAGGGGACCAACATACTTACTCAGAGGTAGTGAGGACATGGTAAGTACGGTGGTTTTACCGTGGAGTCTTCCTGCTCAGAGGTAATGAGGACATGGCAGGAGTGGACTCAGCAGGGAATATTTTTGGACCTACTATCCTTGGTGTACTCCGGTTGTGGGTACAGATAATAAGTTGAAAGGGAATCATCATACTTACTCAGAGGTAATGAGGACATGATAGGAGTGGGCTCAATGAAGGAGGGTATATAGAACGACTCAGAGGTGATGAAGACATGGAAATTCTATGTAAGGGGTGATTTATTTTTTGCGGAAGTGAAACGACTCAGAGGTAATGAGGACATGGCCGTTTTGGAAATTTGTGGTTCGGTTACCCTTTTTGTGCACTGGGGGTGCGGGTAGTGGATTATGAGGGAGGATCTCTTCCAGGAAGAAATTTCAGAGGTATGATCATACATGACTTCCTATCTGAAAGAGTGACCAGAATGTGAGTTCAGAGGCACCAGCGGGTACATAACTCGATAATTTGGAATATTGTAAAAGTGTGAGTTCAGCGGCACCAGTGGGTACATGACTCGATGATCTGGAAAATGTTGAAGATGCGAGTTCAGCGGCACCAGCGAGTACATGACTCATTAATCTGGAATGTCGTTCAGACATAATATTTCTTCAGGAACTTGCCGTTGACGGGCAACATGAGCAAGTCTCCATTTTGTTTTGCGAGGCGGTAAGCACCGTTGGAGAATACAGCCTCGATGATAAATGGACCTTCCCATTTTGGCTGGAATTTGCTGACGGTCTTGTGAGTCATGACCATCGGCCTCCGGACTGCCAGAACGAGATCGCCCACTTGGAATGTTCTGATTTTAACCTTCTTATTGAAGGCTCCAGAGATGCGTGCTTGGTATAGCTCGATCCTTTGTAGAGCCGGGAGGCGGTTTTCATCTAAGGCCTCTAACTCTTGTAGTCGGCGACGGTAGTTATCATCCGTCGTCAATTGATAAGTGAGGGCGACACGGAGTGAGGGTATTTGAGTTTCCAATGGGAGAACTGCCTCACTTTCGTACACCAGGAAGAATGGTGTGTTTCCTGTGGCCGTTCGGACCGTGGTACGGTACGCCCATAAGCATTCACCAAGCTTCTCGTTCCAGTCGTGTTTGTTGGACGATACGAACCTCTTGAGTAACTTGATGATGGTTTTGTTGAAAGCTTCTGCCAACCCATTCGTTGCTGGATTGTATGGCGTCGAAGCAATATTCTGGATACGGTGCTTGTCGCAGAACCGATAGAAGGTGTAGCTTGCAAACTGTGGACCATTATCGTGGATAATCCTTCGGGGCAGTCCAAAGTGATAGATGACATGATGCTTGAGGAAGCTGACTACGTTTGAAGTTTTGACTTCTGCAAGCGGAACAGCTTCCGCCCATTTGGAGAAGTAATCTGTGATTGCGAGTATGAAGCGATGTCCTCGGGAGGAAGGTGGAGTGATTGGACCAATTATATCCATCCCCATGCTTCGAATGGCCAGGACGCCACTGTCGGATGTAGAAATTCGGATGGCTGGTGAATGAAGTCTGCGTGGACTTGGCTAGCTTTGCATTTTCTTGTATAATCTATCGCATCTGCTACCATCGTGGGCCAGTAGTAGCCCATTCGGCGAAGATGGTCTTGCAATTTAGGGCCAGGCTGATGGGCCCCGCAGACACCGTCATGTGCTTCTCGTACGGCTTCTTTGGCTTCTGCATTTGACAGACACCGAAGCAATAATCCATCATAGGATCGTCGATATAGCATTTTCGTCTCTGTATCGTAGAAGAATCTGAGAGAACACCTTATGATGGAAGTGGCTTCCTTTGGGTTCTCGGGCAGGATGTCCTAGACGATGAAGTCAATGAATGGTTGTCTCCAATCTGGGACATCGTCGATCGTCTGGGCAGAATAACTCGCCACAAATTGAATGTTGTTTTGGAGCAGACCAGTTCGTGGCCTATCACATCTACCGATTGATGAGTATGATTTGGCACTGCTAGGGAAGAGGCCAGGCCGGCTAAGGCATCGGCTTCGATATTTCGGAGTCTGGGAACATGCTCGATGAAGAACCCCTCGAACGACGAGATGATGTCGATCGCTATTTAGTGATAGGGGATCATGTCTTCATGGCGAACCTCGTATGAACCCTGGATCTGATTGACGATTAACTGTTAATCGCCGTTGCTTCAAGATATTCTACTCCCAGCTCTCTTGCAAGTTGGAGGCCAATGACCAGAGCATTGTACTCGGCCACATTGTTAGAGCAGGGTTCTATGAGAGAGTAAGCGCGATTGATCACCAATCAGGAAGGAGAAACCAGCACTACCCGACTCCAACGACGATGTTGCCCTTGGGTCCAGTTCTCGAAGCACCGTCGAAGAACATTCGCCATATATCATCGTGAGAGGTTGCATGCGAGTCGACGACCTCATCTGGGATCTCTTCATATATTCTGGACGACTTCGAGCCTGGGTGGAATACCAAAAAGTCTGCCAGGGCTTGACCTTTGACAGCCTTTTATGGGACGAAGATCATATGATAAGGGGACAGCAATATTGCCCATGTAGCAAGGCGAGAGCTGAGTGCCCCTGGTTTATCATGAGGACCCTGAGAGGGTTGACTCGTGAGATCATATGTATTGTTTGTCCAGTGACATAGTGCCGCGTCTTCTGAATGGCAAACACCAGGGCGAGGCATTCCTTCTCCACGGCGGTGTATCGGTGCTCTGGCCCAATCATCATTCGACTGAGGTAATATATGGCTTGCTCATGGCCTGCATCGTTGTTTTGTGCCAGCAGAGCCCCGAGAGAATGTTTTATTGCTCGTACGTAGAGCAGGAATAGTTTTCCAGCAACCGGGGCCACCAGGACTGGAGGGTTCGATAAATATTCTTTGATGCTGTCGAAGGCACGCTGGCATTCTTCGTCCCATACGAACGAGACGTCTTTCTTCATGAGGTGGGTAAATGGTCGACATCGCCCGAAGAGGTTAGAAATGAACCTCCTGATGTAAGCTAACCTCCTTTGAAGGCCTCTGAGTTCGCGGAGATTTCTCGGGGAACCTATCTCCATAATTGCCTTTGTCTTCTCAGGGTCTACATGGATACCCTGGACGGTGATGATGAAACCCAAGAATTTCCTGCTGGATATGCCCAGGAAGGACTTCGTAGGGTTCATTTTCAAATTGTGCGCTCACATCAGATCAAATACCGTCCTCAGATCCTGCAGATGGTCTACCTTACAGCGACCCTTGACGGCAATGTCGTCAATATAGCACTCGATCGTCTTGCGTAAATGGTCTCTGAAGATGATACTCATGGCTCTTTGATATGTGGCGCCGGCATTCTTCAAACCGAACGGCATGACTGTGTAGCAGTATGTGCCAATCGGTGTTCGGAATGATATATGTTTTTCGTCGTCAGGAGACATCTTGATTTGGTTGTACCCCAAGAAGCCGTCCATGAATAACATACGTTCGAAGCTGTAGGTGTTATCAATCATGATGTCTGTGATAGGGAGGAGGAATTCGTCTTTGGAACATACCTCGTTCAGATTGCGGAAGTCGATGCTGCTTCGAATCTTCTTATTCTTCTTGAGGACGGGTACTATGTTGGCGACCCAGTCAGGATGTTGTTCCTCACGAATGAAGCCGCTGGCTATTAATTTGTTGACTTCGGCCTTGATCGCATCCATGATGCCTGGGCGGAAGCGTCGCTGTTGTTGCTTGACTGGCTTTGCATCCGGCCAAATGTTGAGTTTGTGAAGAGCAATATCGGGATTTAACCCCGACATGTCTTCATAGCTCCAGGCGAACACATCAATATATTCTTTGACAAGTTCCAGCAGTGATTCTCGCTCTTAGTCTGTTAGGCTTTTACTGACGAAGATCGGTTTTGGAGAAGATTCGCTGCCGAGATCAACTTGTATGACCTCATCTTCAGTAAGAGGTTCTCTCTGTTCGAACCATTTTTTCCATTGTGCATCCAACTGTTGAGCCCACGGCTCTAGCTCGAGGATTTCCGGAATGTCTTTATCTTCTTCATAAGCGTCGGCGAATGCCATGTTGACTGACAGGACTTGTCTGAATATGTCTCCGATGTTGGTATCCGAGTCAGAAGTTGGTGACCCGGTTGAATGTGAATGCCAGTCACATTCTTCATCTGAACTCTCAGGGGTCGTCGTGGGTGTAACATACCCTAATCCACATCGAGTTTTGCTATAGTTGTCCCGTGGTTTGCCAGCCGGGATCGGTGGCTTCAAAGGTAATCGTCGTCCAGTACCGTAGTTCAAGCCTGGCGTCGTCTCCAGATCATACCCCTGTTTCTGCATGAGATATTTGGATTGGGGGCTATAAAGATACAGAGGCAGTCTCCCGGCATCTGATCCAAGGTCGACTTCTTCTATGGTGAAGGGATGCGGGTCGTCCTTCCGGCCGAAGATGATTGGATGGTCCCCTCCCTCGATTATGCGGTAAGCGTCTTCTACTGGAGTAAGCTGGATTGCGGTGTACACATTTGTCACCTGTGTGTGTAGGTGAGTGCCTATACCGTGTTCCATAGCATACATTGTACACAGCTTATTGAGCTCGAGGTAGTTCAAAGATAGCCCTTTATTGATGAAGTAAGGTATCTTTTCTAGGGGGATTACATCATCTGCAGAGGGAACACCAGTGTGGGCAACCACATACTTGGCTAGCTCCGGTTCCTCTTCGGCTACCCCCTGTATAGACGAATACTAAGAGGACGACCTGGGCAGCTTGATCGTCAACGGTTCAGCTGGTGGAGCAGAGCGTGGAGTTGTTGGCAGACTAGCGACCCCCAGCTTGGTACTCGATGCTGGGCGGGGAGTAGTTGGTTCGCTAGAAGTTCCAGGCCTTGCATCGGGGTGACGACCCTTCTTGGGAAGGCGTAACGTCATTGGCTTGTCGGAGGGATTGAGCTTCTCTGTTTGCGACTGGCCGACGCTCGGTAGCCTGATTGTCAGTAGCTCCATTGTGGGTCTTGGCACTTGGCCAGACCTTGGCAGCCGGATTATCATCTGTTCTTCTTGTGCCGAGAGGCTGATTGCGTCCTTACACAGAGTGGCTGTAAGGGGTGCGGACTTGCCAGGTTTGCGAGCTTGGAGGTGAATCGTCAGAGGTTCTTCTGATCCTGTGGCCGTCTCGGTACGAGCTTGTACATCTCCTCCACCAAGGTGCCTCTTCGACTTTTCGTATAGGCAGGAGTCTGAGTAGTAGGATTCGACCCCTTTGAAGGGATCGATGTCGGCAAATTCTGTCCTCACGAAGCCGTATTTGTCGACATATTTGAAGCACTGTTGCAGCGTAGAAGGCACGATCATATAATCGTGTATCCATGGGCGCCCCAAGAGGATGTTGTAAGAAGTGTCTGTATCTAGACATAGCAGGTGACTTCTGATTGGAGATCGCCAATCTGACACTTCAGACGAATCTTCCCAATTGGGTAGCTCCTGCCCGAATTGAAACCGCTGATGGCGGTGCTTGTAGGCGTCAGGCGATGCATTGGGATGTAGAGATGATGTAACAGACCCTTCGGGATAATGCTTATGGAAGAGCCAGGATCAATGTGCATCCGATCCACCTTTACGTCGCCGATGTATCCAGTGTAGTATAACGGGCGATCGTGCAGGTTGGTTTTGATGAGCATGTCCTGCGGAGTGAAGACAATGTTGGGCATCACTCTCGTGCAGGCGCTGTCTTGGAGATCTACAGGCGGATTCTCTTCCGTGAGGTGACCTGAGCCAGGTATACGTCGGCATTTTGGAGTGCATCGCTCAAAGCCGCACGAACATCCTTTGAGAGTCTCAGAAGCTCGTATAATGACAACTTGGCCGGTGTGTTGACCAATTGTGCCAAGATGTCGAAGTTGTAGGGCTTCTCCAGCCCCTGCGGTGCTTCTTTTCGGAGGGATTTGTCAAAGCGAGTCTCCTTCGGCCTAGGCTTGTCGGTCGTCGGAGGCTGAGCCGGTCCCGGAGCATTGGTTGTAGCGGGCTGATGATCTTCAGCCGAGTTGTCAGCCCCGGGTTGGTATTGTGCCCCAGACCGCGTGACGACGGATGTAGCTTCTTCGATATCTGCCGAGATTGTGCGACAGGACCTGACTTTTCCACTCTTCTTCTTGCAGATGGAAGATGATGTGGGCCGAGTCACTTCCGATACCAAGTCTGGATGGATCCACATGACCTCCTCTCGTGATGTGGTGAGGGGCACTAGACCAGCAGCCTGATCTCGGGAAGGTGGGAGATTAGCAATCTCCATTCTCGCCAGAGGGATGGGTACCACACCGTCTTGAGCTTCGGTTGGAGGAAAGCTGCCAAATTGTACTGACACCATATTGGCTGCTACGGTCACCTCCTCGAAATCAATGGCCAGAGCGTTCGAATCGATGAGATTTTGGATGTACCGTTTTAGTTGGTAGCAGTCGTGTGTAGCATGGCGGACGTAGCGGTGGTAATGGCAGTACTTTGGGTTCTCTATTTCTGTTGGCCGAGATTCCCGTCTTGGTGGAGGAAGCTAAATTCTGTCTCCTTGTATGAGCATGTCCAAGATGGGCTTGACGTGACCGTCTTCAAAGGAGTAAGTGATTTGCGGCCATTGTTTGTCTGCCGGTTTTGGCTCAGGTTTCTGTGCTGTGTCGGCCACCATAGCCTTCTTACCCCTGCTGTCCCGATTGTTGGAGGGGCTACCCCCATTGTCGTTGTTGGTGTTAGGACGCTTGCCCTTGTTCTATCCGTCTGAGATATGTAATCCCAGTTGGCGAGCCTTCTTCAATCGTTCTTCGGTGCTTGTGGCACTAATGATGAACGTCTTCCAGTCTTTGAATTGACTTTCGCCCATCCAGAGACTGATTGTCGGGAGCAATCTCCTTTGGCAAATTTTAATCAAGGAGGAATCCGGATTTCCAGACAAAAGCTTCATTGCGGTTTGGCGAAACCGCTCAATGTAGTTCCTTGTCAGCTCTTTCTTCCCTTGGACGACGTCCATGAGGGTGGACATTATGATATCCTGCCCTACTTCATAGAATCTCTCCAAGAACATACGCTTGAAGCCGGCGAAGGAGTGGATACAGTTGTCTGGCAGGTTGCGATACCAGTCAAAGGCGACCCCTTCCAATGCCCCGATGAATAATCGTGTGAGAATGGCATCGTGATGGGACAGATGGTCGGTGGTGACCTCGAAGTAAGTGATGTACCGACTTGCAAAGGTTTTGCCATCATAAGGATTGATATTGAACGGCTTATATCTTGGTGGGAAGGGGACATCCCTCCATGCAGCAGGGTACGGTTGCCGTATTCTGAGGTCTTGAGAATTTTCTCGAGAGTGAAACATAGCTCGGAGCTCCTGGACCTCTCTTCTCGCTTCGTGGGCCTCATCCACGGCGGTGGGGGCCGTTACTTCAGGAGGATTGTTGCCCGGGTTCGGTGCAGCCGAATTCGAGTTCGCATTGACCGCGGGACCCGCACTTGTTTGGCCAGGCGTCCCTCCTTGCAGAGTTGGAAGGGCCGCTTTAATCTCGTCCACAGACTTGACCAAGGCAAGCAATATAGCTTCGAGAGTGTCGATGCGTTGGCGATCACTGGAACCACCTTGACTGCTGTCTGTCATGAACACCGTCTTTACATGAGGAGAGATGGACGGAGCGGTGGAGGAAGTGCCCTCCAAATCATACCCCTGTAGTGAAAAGTCATCGGGGTATGTGGGAATGTTCTCTTCTGGTTCGGACTCGGAAGGAACAGTACCCCCAGTCTCCGAGTTCGCCTCGTCTTGGGAGTTGTGGACGTCCTCGGGGACGTCGGGGTTTGCTGCATCTGATGGGAGAGTTGTCTCCCCCGGCTCGTCTTCTTGGAACATCAGATTATCGTGGAGGTTCGGAGGAGTGCCACCCCCAATCCCAGAAACCCCCAGTGTTGTGGACGACGAATCTCCCACTGTAGTAGATTTCATCTTAGAACTAGTACCTTAGAAAACTCCGGTGGTGGGCACCCGCTTAGACGACAGTCTTTTAGTCAAAGTGGTTGAAATCTTTGGGCTGGGAACATTTGTCTTCTTTCCTCTTCCATCGGCGGGGACTTTCTGAGTAGAGTTGCAGGAGACGACGGAAAGTGACTCGTCTTCTGAAGATGGTTGTTGCAGTCTTTGAAAGACGGACTGTCGGTCTTCTCGTACTGTCGCGTTATTGTGGCAGCAATTGACGATGACTTGGGTGCAGTGACGTCCGTGGGAGGACTCTTTGTACCCTGATGCATCTTCTCTTTTCTTGCGTTTGTGGAGGATGGCCTCACGCAAGTCAAATTTTGCTCCCTGGATTTTGGAAGACTTTTACGAACCTTTCCGTCTGTTTGCCGCCGAGGGCTGGACTCGAGTGGTTCTGTACAACTTCCCATTTGAGGCCCGCATAACAGTATGTGGGACGCTCGGATGGGCAGAGACCGAATCAGCGGACCGAGTTTGCCAAGCTCGTGCTGCCCTAGACTTCTTCGCTCTTGTGCGTAAGGGCACATAGTAGGAAGAGTCTAGGTGATGCTGGAGAGAGTCAGACATATCTTCTTGGGAGCACAAGAGATCAGGACCATAGGAGAGGCGGTCGAAGACAGAGCCACGTGGAATAGGCATTACGTGGCTGTCATCAATAATCTTCATGCGGTTGGCAGACGTAACCGCATAGGCTTTCTTCCTGCGGCTGGGAGTCTCAGCCGTATGAGTTTTTTTCATGCGGCTGGATGATCTGGCCGTATAGACCTTCTTCATGCGGCTGGCAGATTCAGCCGCATGAGCATCCTACATGTGGTTAGCAGACTTGGCCATATGAGCGTTCGACTTCTTTTTGGGGTGCATAGAACCACTCTTTGTCCCTGCAAGTCCAGCATAGTAGTACTTTCCTCTGTCGGAATTAGGGACAGCAGAGTGCTCTACGGCTCGAAGTGGAGCCGTATGAGAGTCGCCTTCGCCGTCTTGGGTAGCAGAGAGTACCCCATCCAGAGCTTGTGGATGAGCAAATGATTTTGGCCTCCACTCGCAGCGAGCTTTGTTTGTGCGGGTTCGCTTCTGGACCGGGCCAGCACTTCCTTCGGAGAGCATTTCTTCAAACGCCTGTTGGTCGAAGCGGACGACCAACTTCTGTTGCGTGGAGCCAAGTTTGGCTGCATCCGATTGCGTCACCAACTCCTCAGCCGTGGGAAAGTTTCTCTCCAGCAGAGTTGCCATCATGTTTGCCATGAAATATAAAAGGACAGAACAATTATCGGAGGACTGGACTTTTACTTCACAATACAAACTCGCTTGTACAAAGAAAGCCTAGGGACAAAAACCTAGGTACAACAATCTAAGTACAATTGTTTATTTTAGATTCTGTGGGGTGACGATAGAGGCTCGGAAAAGTGACAGCCGCTCTGCCTTACTCCTTGGACGATCGGGTACAGCTTTTTAGCTCCGTGGAAGAACTGCTTGGCGTTGATGAAGAAATGCTCTCTCTTCAGGCTCTTTGGCTCTCTATGTCTCTATGTATGTCTGTCTCTGTCTGCCTATGTCTCTGTATATGTCTGTGTGTCTCCTCGCAAGGGAATGACACCCTGCTATTTATAAGAGTGGGGGGCCTCATTAGGGTTTACAATGATTGCCCATTCTTGAAAGTCGACGGCTAAGGATCATTGGATCTGGGCCGTTCATCGAGATTTGAGCAATAAATGTGATTGCATCAAATCTTTTATGGATAATTAATGCTGATTGACATAAATCCTCATAATTTGTCATGCCAACCTCGGATTCCTCGACACGTGTCTATAATTGGCTTATTTGCAAATGATCTGATTTGATCCCAATATTTCATTGGGATTTGTTGAGAGATTTCGATCAATCTGATGCCACGTGCCCTGCTATCATGCTACGTGTCAAAACAGCAGAAATCTGAGTCGCAGGAAAGTTGGGTCGCATAAGGCTGGCCACGTGTCAAGGCTGCCTAAGAGTGGCCCCCCTGAACATTTGGACACATGGTAATGATTTGAGCTGCATGAGTGTGGATGACCGCATGAGTGAACCGCATGGAGCTAGTCTTCGTGAGCCGCATGGGGATGGTCTTTGTGAGCCGCATGGAGCTAGTCTTCGTGAACCGCATGGGGCTAGTCTTCGTGAGCCGCATGGGGCTAGTCTTCGTGAGCCGTATGGGGGATTCTCCTCTTGGGCCGCATACAACTGTCCACGTGTCAAGGCCGCATGACAGTTTCTGAATCTCGGGAGATTGTGTCAGAGATTTTCTTCGCTTTCCAAGGAGTCCGTCATTATGAGGGAGTCATAATGATATCTTCGTGTCAGAACTGTCACTTCGTCAAAGCTGTCAGCCGTCAAGGCATTTAATGCCAAACGAGAGAGCTGTTTGCAAGCCACGTGGCTCCTCTTTGAGCCGTATAGGACTTGTTTGAGCCGCATAGACGCTCGAGCCGCATGGATACTTGAGCCGCATGAACTCTCTGAGCCGCAGGGGTCTTTCTTTATTCTTTTCCATGCTTCTACACCAGTGCGATCGTGTTTTCGTGTCCGACACGACACGAGAGGTCGTGAAACTGGAGGGGGGTCTGTCAGTGATGGCCCCCTCTTCTGTGTCAAATTACACATATCCACGTGTCCTACACAGAGAGATATTAGGGTCGGGTAGCGGGGCAATATTGTCACGCGCGCAGGCGATTCCAAGGGTTCGACACGATACCAAAACGACACGAAATCATCTCAGTCACCTAGAAACCCCTAAGCGACACTAAAACACAAATTATCATTCAAACACAATTCGAAAACTCGATCGAAATGCCCACTGTGGCATTTCGTCGAACACTCAAAACTGTTGACTGATACGTGTCCGATACGGACATGCAAAGGACACGAAAGTCAACAAAACCTATTCCTACAGAGTGAGGACACCTAGGGCTTCCTATCCATGCAAAGAATTCAAAATTTGGTGGAGGGAATAGAAAGTTACCTATGGGTGTTCTTCCACAATGAAAACCTTCAAAAATGGGATCTCTACTAGCTAGCTCGAAGCCCCAAATTGTGTCAAACCTGTCAATAGTCTTCACCAACAGTAGGGGACACTATTTAGAACACCATGGAAGAAATTTGAATGGAAAAGGATTTATATTGATTAAAATAGGAAGGGATTTAATGAAAAACCTTGCTTTTGAAAATGGAGAGATGAACGAAAAGAGGCAACTATTCTTGAGAGGGATTAAATAGTGATGGGGGGCACTTGATGGCTGGTCATAGGTGTAAGAATTAGGGTTTTGCTAGGGATCACAATGTGTGGCCATGATTCTAACTTAGCTATTAAGTCTAGATCAAAGGTCATAAAGAAAACTAGGTTTCATTTAATAATATCTACTCTAAAATATCTTACAAGGCTAAAACTAGATATTTAAAATCTTGGCATCTAGTGAATAGCTACTAACCATGAATCTAACCTCAAGACTAAACTGGCTTAGGCTAGACTTCTAGGTTAAGGCTTAACTAAAAGATTAGCACAAAATTTAACTAATGCAAATTACAATTTCACAAAATGGTCAAAATGACCAAAATACCCTTAGGCTAAAAACTAGTAATTAGTCATCCTAATCACACGACTATGCTCCCTTGGTCATGCTTAGTCACTAGGCTTAGCAATTCTAGGGTTTAACTAGTTAACCACCAAAATCATAATTCAATGCTTTAAATAGTTTTAAATTGATTAAAAAAATCACCAAAAATTATAGTATTATTTAAATATCATAATTAAATAATTAAAAACACAAAATTTTAAAATTACTCTCATTTGGAAAACTGGGTGTTACAACTCTACCCTCCTTAGAAAAATGTTGTCCTCGAAATTAAGATGGCTGTACTCCTTCTAGGTTAAACATAGTCAAGGGTCAACTATTAGTCAATTTCTTAACATCCAACTACTTGGTCATCAACTGGTCAACTTCTTAGGGTTTTACCTATGCTAGCTATCTAGGTGTTGGCAACTAGAGATTAGCAAAAGAGAAACTCTATAATAGACTAACTCTTAACTTCCCAATCTTATCAAGTCACCCATAACTAAATACCCATAATCTAAACACACAAATCCCAATACCATATATACATGAGCTCAAGAACAACAACCCATTATATATATCCTAAGTATATCATCTATATATCCATACATATATAACTGATTATCAAGGGTTAAGGTAGACTAAACTTATAAGGAACTGAACAAATTCTCAGAATTTAGGCTAAGGATGAATGGTCTGAAACATCAATGTAGGCAAAAGGAATGATGCTAAGGAGACTGAATTTATAAGAAAAAGGACATGACATCTAGTGAAGGGTCTGCACACTACCTATAAAGGTTGACCTATCATGCCTGAACTCATCACAATGAGAACTTAACTAAAATAGGAAACTGAATCAAATATAGGCTAAACGACATGTCTATAATCCTATGCAACAATGGCCTATAGATACCAACCAACCCATATCCCATATGCCAATATCATCTGCAATCTATCTATATATAGATCTCTCAGTCTTTGATGAACTACAACTATACTCAAGGACAGGCTCTGGTCATAGGTGCCTTACTGGAAAGGACAAGGAAAGAAAAGAGAAAGAAAATAAATAAAAAAATAACAATCATCAAGGCTGCAGAGCAGACTAACATCCTCTATGGAAACTGGTAGGTATTATAAATAACAGGAGAATCATCTACAATGGGTTACTATTCTAATACCAATGCTAACTATCATCTCTAGGGTACAGCCACGCTACAAGTCATCATATCATTACACTATGAAAGAACTATATATGAATAAGCTCTATAAAGCTAATATCTCTACTCCTAAATTATTTGATGATGGAATACAATTTATAATAGAAGGGTACGATAGAGATGATATGTTTAAAAACCTTCTCAAGATACAGTCTGATAATCATATGCGTCTGTCCAAAATCATGTTACTCAGAGCCCTCGCCAGGCCAGTAAGCAAAGCTGCGATAAATGATAGATTCCATAACTGGGGCATGCACCTCTATAATCATGTCGTCTAAAATTCTTGCTACGCCGACTAGTATAGTTGCGAGAAATTCCAAATCTCATAACCAAGATACGTACATCCGAAGTCAGGTCTCTATGTTTCTGCCACGCCAGCTAATATAGCTGCGATAAACTACAAGTTTCATAATCAAGTAGACGTTTTACCATCCCTGTTATTCCTGTCAACATATATTATCAGAAAATATCGTAACTCAGGCCATAAAATTCATCCCGATAGGAAAATCAAAATCAACAATAATCTATCAAAATCAAATTTAATAATCAAGGAGTGAGAGGGAACAAAATAAGGAAAAGGATTTCAAATTGAAGTTTAAATAAGGTTCTCAAGGGTCGTCCCAGGAATCTCTCAAGGAATTCTAAATGTGATTGAGTACCTTCAAAAATATATCCTAATCCTATTGTAGGCCGTAGTGATACTCTAGTTCGAATACCACTACATAAACTTGACCTGCATGGGTCCCCACTAAAAACGTGTCACGACCCGCACCCACTGTGAGGGTACGAGAACGTAACAACACCCAGCCTACGCTGCAGTGTCGGCGGTAGAACGCTTTCCTAGGTCACAACATCTAACAATATAAAGGTACCTGTACAGTATATACACTCCGAATGGAGGTGACATAGCAATATACAGTCTCAATCACATCTAAGGCAGAATGATAAGATAGAAAGATAGATAGATAATACTGAAATGAAAGGATCCACATAAATACAACCAGAGAGTCTAAGTGTCTAAGATAACAACTCAAGAAACATCCAGCTCAATACAAGTCTCTAAATATATACAACATCTCAGAACAACAACTGAAAGTCGAATAAACAATGCTGAAAAAGATAAAGCCTAGCTATCTAGCCTAGACTATGGGAGTAGCATCCTGTACTGCAGCTGGGTCCTCCAGAGGAACCAGGTCGCAGGTGTCGTCTAAGCCTGCTCCGTAATAGGTGGTACATAGGGCCTCATCCTCATCCTCTGTAATATTTTCAACAGGTCCAGTCAGGACAGGAGCGAGCACAATACATCTCACGCAGTTCATATCAAGTTAGGAAAAATAAAGCATGCAATAGAGTAAGATACATGAAACGCTGAAAAGAGAAATATATGAGGTAAAGGAGATAATTGTAAGGAAATATCTACTATAAATAGAGAACTAGCAGTGACTAGTGAGTCAGAGTAAAATATAGACATGTGAATGGCATAGGAAGATTCATGACTACAGCTAAGAGTGATTCATGACTACTGCTACTTGGATATTATTCACATGCTATTTATACTCCCCCATCCCCAATCAATACACAAGGATCTGTTCAAGTTATGTTAAGATTTGTAAAACTTCACATGGCACATAAAATGAGTGATACGTGAAGGAGATTCATGATGGCTCTGTGAACATGAGAGTACATGTGTCACAAGTGATTCGTGAATCAATGAAAGCATAGAGATACGTAATGATTCGGGAAACGCACAAAACATGCATTATCTGATGCTCCCGAGGGGGATAACATCTCATGAAAAGAACCATATAGTACCAATCCGTGCTACCAACGTGTCAGCATCAAGTAAAGTAATCTAGAGCAAGAATATAAATCCTGGCAAGTATGAAATGGTCAGAGAATGTACTCGCCTGATAACTGAATATCCGAAGAGGGTGTACTGCCTGAGGAGAGGTGTCTGTCTCCTAATCAGAGCAACACAAGTTACAACATGTCTAAAATAAGGAAATAGACTGCTACAATGCATCTACATGATGTCTAGGTCAAACTAGACTAAAGTCAACTCTCGGTCAACTCTGGTCAACTATACAGTCAACTAGGTCACGCCTAAACTCAATCAAGTCTCACTAGGCCTAACCTTGTCTACCCTAGCATCCATACAAACCAATCCAAGGCTATACAAGCCAACACAAGTCACGTATCAAGATACATCACTTTCATGAATATTCAATATTATATATATATTTATATAAAAGAAAGGAACTAACATGTAAAGCTATGTGTGTGTGTGAACATGGAGGACTTGTGTGTGTGTAGATAGGTGTAGACATGTGTGTGTGAATTTAAATGTGTGACAGTGAATCATACATGTGTGTGTCATGTGTGACATGGATGAGTGTAAGCATACATGAGAGTGTGTGAGTGAATGTGTGTAGAGTGCACCTATGTGTGTGTGTGTGTGTGTGTATGTTAATTAGGTCACATGTGACAGGGGTTTAAAGAGGGTGGTGTGTTTATGTGTTCCAATTCAGTGTGTGTGTGTGTGCATGAGAGTATGGTGAGGAAAATAGTGGTAGGAATCACATATGTGTATGTGTGTAGTGTGGAACATTAGGTGGCATGTTCCTGTGTGTGTGTGGGTGATACAATGAGTGAAGTTTGTGTGTATGTGTATGAGTGTTTACTGTTTAGTGAATTAGGAATCTCAGTTATTAGTTTTCAGGAAAAATAGTGAACTTAAATTACCAATGACAGTTTCATATCCAACCCAAATCAAAATTTGAAATCTCCATTCCCATTTCAGTAAAGTCAAATCTCATTTTTTTACAGTAACATTTGATGAATTAAACCAAAATTAATCATGACTGAAATCTCATTTAAGTTACATTGAATTTTTTAGTTTCAAATACTGGTTTCTTCTCAATTCGATTTATCAATCCCTGGATAAAATGAACCCAAGTTCATTTCACATCTCAGTTATCTAAAACCCAATTCGAAAATCTATTTAAAACAGCAACCCAACATTTTATTAAATATGACAGGAATATCAGGTTTCAGTGTAACCTCAGTTTCAGTTTTACATGTTCAGTCCTAATCAATGTAATTCGAATATGCATCAACCAAAACTCATAGTTCTCAAACCAAAACAACAACACAACATGTATCCTAGGAGTATAACAACATACATATATGATCTCAAAAAAAATGAGAGATCAAATTCAATTCTTTACAAACTCGAAATGGAAAAAAAAAAGGAAAACAGGAAAGTATCAGGAAAATGGGGAATTTGAAATTCGAACATCAAAATCAGTTTAATACTATGAATCAATGCTTGGTAATGTGAGTGTCATATGTGTTGGTGTTAGCCATAACCAAACGTGTCCACCCAATGGACACAAACGTGTCCAAATCAACAAACACTCAAAAATACATAACCAGGCACAGCCGTGTCGTGCGGCAAGGACAGAGCCTCGTGCTCACGACAAAGAGCGACACGCATTTCGTGCTCGTGTCTGTGGGTTCGCCCATAGTAGGGCTTCATGCCTAGGACCCTGACACGAGCCCACATGTCGCCGTGTCCATACGAGATGCCCGTATCTGAACGTGATTTCCTTTGCGCACAGTCGTGTACAAACCCAGTACGATCATGTTTTTGTGTCCGATACGACACGAGAGGTCG
This sequence comes from Iris pallida, assembly GCA_029216955.1. Classification (NCBI taxonomy): domain Eukaryota; kingdom Viridiplantae; phylum Streptophyta; class Magnoliopsida; order Asparagales; family Iridaceae; genus Iris; species Iris pallida. The sequence continues at coordinate 40,496,034 of JANAVB010023800.1, read as the reverse complement.
TGAAACTCGAGGGGGGTCTGTCAGTGATGGCCCCCTCCTTTGTGTCAAATTACACGTGTCCACGTGTCCTACACATAGAGATATTAGGGTCGGGTAGCAGGGCAATGTTGTCATGCGCGCGCAGGTTAGTCCAAGGGTTCGACACGACACCAAAATGACACGTAATCATCTCAGTCGCATAGAAACCCCTAAGCGACACTAAAACATGAATTATCATTCAAACACAATTCGAAAACTCGATCGAAATGCCCACGGTGGCATTTCGTCGAGCACTCAAAACAGTTAACTGATACGTGTCTAATACGGACACGTAAAGGACACGAAAGTCAACAAAACCTATTCCAACAGTGAGAGGACACCTAGGGCTTCCTATCCATGCAAAGAAATCAAAATTTGGTGGTGGGAATAGAAAGTTACCTATGGGTGTTCTTCCACAATGAAAACCTTCAAAAATGGGATCTCCACTAGCTAGCTCGAAGCCCCAAATTGTGTCAAACCTGTCAATAGTCTTCACCAACAGTAGGGGAACACTATTTAGAACACCATGGAAGAAATTTGAATGGAAAAGGATTTATATTGATTAAAATAGGAAGGGATGTAATGTAGAACAAACCTAGCATTTGAAAATGGAGAGATGAACAAAAAGAGGCAACTATTCTTGAGAGGGATTAAATAGTGATGGGGGGCACTTGATGGCTGGTCATAGGTGTAAGAATTAGGGTTTTGCTAGGGTTCACAATGTGTGGCCATGATTCTAACTTAGCTATTAAGTCTAGATCAAAGGTCATAAAGAAAACTAGGTTTCATTTAATAATATCTACTCTAAAATATCTTACAAGGCTAAAACTAGATATTTAAATTCTTGGCATCTAGTGAATAGCTACTAACCATGATTCTAACCTCAAGACTAAACTGGATTAGGCTAGACTTCTAGGTTAAGGCTTAACTAAAAGATTAGCACAAAATTTAACTAATGCAAATTATAATTTCACAAAATGGTCGAAATGACCAAAATACCCTTAGGCTAAAAACTAGTAATTAGTCATCCTAATCACACGACTATGCTCCCTTGGTCATGGTTAGTCACTAGGCTTAGCAATTCTAGGGTTTAACTAGTTAACCACCAAAATCATAATTCAATGCTTTAAATAATTTTAAATTTATTAAAAAAATCACCAAAAATCAAAGTATTATTTAAAAATCATAATTAAATAATTAAAAACACAAAATTTTAAAATTACCCTCATTTGAAAAACTAGGTGTTACATGTGGTCACACAAAAACTAATATTTCCCCCAATCCTCGCAATAAATAATGACTCACAAGCAATGAACAAGGTACAAGACAATCGTGTGTATCTCGTGTCCGATATGGAAACATAGCACATGATTGTAAGATAGAAATACAGAGTACAAGTCGAGTCAGTGTACTTGCCTCGCCTTGGAAGCACGGGAGTAGTACTGCATGGATGGATGTCACCTGGTATTTGTACAATTTGTTAGGGTTGAAATCAAGGCATTAGCTAATGATATTTATATATATAATATATACATTTAAATATCTTAACTTATTTATTTAGAAGTAATTTGACGATTTAGAATTTATCTATTACAAGAGTAACAAACTTACTAGTTTTCTTTTGAGAAATACTACTAGGGCAATAATACTCTTTAGAAAACATATTTTATCCATTTAGATATTAATGAAAATACTTTAAGAAACCTTTTTAGAAGATAATTGCTAGCTAATTATTTATTTATAACAATTAAAAAAAATACATACTATAATTAGAATACTTGGTAACTAGAGTAATATCAAAATTATATTAAAAAGAAAATATATAACTAGATAACATTTTACAAAATTATTGATAGTAAAATATTATCTCAATTTTTTAGCAATTAATTTTCATAACAAATAATACTAACTAATAAGAAAATGATTCAGTAATTTTATAACAAAATATTATATCTACACTCTAAAGTTTGAAGTGCCATAATACTATTAAATAACTATTTTAGCAACCCACTATTGAAAAAATATGTCAATTTAATTAAAGTAATTAAAGACCCAGGTTACTTACTAGTGAGCTAGTGTTAAGCAAAACATTATCTAACAAATAGTCTTTATTTATTAATGAGGTAAATACTAATTTAGAAACATATCAAATTTACCTATTCCCCTACTAAATTAATCCCAAGAGAATTCTTGAATTACTCAGCAAGGTTCCCTCACACCAATTGGCCTGTTAGGCCCAGGTTTGATCATCAACACAAATCCTAACCCTAAGTTGTTGTCCAAATTATGAAACCATCTTTTGAAAATGTAAGGATTTTAGAAATCTATGTATATCAACAATATTCTTATAACAGCACATTATATACACTACATTTGTACTCCAAAATCAATCAGCGCTCAGCAAGTGCTACAAGATTAGTCCCTTTATAGCTTGTAGGGGCAACCCACACAAGCCACCTCTTAATTCGAAAAGCCAATAGTTGCCCCTTCAAATTCCGAAAGGGTAACTCAGATTTGTAAAGGGCCAAGACTTTACGAAGAGACCATTCAAATTTTGAATGGACAAGTGAATATAAGTCCAAGGTTCTATGGATTCCAAAGAGTCACCTGATGGACTTGAGAAATAAAAATGAATGAAAGGAGAAGGCTCAGAAAAAATATATAGAGAGAGAGTGTAAAATCCTAACAAACGTGTAGTCACTCCCTCCACTTCTAGAAATCTCTCGAGGAACGAGGGGTGCAAGAAAGAGAGGATTTGTAATAGAAGAAGATGGGGACGGAAATCTCACCTGGCGATGCTCGGCGGGGGTTCAGATGACCGGATCGGGTTCATTACGACAGATCTGTCACTGAACTGGAGGGAGCGGCCTCTGGAATACGGTGGCATAGCTGTCTTCTCCGGCGGCTCGGCTTCGACTCGATAAAGATGGCGAGGGCTCTAAAAAGCGGTGGGAGGTCGGTCGTTGACACTCGGATCTGAGAGACAGTGGAAGCATCATGGCATGGCCTTGGCAGCTCCAGGACCGATCTAGAGAGACGACCGATCTCCGATGCTGGCGGCGAGCGGTGTCATTGGCAGCTCGTGTCGGGGTGGAGTAGCGGTCTCCCGGTAGCTAGGTCATGTCGATGTGGTGATCGAGATCCGGACATGATGAGGCTACTGCGGGAACAGCGAGATCCCATGGCTCAGGCTACGAGGAGGTGGCTCCTCGAGTCTCGTGGGGCTCCACTCCGATCGAGGGGTCGACGGGTCCTGATCTGGTGCGGCTCAACGCGGTGAAAGTGAAGGACTCCGGTGGGCTCTACTGGTGGTGGTGGTGGCGATGGTGACGCTCCGCCGGGATCGGCCAGTCCAGCCGTGACAGAGAGGAGAGAGGAAGTAGTGGAGAGAGATAGTAGAGAGAAATTATAGAGAGAGAAAAAGTGTGATATGGACTGTTGTCAGAATTTGCATTAGAAAATGTGTAGTATTTATAATAAAATAATCAGTGTGTGTGTGCAGGGAGTGGCAAATTAGTAAATAGTAGTAGATCTGGGGGTGTTCCCCATGATAGGACAATGGCAGCATGTGTAATAAAATGTAGATTTGGGGTTATAAAATAAGTTTAGTAACATATTTTCAAAATTCAGATTTTAAACAGTTTTTCAAACTATTCAATATTCAACAGATTTTAAACTGCTTAACAGAATTTTAAATTTAATTAAATAACTGTCAACTAAAAATGCGTAAATTGTACTACTAATAATCAGTAACTAATTGATAAGGAGAATTATAATGGCTTTAGAATAGATTAATAGGCTAACAGTGCACGCTGGCCTGGTGGCCCTCCTTGGTCCTCCACTTGGAACAGGAATGTAACTTCCTGCATTACTATATAATAAGCAAATTACAAGTAATAATTATAATAGTAGATAAGAAAATATCAAAGGTACAATAATAATTAAGGTTAATATCCATCTTAATACTAGGATTAAGAATTATAACAAGGGTAACTAAAACTGGACTTAGAAACCAAGTTTATAAAATGATACTTCCCAAAATAGAAAAATTAAAAAGATTCCTAAAATTTTCCAAAACTGGTTTAGGGAGTTACAAATCTACCCCCTACAAAAATTTCGTCCTCAAAATTTAAAATAGCATAATAATCACTATTAAAATTGATCAAATACAAAAATTTGAAAATAATTTAAAATTTGAATTTAAGTATGACCAGTATAATTAAAAATGTTTTGAAGTGATGAATGTTTAGACAAAGTTATGATACCAAAATGATATCGTCATATTTAAATTCTAAATAAAATTTATGATTTAAATCCAATAAATCATTTAAACCTAACTATTGCAATCACGACAAGAAATTTAAAACACGACTAGTAAAATATAATTAAAGATTATTTCAACTATTAAATCATCAGTGCGATAACAATAAGATATTACGCCTGAGAATAAAGTAAAGGGTTTTAAAAAATTGGACTTGACTAGAAATCCTATTCAGCATAACTAAATTCTAGCATGATAAAAAAATCATTTAGGGCAAATCATTCAGAAATCAAATTCATATAGGTATGTTCATTATCCTGATCATAATAAATTCAAGGAAAATCAAGAGAATTTTGTATCGAAAACCTAGGGTAACAAAATGGTTTCTTAAACTTGGATCCCCAGCTACGAAATTCAAATAAAGCCAAGAAGTAAAACAAATCAAGGTAATTTCTGGTAAGATCAAGCATGGTATATAACATGAATATAGTCTCAATAGTATCCGAAAATTATATATCCTGAAATCACATTGCCTAGAGTCTGTGCCCCGTCAGTGTAGTATACATCTGGCTGCAATGAACCTTGCTTAATGATTTAAATAATAAATTATCGAATATTTCTGTCAACTTAACCATGTTATCGAAACAACTCAAGAATTTAAAATTTTATGATTTAGGACATAGTCTTAGTAATATCCGAGAACCCATGAATACCAAAAATTATTTTGACTTAAAGCTCCTGCCTCGCCAGTACGCAACTGGCTGCAGTGAACTCGCGGTCTCCGTAATCCAGATAAATGATTATAGTGTGCATCTGCCACGCCATAGTAGGTCGTTGAATACTCTTTTAACTTTGTCCATAAATTTCAAAGGAGTTTATGAAAATTCAAATCAATTCCAAAAGTTATAATCATGATGGAAAATGATGTAAATATCTGCTTTTTAGAAAACATTAAGTTTTATAAGAACACAAACAGTAAGACAAAAATGACACAAACAGTAAAACAAAAATGACTACAAAAACAAATCTTCATAGGAAATAAAATCTTGAATTGGAAACAAAGTCTTGAAAATCAATAAGGTAATTTTTAGGAAAATTTCACGTGCTAAGAAGAATCTAAAGACAGATCAAATAATAATAATAAACAATTATACTAGCAAAATATATATAGGAAATAATGTTGGTGTTTTTGCCTTTGGACTAGAAAAGATAGTCCCACATCGGCTACACCAAATGGTGAGTATCTCAATATAATGCATTGCTTGTGTTGAGGTGTGCACATGAGGTGTAGTGGGGCACAAGTTTGTGCCATGTGGAAGTATTTTCCTAGAAGGAAAAAGGATTAAATCCAACAAGGATGCAAGTTAATTTTTGTTGTGCGAACTCGGACTCGGACGCGGACTCCAAGACGTCTCGTGCATGCACGGGAGGGTTCGGGGGGTAGGCGTGGACTGGCACACTTCTATGCTGATTGTGGGATGATCTAAAATATCAAACTCTATTTTTGAGTATTGGTATTTTAGTCCCACATCGGATAGGAGAAGAGGTGAAGTCTCAACTCCACTCTATAAATAGAGCCCCTTGGCCTCCTTTGAAAGATGCACCATGAAGAGAGTTGAGGGAGTCTGTTAAGTCCAGGAAGCCCGTTCAAGTCTCAAATATTGACTTACGAGCGTTCCAGAAGTTCTCCTGAACTTGCTGGTTCCTGGGAGCTTATCCGTACTGCGGGTATAGCTTTGAGCGCCGGTGTTCAACACCCCAGCGAGATCCGCTCTTCTTCTTCCTTCCTCTTTCTGTTGCCTTCGAGAATCTGAGACTCAACTGTTGTTGATCATCTCTTGTTGCCTTCGAGAAACCGCTATTGCAAACGCGATTCGATTTTTATTTAATCGTTTAGGCTACGCAATCAGCATTATTTGCATCTCTTTTTTAGGGATTGCAACTGCATTATTTGCATCTCTTTTTTTAGGGATTGCAACTGCATTCTTTGCATCTCTTCTTAGGGATTGCAACTGAGTTTTTCCATCGATTGTTTGCAAATAGACCAACAATCTCAAAGCTATACGATTCGATGGAAAACACTCGTGCTTCGCTTGTCGATACCGGCTTTAACAAGTTGGAGAAATTCGACGGCGAACACTTCCAGATCTGGAAGCGAAAGGTGACTCTGAACCTTCAACTCGTGGATGTTGATCACGTGTTGGATGAGGAAGAACCAATCGTTCCAGCAACAGGATCTGCTGCTGTTCTGGCCGCTGCTACGAGCAAGCAGACGAAGTGGAAAAAGGATAACAGCATATGCAGGCTGCTGATCCTGAATTCCATGGAAGACTCTCTGGCCGAGTCCTACACAAAGAGGACTTCTGCCAAAGAGATCTGGGAGTCCGTGGGGAAGCTGTATGACGACGACGAGGCCCGGTCGAAGATGTTCATGGTTGAAAAATACCACAAATGGGTCTTTGAAGACGAGAAGACCATGCTGCCCCAAGTGAAAGAGTTCCTGAAGCTGCGCCAGAAACTGGAGGACGATAGCATGCCCCTCGTCGACAAGTTCGTCGTTGGAGGGATCGTGGCAAAACTTCCTCCAGGATGGAGCAACATCTATGCAAGGATGCATAGGAAGAAGATGGAGATTAGCCTGGATAATCTCCTCAGCGAGATTCATGTTGAGGACGAGATGCGCTCTCAACAGAAGTTGGACACCCTGTCCAAGCAACTAGCAACGGCGAATCTGGTTCAAGCCACCAGAGAGAACAAAGGGAAGCAGGCGGCTTCTCACCACAAGAAGAAGGACTTCTCGAATCTGAAAGTGAAGGGTCCAGGATTCAAGCAACAGAAGTCCAAGTCCCATGTGACTTGCTTCAACTGTGGCAAGAAGGGTCACTATAAAAGTGAATGCAAGTCCAAGCCCAAAGAGCAAGGTGAGCCTAACAAGGTTTCTTTGGTTACTAATCAGGTTGCCATGATAGCACAGGTTGTAACTGTGGGGGCAGACTTGGACTGGTGGATAGACACTGGCGCGATATGTCATGTCTGTTCAGACAAGGACTGGTTCGTCTCCTATGAGCCTACTTCCGAGAAAGTCATGATGGCGAACCAGGCACAAGCTGAAGTACTGGGGATCGGGACGGTGGAGCTGAAGCTTACATCGGGGAACATTCTGATGCTTCAAGGTGTGAAGCATGTTCCTGCAATCGCAAAGAACCTGATCTCTGGGAGCCTGCTCTGCAACGCAGGCTTGAGGATGGACATCAATGCTGGCCAAATGGTGATGTCCAAGAAGGGTACTTTCTTCGGGAAAGCTTTTCAGACTGAAGGAATATACAAAATTCAGCTTGTTGTAACCCAGCATAATAATGTCAATGCTATCACTAGTTTGAATTACTCTCTTGAGTTGTGGCATAATAGACTAGGACATGTTCATTGTAAGCGAATAAACAAAATGTCTAGTCTAGGACTTATCTCCAAGTGTGGGGGTAAGGTAGAGAAATGTGAGATATGTGCTCAGACGAAGATCACTAGGAAACCCTTCCACAGGGTCCATCGAAGGACAGATCTTCTGGAGTTGGTTCACTCAAATATCTGTGACTTCAAACAATTCTCTACAAAGGCCGGAATGAAGTATTTCATTACTTTCATCGATGACTTCTCCAAGTATGCCTTCGTCTATTTACTCAAATCTAAAGACGAAGCATTCGAGAAGTTCAAGGAGTTCAGGGCCGAGGCTGAACGGCAAACTGGACAACAACTCAAGAGGCTGAGGAGTGATCGAGGTGGAGAATATAGGTCTCATGAATTCTCATCATTCTGCAAAGAACATGGAATCATCAACGAGACGACGGCTCCGTATTCTCCACAATCCAACGGAGTAGCAGAAAGGAAAAACAGAACGTTGACAGAGATGATGAATTCTATGCTGTTGACTGCGGGTCTTCCAAAGTGCTATTGGGGAGAAGCTGCATTAACGGCCACTTTCATTCTGAACAGAGTGCCGTATGCAACTTCCGACATAACTCCTCATGAACTCTGGTTCAAAGTCAGACCCAACCTGAATGTCATTCGAGTGTGGGGGTGCCTGGCTTATGTGAAGCTCCCGGATCTAAAGATTCAGAAGCTGGGGACAAGGACTACTAAGGCGATCTTCCTGGGGTATGCCGAGAAGAGTGATGCTCGGAGATTCCTTGATATCGAGTCAAATCATATCATCGAATCTCGCGATGCTGAATATTTTGAAGAAAAGTTTGCAAGGCATAAGAACATTGTTCTCGCGGACATTCCGGAGAATAATGAGGGTACGGAGCAGACAGAGATCTTTATCGAACCAGTAGTCCAAGATGGAGTTGTTGTCGAGGAGACACCAGCTGAACCAGAACTCGCTGAGCCGTCAACTAAGCGAGCGAGGAGGCCGAAAGACTTCGGAGATGACTTCGTCACCTATCATGTGGAAGCAGATCCGCTTACCTATGATGAGGCGATGAAGACCAGAGATGCTATATTCTGGAAGGAGGCGATTGACAACGAGATTGACTCAATCACCTCCAATAACACATGGGTATTGGTCGACCTACCAGAAGGAGCAAGACCCATCGGATGCAAATGGATCTTCAAGAAGAAGATGAAAGCAGATGGAACCATTGACAAGTTCAAGGCCAGGCTAGTGGCCAAGGGGTTTGCTCAGAAGCAGGGGATCGACTACTTTGACACTTATGCTCCGGTAGCTCGGATGACAACTATCAGATTGTTAATTGCTTTAGCAGCAATACACAAGCTGGTGATACATCAGATGGATGTGAAAACGGCATTCCTTTATGGCGAGCTGACCGAAGAGATATACATGCAACAACCAGAAGGTTTTGTTGTCAGAGGTCTGGAAGACAAAGTCTGCAAGTTGATGAAGTCTCTGTATGGTTTGAAGCAAGCTCCCAAAATGTGGCATGAGAAGTTTGACAAGGTGATAAGGTCAAATGGCTACAGGGTCAGTGAAACAGACAAGTGTGTCTATACGAAGTTTGCTGACGGAAGAGGAGTAATCGTTTGTCTATACGTGGACGACATGCTAATCCTAGGTACAGATTTAAGCTGCGTCACAGAGACAAAGAAATTCCTCTCGACCAAGTTCAGTATGAAGGACTTGGGGGATGCCGACGTAATCTTGGGGCTCAAGATCATCCGGACAGGCACTGGAATAGCGCTGTCACAGTCTCATTACATTGAGAAGATCCTCTCTCGCTACGGGTATCAAGATCTTCCTATTATTGATACACCGTACAGGAGTGATCTGAAACTGGAGCCAAATTCGAAGGAGAGCGTCAGGCAGTTGGAGTACGCTAGCGTCATCGGAAGTTTGATGTACGCTACTACTGCCACAAGGCCTGACATAGCCTTTGCAGTGGGAATGTTGAGTCGATTTACGAGCAATCCAGGCGTAAAGCATTGGAAAGCTGTGAAGCGTGTTATGAGATATCTCAAGAAGACTCAGACATATGCACTATACTACAGCGGAGATCCGTCAGTAGTGGAAGGCTTCAGTGATGCTAGCTGGTGTTCAGAGGTGGAGAGCGAATATTCTACAGGTGGATATGTGTTCGCCATGGGTGGAGCTGCTATATCGTGGAAGTCGAAGAAGCAGACTATGTTATCTCGCTCCTCCATGGAATCTGAATTATTTGCATTGGACGCTGCAGCAGATGAAGCAGAGTGGCTTCGGGAGCTCATGTATGACCTTCCAATGGTTGGGGCTCAGATACCGACGATTCCGATATACTGTGACAACCAGGCGGCAGCAGCAGTGGCATCAAATGAACTCTTCAACGGGAAGAAGAGGACTGTGCGGTTGAAGCACAGAGCAGTGAACGATCTCATAAAAAGGGGCGTCATTACAGTGATCGATGTTCGAAGTCAGGAAAACCTGGCGGATCCGTTCACGAAGGTTCTCAAGCGTCAGCTGGTCGAGGACACAGCAAGGAAGATGGGCTTGAAGGCATTCTAATATTGTGTCATTATAATCCTATCAATAAATTTTATGTTATTGGTTCAAAGAGAAATCTACCAGATATCTAATTTTTTGATTCAAGGGAGGACTATTGACTGGAAAAATATTAGTTAACAGTGGGCACTTGTTCTGCGGAACATGTAAGGGTTTCGGACCCAGAACCACTGTTGTCTACTATGAATTTTCTACGGAAAATTGATCCTGTGAGAAGGATGGCATAATGCCTTAATGAGTTCTCAGACTGAGTGAAGGTCTGTTATGCTTTACAGGAAGCATGGTGGCGCAACAACCACAAAGGAGTGTTACAACTCCATGCTACAGTGGGGTGACTCCACCATGAGGTTCCCAGGTAGGGGTAATGCCTCGGCTTTGTTAGCCAAGTTACAGGCGGCGTAGCACCGCATATAGGCAGGTAGCCTAATGTTGCATAATCGTAATAAAGAGATATAGGCAGCACTACAAAGAGGCCGGTGTCCTCATGTTACAGTGGCATGACACCACGATAAGGTACCCAGGTAGGGGTAAAGCCTCGGCTTTGCAAGCCATGTCATAGTGGCGTAACACCACAAGGGAGCGCAAGGCTTCATGCTGGATAGTTTGGCACTACAAAGAGGCTTGAGACCTCATGCTACAGTAGTATGACACTACGATGAGGTTCCCAGGTAGGGGTAATGCCTTGGCTTTGTCAGCCATGTCATAGCGGCGTAGCACCGCAAAGAAGCGCAATGCTTCATGCCAATGACTCTTTATATAGAACTCACCTATAGTGTATGGACAGAGATATCAGGCCGTCTCTTGAGGGTAAACTTGTAGATGCCCAAAAATTATACACTGAAACCAGGCTGGCACAAGGCCTTCAATGTGCAGCCAGAAGCACAGTTGATGTCACTATGTGAGTAGGAAGAATTGCAGTTATGGTGCAGAATTCAAGGCTTAGTCCATTCTTGTATCATGCTGTTATTTAACCTATGCAGGAAGATTCAAGTCGTAGCGACATCTCTCCTAATGCATGATGGACAATCACTGTGGGGAACGCTCAACCCATATATTGAGATATGTGGGGAATTGTTGGTGTTTTTGCCTTTGGACTAGAAAAGATAGTCCCACATCGGCTACACCAAATGGTGAGTATCTCAATATAATGCATTGCTTGTGTTGAGGTATGCACATGAGGTGTAGTGGGGCACAAGTTTGTGCCATGTGGAAGTATTTTCCTAGAAGGAAAAAGGATTAAATCCAACAAGGATGCAAGTTAATTTTTGTTGTGCGGACTCGGACTCGGACGCGGACTCCAAGACGTCTCGTGCATGCACGGGAGGGTTCGGGGGGTAGGCGTGGATTGGCACACTTCTATGCTGATTGTGGGATGATCTAAAATATCAAACTCTATTTTTGAGTATTGGTATTTTCGTCCCACATCGGATAGGAGAAGAGGTGAAGTCTCAACTCCACTCTATAAATAGAGCCCCTTGGCCTCCTTTGAAAGATGCACCAAGAAGAGAGTTGAGGGAGTCTGTTAAGTCCAGGAAGCCCGTTCAAGTCTCAAATATTGACTTACGAGCGTTCCAGAAGTTCTCCTGAACTTGCTGGTTCCTGGGAGCTTATCCGTACTGCGGGTATAGCTTTGAGCGCCGGTGTTCAACACCCCAGCGAGATCCGCTCTTCTTCTTCCTTCCTCTTTCTGTTGCCTTCGAGAATCTGAGACTCAACTGTTGTTGATCATCTCTTGTTGCCTTCGAGAAACTGCTATTGCAAACGCGATTCGATTTTTATTTAATCGTTTAGGCTACGCAATCAGCATTATTTGCATCTCTTTTTTAGGGATTGCAACTGCATTATTTGCATCTCTTTTTTTAGGGATTGCAACTGCATTCTTTGCATCTCTTCTTAGGGATTGCAACTGAGTTTTTCCATCGATTGTTTGCAAATAGACCAACAAATAATTCCAGAAGTTTCAAAAGCAAGGAAATTGATAACCTCAATGTTGCGTGTCTCGTCTACCCTGCAAAACAGAAAATTGATTAGATAGGCCTAACTATAGGATAATAAGTAATTTTAATAAAACCATACCCATAACTATTTCCCATGAATCCTATGTTGTGATGAGTTTTCCTTAGCTTTCACTGGTCCCCCAATAACACTTTATTGCCTAAGTGTCATTAGGATAGACCTGCATAGGCCACCACTAAAAACATGTCATGACCCGCTCCCGAATAATCGGATACGAGTCGGACACGCCCAGCCTTCATCGATGGACACGACGAAGTAAGCTGTACAATACTAAGGAAAACTCCAAGTCATAATGTAATGTAAACAACACAGCTTTTATAACGTTCCCAAAATGATCACCAATATCCATCAAGTCTTTTTAGTACAAAATCAGCCGGAGACAAATATCCGGTCAAATAAAATAAAGATACAATAATAAATATCCAAAATATAATCTCCAGAAAATAAAATAAAATAAAAGCTGCAATATCCAATGTAATCACATGCTCCATATGGCCTCCCACTCACCTGCAACGTATCCTGTCAGGTAAAGAGCAAAGTACAACCCTAACAAGAGCAATATACAATGTAATCTGTAGTACAGAATACAAGATAAAACTAGAATACCAGAAATGGAAGTGAAACTACGGAACCAGAAATGAAATATGAAACTGCAGGCAATGGACGACAATCAATATGCTAGACAATGAACACGGCTATCAATGTACAAGGCAATGATCATGACAATCAATATGCAAGTGTGACAATTTGAAATATTAAACTAATGTGTGACCGACTTAGGAGCACAATCAATCAAGGAGTTAATGAGTCAATCAATTCTATATGGTACGGCTTCATCGTACGTGAAGTGTACGATTAGGCTATCCACAATACCTATGTTGGGTGTGGTCACACAAAAGCTAATATTTCCCCCAATTTCTGCAATAAATAATGACTCACAAGCAACGAACAAGGTACAAGACAATCGTGTGTATTTCGTGTCAGATATGGAAACGTGGCACATGAATGTAAGACAGAAATACAGAGTACAAATCAAGTCTGTATACTTGCCTCGCCTTGGAAGCACGGGAGTAGTACTGCATGGATGTATGTCACCTGGTATTTGTACAATTTATTAGGGTTGAAATCAAGGCATTAGCTAATCATATTTATATATACAATATATACATTTAAATATCTTAACTTATTTATTTAGAAGTAATTTGACGATTTAGAATTTATCTATTACAAGAGTAACAAACTTACTACTTTTCTTTTTGAGAAATACTACTAGGGCAATAATACTCGTTAGAAAACATATTTTATCCATTTAGATATTAATGAAAATACTTTAAGAAACCTTTTTAGAAGATTAGTGCTAGCTAATTATTTATTTATAACAATTAAAATAAACTACATACTATAATTAGAATACTTGGTAACTAGAGTAATATCAAAATTATATTAACAAGAAAATATATAACTAACTAACATTTTACAAAATTATTGATAGTAAAATATTATCTCAATTTTTAGCAATTAATATTTCATAACAAATAATACTAACTAATAAGAAAATGATTCAGTAATTTTATAACAAAATATTATATCAACACTCTAAAGTTTGAAGTGCCATAATACTATTAAATAACTATTTTAGCAACCCACTATTGAAAAAATATGTTAATTTAATTAAAGTAATTAAAGACCCAGGTTACTTACTAGTGAGCTAGTGTTAAGCAAAACATTATCTAACAAATAGTCTTTATTTAGTAATGAGGTAAATACTAATTTAGAAACATATCACATTTACCTATTCCCCTACTAAATTAATCCCAAGAGAATTCTTGAATTACTCAGCAAGGTTCCCTCACACCAATTGGCCTGTTAGGCCCAGGTTTGATCATCAACACAAAACCTAACCTTAAGTTGTTGTCCAAATTATGAAACCATTTGAAAATGTAAGGATTTTAGAAATCTATGTATAAATCAACAATATTCCTATAACAGCACATTATATACACTACATTTGTACTCCAAAATCAATCAGCACTCAGCAAGTGCTACAAGATTAGTCCCTTTATTGCTTGAAGGGGCAACCCACACAAGCCACCTCTTAACTCGAAAAGCCAATAGTTGTCCCTTCAAATTCCGAAAGGGCAACTCAGATTTGTATAGGGCCAAGACATTACGAAGAGACCCTTCAAATTTTGAATGGACAAGTGAATATAAGTCCAAGGTTCTGTGGATTCCAAAGAGTCACGTGATGGACTTGAGAAATAAAAGTAAATAAAAGGAGAAGGCTTAAAAAAAATATAGAGAGTGTGTAAAATTCTAACAAACGTGTAGTCACTCCCTCCTCTTCCAGTAAGCTCTCGAGGAACGAGGGGTACAAGAAAGAGAGGATTTGCAATAGAAGAAGATGGGGACGAAAATCTTACTTGGCGACGTTCGACGGGGGTTCAAATGACCGGATCGGCTTTATTTCGACAGATCTGTCGCTGAACAGGAGGGAGCGGCCTCTGGAACATGGTGGCGTAGCTGTCTTCTCCCGCGGCTCTGCTTCGACTCGATGATGATGGCGAGGGCTCCAAGAAGCGGTGGACGGTCGGTCGTTGACACTCGGATCTGAGAGTGGGGAGACAGTGGAAGCATCATGGCACGGCCTTGGCAGCTCCAGGCCCGATCTAGAGAGACGACCGATCTCCGATGCTGGCGACGAGCGGTGGCGTCGGCAGCTCTCGTCGGGGTGGAGTAGCGGTCTTCCGGTGGCTCGATCATGTTGATGTGGTGATCGAGATCCGGACATGACGAGGCTACTGCAGGAACAACGAGATCCGATGGCTCAGGCCACGAGGAGGTGGCTCCTCGAGTCTCGTGGGGCTCCACTCCGATCGAGGGGTCGACGGGTCCCGATCTGGTATGGCTCAACGTGGTGGAGGTGAAGGACTCCGGTGAGCTCTGCTGGTGGTGGTGGTGGCAATGGTGACGCTACGCCAGGATCGGCCAGTCCAGTCGTTACAGAGAGGAGAGAGGAAGTAGTGGAGAGAGAGAGAGTAGAGAGAAATTATAGACAGAGAAAAAGTGTGATGTGGACTGCTGTCAGAATTTGCATTAGAAAACGTGTAGTATTTATAATAAAATAATTTATCTGTGTGTGCGGGGAGTGGCACATTAGTAAATAGTAGTAGATCTGGGGGTTTTTCCTATGATAGGACAATGGCAGCATGTGTAATAAATTGTAGATCTGGGGTTATAAAATAAGTTTAGTAACAGATTTTCAAAATTCAGATTTCAAACAGTTTTTCAAACTATTCAATATTCAAGATTTTAAACTGCTTAACAGAATTTTAAATTTAATTAAATAACTGTCAACTAAAAATGAGTAAATTGTACTACTAATAATCAGTAACTAATTTATAAGGAGAATCAGAATGGCTTTAGAATAGATTAATAGGCTAACAGTGCACGCTGGCCTGGTGGCCCTCTTTGGTCCTCCACTTGGAACAGGAATGTAACTTCCTGTATTACTATATAATAAGCAAATTAGAAGTAATAATTATAATAGTAGATAAGAAAATATCAATGGTACAATAATAATTAAGGTTAATATCCATCTTAATACTAGGCTTAAGAATTATAACAAGGGTAACTAAAACTGGACTTAGAAACCAAGTTTATAAAATGATACTTCCCAAAATAAAAAATAAAAAAGATTCCTAAAATTTTCCAAAACTGGTTTAGGGAGTTACAAATCTATCCCCCTTACAAAAATTTCGTCCTTGAAATTTAAAATAGCATAATAATCACTATTAAAATTGATCAAATACAAAAATTTGAAAATGATTTAAAATTTGAATTTAAGTATGACCAGTACAATTAAAAATGTTTTAAAGTGATCAAAGTTTAGACAAAGTTATGGTACCAAAATGATATCGTCGTATTTAAATTCTAAAATAAAAATTATGATTTAAATCCAATAAATCATCTAAACCTAACTATTGCAATCACGACAAGAAATTTAAAACACGACTAGTAATTGGACCAAACTTGGCGTACAGAATTGGACCAACTTGGCGTACAGGACCAAAAAAATGATCCTGTCCTGTTGGCACAAGTTTTGTCTCGATTCGACAAACGTGCATAAAGTAATTGGCAAATTCGCAAAAGGGACGAAAAGGGTTATCTCGACTGATACGCACTGATTTCGTCGCGCACACGCAGCCAAATCGAGTTCCATCGAATCTAGTACGTTCGCAACATCTGTATGCGCCTTTCGATGCATAAGAGTTGTAACCAAGTCGCCCGGATGCACGCCGTATCGGGAAAATTTTCTAAAATTTGGGTTTTCAGAATGTTATTTTTCCTGATTTTGGAAATCAGTTTTTGAGACGTACTATCCACGAAAATGGAAACTAAAAGAAGGTTCACATAGCCCTATAGGTTGTCTACAAGTCCTTTCAAACGAATTTTTGAATCGGTCGAAGGATCGGCGAGAAATCGCCTCCAAAAACAGTGATCCGGGTTTCAACTTATGTCCGGTTCCGCGTGGTTTTTCAGAAACTTTGCATCAAATTTTTGGATAGCAGGATTTGGTATTGGAAAATCAATCTAATGGGACTCCTAGAGGGTCATATAGGCTATCCGTAGAAATTTACGGATCTTGATTTGATCGAACGTGCACAAAGATATGAATGAGAGAAGGCGGGTACCTGAAATTTGTATTCTGTGCGGCTGGGTGTGGGCTGTGCACGCACGGCTCGGTTTGACGGCGGTGGGCGACTCTCCGGCATGCCCCGGTGGTCGTCGGCGTTGGAAAGATGTCTGGGTTGGGATTGGGTTGAGTTTCACTCTAAAAATCTCTCTCTCTCTCTCTCTCTCACACACTCTTAATCGTGTATTAAAAGGGAAGAGGTGTTCGGTTACAAACCAAAAGAAGAGGAAGAGGAAAAGTTGAACGTGTGTGGGGGGGGCTCGGTTTGTGTTTGGCTTGGGTTTGATGTTGTTGTGGGTGAGCTGGTAGCTAGGCTAGGTAGTTTAGTTAGGTTGTAGCTAACTAAGAGTTGTTTTAGTTGGTAGTTATCAAATACACTAGTGCGTGTACCCGTGCGACGCACGGGACAGGTAAACTATTATTTAATTATTTTTTGTGTATGAATATTAGTTTTTTGGTAGGACGCATATAATCTAAATAGTTAGTGGTTAGTCATGCATTACATATATGTATGTATATATCTATATAAATATATAGATATATATTGGTATGTTACTTTGTATCTGAAAGAGAACATTAATTAATATTATTTTGAAAATGAAAATTCTTAATTTTCTAAACTTGAAAGAGAACATTTAAGGAGACTTAATAAAGTGAAAAGATTACCTTCTCCCCAAAAAACACCTATAATGACAGCCTATCCAACAAACCAAGCCATCAGATCTAAAACAATGATCACTAAAACCAAAATAAATATCAAAAATATTAAAATGACAGTTCTCATCACAAAATCAAAACCCTAAAAAAAACTCGTCAATGCTAATCAAACAGTCAGACATATTCGAGAAATATATATTTGAAAATTATCATTAAACTATTTCTTTCCGAAAATCTAGCAAGTCCCCACTATTCTCCATATGAATCCGCCCTACATAACAAAAAAAAGAAAAATCTATTCGTCCATTCTTTTAGAGCAGCTAGTCCCCTTTGGCCTGAAGAAAATATATTTTTAGACAAGTTACCAAACTGCCCTTAGCAAAATTAAGGAGATGTTTGGTATATGAAATACGTCTAAATTCTATATTTTCGATATTTCAAATACCAGGTAACAAATTTTTATGAAAAATTATATTCTCATTTTTGGTCAATAATAAAACATTCCAAAAATAAAATGAAAACAATATTTTTAAAAAGGTTAAAAATAACTACGAAAAAACTGCAAAAAAACAAAAATAAAGCATTCTTAGAAAAATTAAAATAAAAAATATGAAAAAAAAACTAAACTAAAACAAAAAAATCATTCTCGAAAAAAAATTAAAAAAAAAGTGAAAAAAAAACCTTATAAAAAAGAACAAAGAAAGGATGAATCTTAAAAACTGGAAAAAAAAATCTAACAAAAAAATCATTAAAAAACAGGAAAAAAAAACGTTTAAATGGAAACCAAAATAACCTTTCAAACACTGAACCCCCCTCATTTCTAGTCTCCTTTCTGGTACTAAGGAACCCTCAATTTATAGTCTCCTTTCTGGCTTGGTTCCTTGTCAAAAAATGCTCTCTCCTTCCTCGACAAATTAAGCTTAGAATTTTTTTCTTCTAAGGGAAAATACTTTTCCGAAAATTACACAAAATAGCTGTGTTAAATTAGATACTATTCTTAGAACTTTTATTTTGCTCGAATATCATCATATTACGTTCTGTCCATAATAACAATACATATGCACCCATCATTATATTCCAGCTATGCCTCATCTTTGAGCTGATATTATTCAATTCTCCAATCCAGCCACCGATCATTGAAATTAACTGGATAATTATTAAACATACAAGTTCCTTTGTCGGCCAAAACTGTAATACAAAACTGCAATGAAGAAAAATACTTTATGCAGTTTCAACCTCACTGCCACATAAAACACAAGTAACATCAGCGTATATGTTTTCAATGTAAGATAACTATAATAGAACCATCTAAATTCTATATTTTCGATATTTCAAATACCAGGTAACAAATATTTATCAAAAAATATATTCTCATTTTTGGTCAACATATAAACATTTCGAAAATAAAATGAAAACAATTTTTTTAGAAAGGATAAAAACTGCAAAAAAATTGGGAAAAAAACAAAAATAAATCATTTTAGAAAAATGAATATGAAAAAAAACTAAACTAAAACAAAGAAAATCATTCTCAAAAAAATTTAAAAGATAAAAAATGAAAAAGAAAAAGAACAAAGAAATGATGAATCTTAAAAAACTGAAAATAAAAAATCTAACAAAAAATGAAAACAAAAAAATCATTGAAAAAAAATAGAAAAACCTGCAAAAAACGCTTAAAAGGAAACAAAACAAAAGAAAAAAAAATCTTAAAACTGAAAAAACAAAAATCGAAAAAACCTTTCAAAAACTGAAAACAAAAAAAATCTAAAAAAACTAAAAACCGCCCCCAAAAAAAGTTTAAAAATAAAAAAGAAAAAACTGAAAAAAATCTTAGAAAATATAGGCATGAGAATAGATTTTCTATCCTAATTTTTTTCAGGAATAAAAAATTATCTAGTACCAAAACGTCTCTCTAATTTGGTGTCTTGACAGAAACAAAAAAAAAAATCATAGAGCTAACTGAGTACTTATCGGAGGACTACTTACCATCAATACACTATAAATGAAAACTATTTTTTTAGAATGGACAAAAAACTGCAAAAAAATGCGAAAAAAACAAAAATAAATCATTCTTAGAAAAATGGAAATAAAAAATATGGAAAAAACTAAACTAAAACAAAAAAATCATTCTAAAAAAAAAATTAAAAAGTAAAAAAATGAAAGAAAAACCTTAAAAAAGAACAAAAAAATGATGAATCTTAAAAAAACTGAAAATCAAAAACCTAACAAAAAAATGAAAACAAAAAAAAAATTCATTAAAAAAGAAAAAACCACAAAAAAAACATTTAAATGGAAACAAAACAAAAGAAAACAAAAAACAAAAAAAATTCTTAAAACTGAAAAAAAAAACCAAAAAAACCTTTCAAAAACTGAAAGAAAAAAAAATGAACCCCCCCCCAAAAAAAAAGGTTAAAAATGAAAAAGAAAAAAAATTCTTAGAAAATAAAGACATGAGAATAGATTCTCCATCCTAATCTTTTTTCAGAAATAAAAAAATTACACAGTACCTAAACGTCCCTTTGGTATGGTATGGTGCCTTGACAAAAACACAAAAAGAAAACACGCAAAAATTCATCGAGCTAACGGAATACTTATCGGAGGACTAATTACCACCAATACGCTATAAAGACTTGTGCATCTTTTATTTATTTATTGTTGGACGTGGTTCAATGGAACAGAATAAGAACTAAAAATATAAACAAACAAAAACTTTAAAAAAAACTCAAACAACAAAAAATCAACAAAGTGACAACACACAAAACATTGGATCCTTAAAATTTCTCCCAAAAAAATTCACATATAATTACAACCTATCCAACAAACAAAGCCATCAAATCTAAAGCTATGATTATTAAAATCGAAATAAATATCAAAAATATTAAAATGACAGTACTCATCACAAAATCGAAACCCTAAAAAAAACTCGACAATGTTAATCAAACAGTCAGACATATTCAAAAAATTTATGAAAAATGTGTGCAACATAAATCCGTCAACAAAATAATCATATATCAAAGAAAGTGCGCTTCATTATCAGATTAATGTTTCTGAAAGAAAACCATAACCATAAGAATCGAAATAGCAAGAGAAGGAAGAATATCGATACCCCGACCGAAGAAACGTTGGCGATGGCGATGAAGTCCGACTCCTCCTCGCTACTGCTTCTTCACTCTCTCTCTCTAGGTTTTTGGCCTGGGTACTAACAATTGAAATAGAATAGAGAAAGTGAAAAAGAAAAATAAGGAGAAGACTTTATGAAAATCGCTATGAAGCAGTTATTGAAAGGTTGGAATGCCACTCCTAGATTTTTTTTTGGGCGGAGGATCCATTCTTGTTGGCAGCAACATTCCACATAATATCTTTAAATACTTTTTTTGACGGTTGTGGGCGGATCTATTCTTGTTGGCAGCAATATCCCACATAATCTCTTTAATTATAAATTTAAATAATGTAGATGAATATTTGGAAGCATTTGGGCGGAAATCCCTCCCCATTGTATCTTACTTTCAGTAATAAAATAAATCTTAAAAAACTGAAAATCAAAAACCTAACAAAAAATAAAAACAAAAAAATCATTAAAAAAGAAAAAACCAAAAAAAAACATTTAAATGGAAACAAAACAAAAGAAAACAAAAAAAAATTCTTAAAACTGAAAAAAAAAACCGAAAAAACCTTTCAAAACTGGAAAAAAAAACAAAAAAAAACTGAAACCCCAAAAAAAAAGGTTAAAAATGAAAAAGAAAAAAAATTCTTAGAAAATAAAGAAATGAGAATAGATTCTCCATCGAACTAATGGAGTACTTATCGGAGGACTACTTACCACCAATACGCTATAAAGACTTGTGCATCTTTTATTTATTTATTGATGGACGTGGTTCAATGGAACAGAATAAGAACTAAAAATATAAACAAACAAAAACTTAAAAAAAACTCGAACAACAAAAAGTCAACAAAGTGACAACACACAAAACATTGGATCCTTAAAATTTCTCCCAAAAAATATTCACATATAATTACAACCTATCCAACAAACAAAGCCATCAAATCTAAAGCTATGATCATTAAAATCGAAATAAATATCAAAAATATTAAAATGACAGTACTCATCACAAAATCAAAACCCTAAAAAAAACTCGACAATGTTAATCAAACAGTCAGACATATTCAAAAAATTTATGAAAAATGTGTGCAACATAAAGCCGTCAACAAAATAATCATCCATCAACAAAATAATCATATATCAAAGAAAGTGCGCTTCATTATCAGATTAATGTTTCTAAAAGAAAACCATAACCATAAGAATCGAAATAGCAAGAGAAGGAAGAATATCGATACCCCGACCGAAGAAACGTTGGCGATAGCGATGAAGTCCGACTCCTCCTCCTCGCTACTGCTTCTTCACTCTCTCTCTCTAGGTTTTTGGCCGGGGTACTAACAATTGAAATAGAATAGAGAAAGTGAAAAATAAAAATAAGGAGAAGACTTTATGAAAATCGCTACGAAGCAGTTATGAAAAGGTTGGAATGTCATTCCTATTTTCCCGCTCAGTTACGGACGGTTATAGGAGAAGATTTTTTTTGGGCGGAGGATCCATTCTTGTTGGCAGCAATATTCCACATAATGTCTTTAAAGATTTTTTGGACGATTGTGGACGAATCCATTCTTGTTGGCAGCAATATCCCACATAATCTCTTTAAATATAAATTTAAATAATGTAGATGAATATTTGGAAGCATTTGGGCGGGAATCTCTCCCCATTGTATCTTACTTTCAGTAATAAAGGATATATATATATATATATATATATATATATATATATATAGTTCTAAATCAAGGTATAAACTCCTGAGTTTCCCCTTTTTCCATTTTTTATTATTCATTTTAAATCCATGAAATCGGATAAATTAAATGAAAAACGAATTGAATCGTAAAAACAAAAAAAAATAGATTTCCTCTTATCAATTAAAAGAATGAAATAGCATAGCTAGGATTTTATTTTATATGTATCACAATACAAAATCAAGGAATTTTTCTAATGATTTTGATACCTTAGTATCATTATCATTAACTATATGAGAATTTATTAAGAATTAATATTTAATAATTAATGAATTTTAATTATTATATAACTATATTAGTTAATACAATGTATAATACTCTTTATTGTGTACATAATATTTCGAATTTATGATCAACCCAATGAATTGCCCTTTTATTTTGAATTAAGCATATAATAAAACAAAATAGTTTCCATACCTATCGCAATTTACTGTACTTTTCTTTTCACAATAGAAATCTATTGTGAAAAGAAAAGTACAGTAATAAGGAAAACCATATCACAAATGAAATATATATATATATATATATATATATATATATATATATATATATATATATATATATATATATATATATATATATATAAATGTATTTATATATGTATATATATATACACATGTATCTATATATCCTTGTATATATAGTTAAACACAAATATATACACACATGTATTTATCCACATATACATACATGCATATATATTTATTTATATAAATAAAACCTATTTAATATTTTTCCTATTTTATTTCTATATAAAAATATAATTTCTTTTCCTTTCTTTATATATATATATTTTTTTTTCCTTTCTTTATATATATATATATATATATATATTTATATATATATATATATATATATATATATATATATATATATATATATATATACATATATATATATATATATACATATGTATATACCCATGTATTAAATAAATACATAGGAATTTATAAAAATAACCCAAAATTATTTATCAATAAAATTAAATATTTGTATCTTATATTTATTAAATATATTTAAAAACTTTATAAATAACTCAATTGTATATATATTTATCTTAAAGATAATTATTTTAATAATCAAGGTAATTATATTAAAAATAATAACTTAAATAAATATTAAATATTAAAATAAGGTAAATGACCATAATAGCCCTATCTAGGATAGTGAGGGTGACTGTAAGCAACGTTCGAATGCGATATCCAAGCATCCAAACTCTGCCCAAGTTCGGTCAGGAAACACAATAAAGTGAGAAGGATTTCCACCATTCCAAGTCACTCATTCACTCTTCTCTCTATCTATTCTAAAGTGTTTTTCAGCGATCTAAAGCTTTCACATCTATCCTATACTACTCTTAGCCAAAGCCAATACAGTTATATTCGATCTAAAGTTTTGGTACTGAACAGTTTTATCAGAGGTATCTTCTAGAAAACATTCTAGTATTCAGAATTAGTTTATTGGAGTGGGTCGTGCGCTCATCACCGTGGCAGGATGTTATAAAGAGATGACAAATTCTCATTTAGCTTATGAATAGTAGATTAACATTGAACAAGAGTACTCGAGACTAGAGTAGTCCTCTCAGAGGGAGACCACTATACATTGCTGTGTTCACTAAGTTTGATTCGCTAATCTCATACTTACTGTACTTATTTATTGTCTCTTATATCTGCCATAATTTATAACTTCTAAAGTTTTTAAGTGGTGATTATTTCTGCTGCACGTAGACACAATCTATTCGCCCCCCCCCCCCCCTCCCCATCTAGAGGTGCTCAACGGTCCTACACTTGTAGCTAAAGATACCATGCCGAAACCATATAAAATCACCCATGAAGAAGACACCTCGACATAAGCATTGCTTTTAACAACAAACCTAATAAATAAGGTACTTTTGCTATAAACCCCCTTAATAATTGTAATTCCAAAGGAACATATAAAGTATTATTTAGCACTAATAAGTATATAACTAAAAGTTTATATACATATATAGAAATAATAACTAGTATTAGTTATTAATAAGTTGAGTTTCTGACTAAGTAACATAAATATTATTGATTAGTGTTGATAAATAAATAATATAGTTGACAAATAAATAGTTTAGAATAACTTTATATAACTTGGTGTAATGTTAAATAAATTAAACTTATATAGTTGATAATCTCTTTGGAGTTTTCCTAGGCTTTTGGACAGAACCATGGTACCCTAGTTCTCAATAGACCTTGGAGGACCAGGCAAGTATACATTGTCAAATTGTTTATAGTATTTTGCATGCTCCTTATATTTTGTTATATTCATTATATATGTTTTATGTTTCAATTATGATTATATATTGTACCTGTAAACACATAATTGAGATGTAGTTTCATTCGATGGGGAGGACAGTCACTAGATGTTTAGGTCATTCACCTCATATGTAATTATTTGAGAGATGTCCAGGAAGCGCATCCCAGGTCATAGATTATTTGATAGGTGTTTTGGATGAGCAGTACCGATTTGTTGATAGCGCTTACAAGCGTACAAGACCCCTAACCGGTCCAAGTATCGAAAGTTGTTACCAGTATACATTCTTACGGATTGTTTAGTCTGGTGCATTTTGTATTTTTTCAGTATTTCTTTCATGCATGTTTACTATTTTCAATTTGGCATGTAGATTATGCATCTTGCTACATTCTTATGGCGACCTAGTTTCCTTATAGGTTATTGCTAAGCTCGTTTTGTAGAATAGATGGATGGATGGTTGGTGATTTGCTTCTCCAGGATTTAAGTATATTTAGTTGATACCTTATTCGTATTCTTGTATTATTATATTTCATTCTCGTTTGACTAATTCGGCTTTATAGCCCAATACTGATAGACTTATGTTATTTTCTTTGAGTCCATTCGAGCACGTTTAACATGGGGTGCACACTATGATTTACATTATCTATTCTTTTTTTTGTATTCTTATGGATTGAGATATAGGTTTATTGTTAGAGTTATATAGATAGTTGGCCCAAATTAGACAACGTATATGTATTCGAGTTAGGCTGGAGTCGACTTAGTACATAGCTAGATATTGCCACGTTTCCTAGTCTCATGTATTTTGGGACAAAGGCGTGATAGCGAGAATGTGTATATTCACATCGCTAATTTTGAGCACACAAAGATGTTGTGGGAGAAGATCGGGGTAAATAAATTGTTCGTGATCCGACAAATGATGGTTCTCAAGTACAAGAATGATTCATCCATTACGTATCACTTGAGTGATTTCTAGGATGTGGTTGACCAGCTATCCTCTCTGGGAGTATAGATCGCGATGGGATATAGGGACTTTGGATGCTTCTCAATCAGAAGCACTTGTTTCAGGGATCTGAAGCAGAAGTAAAAGTAATATTACTGACAATAGTAGATACAAGAGAAGAGGCAAGTCTAAGAGTCGGTATGAGGACTCAGAGTATGATCATTTTGGCAAGAAGGGCCACATTAAGCTAAAATGTTTCTCTGAAAAGAGAGAAGAAGGGCGGCAAGAAGAAGCTAGTTGAGTACACAACATCGGTTGTATCAACACATAAGCCGATGTTATTATTGTACATGATGAGGTAAACATGAACGTCGTCTACGACAACAATTCTTGGTAGGTGGACTAAGGGTCTTTGGTGCACATATCTCACAACAGGATACTATTTACCATATATATATACAATATAAGACTTCGTAGTATTGAAGATGGACAACAAAAATCTGTCAAAAGTTGTTGTTATAGGAGGTGTGCAATTAAAGACCAAAACGGGAGCAACTCATGTGCTCAAAGGTATTTTTCATGTCCCTGTGACCCTTTGTTTCTAAATTTCCTACTTTTCCTAATTCCCAAATTTCTAATTTTATTTTATTCGGGAATTATTAGTCTTAGATGATCATGAGAAGGAAATGGTGTAGTCGTAATTATTTAAGATGGAGTGGTATCATTAGTAATTATTTGGAAGTTTATGATTATGGAATGGCAATTTATTAATAATTAGAAGTGGAGTGGCATAGTTGTAATTATTAGGAGTGGCATATTTCTAAATACGGTTGTAGGGTGGCATAATTTGTTAATTCACTAGTCATTAGCCATAAGGATTATAGTGGAAACTTTCTACATCCCCTTATTAATTGATTATGATTAGTGTTAGTTAATCCCAAAGAATATTATTAGGAATACTCTCTAGGTTCTAGAGTATTCTTAGGAATATTCACTGAAATATTTAGGAATATTCCTTGAAGCTATGTACTAATTGCATCTCGATTATTCCTAATGACTCCAAAAGTTTCTAATCCGAGTGGCCTAAATGACTGTGTCCCCATGTCTATGTTGATTCCACTAAATATTATTTTATATATATATTTTTTCTGTGTCCATTCTGACATGGACACACCCTTGTCACTCTACCCCTATCGTGCCATGTGTTCTCCGATACAGAATTACATTCAGACCCCCATTTTCTCTATATCTCGTGTCCTCAGACACGGACATATCAGTACAGACACCATATCACAAACCCTAGATCTAGCCCTACCCCTAATTCTATCGTGTCGCTATGTTTGGCCTAGTCGCACTATCGCCGGAGAACCCTGAACTCTAGTCGAGTCCATCGTCATCGTTATTTGACTAGATTCGTCGCTACCAGTCTCGAGCGCCGCCAGATACGAGGCATAGCCGACCAAATCTCGTCGTCCTTGAGATCAGCACCGCCGCTCGCCGCTGTAAGTCATCCTAGTCGCCGAGGAGCCTAAGTGAGCATGGACCCATCTCCTCCTTCTCGAACTCTTCTTCTTCTTCTCTATGTCTTCTTCTTCTCATTCCTTGTTTTAGGGTTTGGTAGAGAGTCGGCTGAGTGAGGAGTGAAGTGGAAGGAAAAAGAAAATGTAAGTAAGGGTTAAGTTTTTAAGTTGGCCATTGGGCCGGGTTTGTGTAGGATGTTATACTAGAAGAGAAGAAAAAAAGAAGAAAATAAGCATCAGTATTGGTTGGGTCGAGCCTGAGGGCTACGAGCCTGGGACAAGGAAGGAAAAGAAATAGAGAAAAAGAATTGGAAAAAAGAAAAGGGAATGGAAGAGTTTATAGGCTGGGTCTAGACCTAATAAGCCTGAGTTGGGTTGGGCTGAGCTTTTAGAGTTATTTTAGCTTACTGCTTAGTAATTAGTTAGATTACATGGTTAGTAATTTTGATATATTAGCTATTATTGTCTTAGTCATTTTTATAAATATTTATCTAAAATATTATTTTCCTAATTATTTAGTTAAATAATTAGTAATAATTATATGGTGTTGTTGATAATGTTTGGGTAGCTAAGGATTATCTAATAATTAGCTACTAGAATATTCTAGAATCCTTTAGAATATTTTCCCAAATAGGACCTAACTGTTTCTTAACCATTTATAGGTGGAATTAATAGACAATTGTGATCTTCCTGTAAAAGGTAGGTACTTGTACCTCAACTATAGTTAGCAGCTCTACATGCATGTTTATACTCACTTGCTTGACATGTTTTTATGTTTCTTGCTTTCTTGCATGTCTCTTGGGGGGAGAACGATAATGAAGCATGTAGCATACCCAGGCCTTGGACAATTACTTGAATGCTAGCATAATGCATATGATATGCCTTATATTATATTTGACTGCTAGTATAATGTACATGATATGCCTTATCCATTACATGACTTATAGCATATTATCGCATTATACCATATCCCTACTTGCTTGACTGCTAGCATATCATTGCATTATACCTTATCCCTGCTTGCTTGACTGCTAACATATCAGTTACGATATACACATATTTTACGTCTCTAGTGTATGATTTCAGGTACTTTCCAGTCTACTTGCTATTTACTTGCCTTTTCTATTTTATATACTATTGCATTATGTTGTCTAGTAGGATTGAGTTACATTATACTTTGCTTATTTCCTGACTGGATTGTTGACATATTAGACCAGGGCATGAGGATAGCATTGGATTGGATGACGATTTGTCACGACCTGCACCCTAGAGTAAGGGTACGAGAAGTGGGTACGTCTAGCCCACGCCGCAGTGTCGACGGTAGAACGCTGTCCTAGGTCAATCATCTAACAATATAAGGTACCTATACAGAATATACACTCCGAATGGAGGTGACATAGCAGAATATAGTCTCAATCACATCTAAGGTAGAAAACGATAAAATAGATAGATAGATATGAAGCATGTAGCATATAGTTAGCAGCTCTACATGCATGTTTATACTCACTTGCTTGACTTGTTTTCATGTTTCTTGCTTTCTTGCATGTCTCTTGGGGGGGAGAACGATAATGAAGCATGTAGCATACCCAGGCCTTGGACAATTACTTGAATGCTAGCATAATGCATATGATATGCCTTATATTATATTTGACTGCTAGTATAATGTACATGATATGCCTTATCCATTACATGACTTATAGCATATCATCGCATTATACCATATCCCTATATGCTTGACTGCTAGCATATCATTGCATTATACCTTATCCCTGCTTGCTTGACTACTAGCATATCAGTTACGATATACACATATTTCACGTATCTAGTGTATGATTTCAGGTACTTTCCAGTCTACTTGCTATTTACTTGCCTTTTCTATTTTATATACTATTACATTATGTTGTCTAGTAGGATTGAGTTACATTATACTTTGCTTATTTCCTGACTGGATTGTTGACATATTAGACCAGGGCATGAGGATAGCATTAGATTGGATGACGATTTGTCACGACCCGCACCCTAGAGTAAGGGTACGAGAAGTGGGTACGTCCAGCCTACGCCGCAGTGTCGACGGTAGAACGCTGTCCTAGGTCAATCATCTAACAATATAAGGTACCTATACAGAATATACACTCCGAATGGAGGTGACATAGCAGAATATAGTCTCAATCACATCTAAGGTAGAAAACGATAAGATAGATAGATAGATATGAAAGAATCCACAGAGAGGTACAACAGATAGAAGTCTAAGTGTCGAAGATATCATCAAATCCAGAAAACATCCCAAATCACAAATACAATAATCTATAGAGTAAATACAACTGAAAATGACTAATCTAAACTAATGGTGTCTCATCCACTGCTAATGGATCCTGCTGGAGATCCAGGTCACATCAATCCAATAGGGTTGTCCCATAATATGTGGTACAGGGTTCCTCATCATCCTCTGTAAAATTTTCAACAGGTCCAGTTAGGACGGGAGCGAGCATAATACATCTCATGCAAATCATAACAGGTTAGGAAATATAAACATACCAGAGAGTAAGATACATGAAACTGAAGAACAACATGATATAAAAGAGAGAGAGCTGTAAGTAAATAGCTACAATATATAGAGAACTATCAGAGACTAGTGATTCAGAGTACAAGATAAACATGTAAATAGCTGGAGGGTGATTCATGACTATACTAAAGAGGTGATTCATGACTATACTACTTTGGAATTATTCACATGTTTAGTTCTACTCTCCCACCCCAATCAATACACAAGGATCCATTCAAGTTACGTTAAGATCCATGACTACGCTACTGGCCCATAAGGGTGATTCAAGAGTGATTCATGACTAGATTCGTGAAGGCTCTATGATTCATGAGAGTACAGGAATCACAAGCTGATACATGAAGATTCATGATAATAGAAGCATGAGATACATAATGTAAGTAAAACACACGAGACATGAGTATCTGATCCTCCCGAGGGGGATAACATCTCATGAAGGGATCCATATAGTACTAATCCGTGATACCAACGTGTCAGCATCAAGTAAAGTAATCTAAAGCAGGGAATATAATCCTAAACAAGATATGAAATGATCAAAAAATGTACTCGCCTGGTATCCTGAATATCTAAAGAGAATATACTGTCTGAGGAGTGGTGTCTGGCTCCTATAGAGCAGTACAAGTCACTACATGTCCAAAATAGTAAAATAGACTGCTACAATGCATCTACATGCTGTCTAGGTCAAACTAGGCTAAAGTCAATACTTGGTCAACTCTAGTCAACCATACTAGTCAAACTAGGTCAACTAGGTCAAGTCCTAGCCCAAACAAGTCTAACAAGTCTCACTAGGCCTAACCAAGCCTAGGCTAGCACTCACACAATCACAAGGCTATGTGAACCACAATAATACATAATATAAAATAGATACTATATATAAATACATACCTTCATACATACATGCATATCCACATTACATACATATTTATATATATAGGCATATGTTACATCATGCATATTTACATAGTTCCATAGATATATACATTCATGCACATTTACATACATACTTTTATACATTATATATGTTAACATTCATTACAATGCATTATATTTTACTTATACCTTTGATTGATTGATTCATTCATATATGACATTCATTCATACATTTATACATTCATTCATTCATGTTATCACTATATACATACTTGATTCATGTATCCACACATACATACATGGATACACAACATACATGTATATATTCATACATGCTTATATTGTATGCATGTATACATACATATCAAGTATACATACATATATTGCATACATGCCTACATACATATCATATATGCATACTTGCATTCATTCATGCACCTATACATATATACATAGATGCATACATACATATTTGAATACATTATATACTTGCATACATTATATTCATATATGTATACTCTACATTATATCACATTCATTCCTGCATACATGCATACATATAATATATGCATACAAACTCATATATTTAACTCAAAATATATGTGAATACATACATTACATTACCTTAACACTTATATATATTATTCATTCATATCCCATATGCATGCATACTTCAATTCAGGCATTATATCCATTCACATATCATTAAGTTGCATACATATACTTATTTTTATTACATACATGTCATTCATGCATATTACATACTTATATGCATCTGTACATTATATACATTGTATACAACATGTAAAAATAGAAGAAGAAAAAAGGAGGAAAACTGAAATGGGAAAGGAAGGGAAGAAAAAATGTAAGAAAAAGGGAAAACATGGGACATATACATGCTTGCATCATATATTCTACATTACCATACATGCTATCATTATATATTGTATTACATTATGTATAAATTATGCATTCATATCTATCATTACATGTATACCTTGCATTCATATTTAGCATTCATTATATACTTTTGTATATCATTCTTTCATTAATGCATTTATGTATTGCTTACATACATTACATTGATTACATTCCTACATGCTTGCATTCAACCATATATATACATTAATGTAAAGAGGATGCATATCATATATATATCATTTCATTCATCTAACATATCATGCATTACATACTCTATATTCATTTAATATCCATACTATATAGGCTCATAGATTACACAAAATGTCTATATCGTATAGTCACTCTTCTACTTAAAACCAATACTGTACCAATTGGGCCTTCACTAAATTCTAGGATTAAAGTATGTGGTAGCTTTTCGTTTTAGCTTTCCGAAACTTCAAACGGATCGTATTTTCATGTCCGGAAGCTCCCGGAATCGCAAAAACACCAAAACACATTTGTCTTTCGGATAGTTGACACTCAAATAATTTTATAAAAAGTTATAGAACGATTTTGGCTTATTAAAATATATATTTGGAAAGCTAACTTCGATACGGTTCTTTAAAAAAATGGGAGATTAAACGGAGTTCTAAGCTAAAAGTTATGATATTTCTAAGTTGTTTTGGTTAATAAAAACGTGGATGAATATTATGACGAATTTGAGTTATTTTGGACAAAAGAAACACATGTAGGCCAAGATACTTGGATACCAACATAGGTATCCAAATGAAACTCATTCTAACCATCCTAACTAAGATCAATCCACTCTCTAACCATTCTAAAACTGAATTTAAATATCTATTTAAACTATTATCATACATACATGCACATGGGGTGTCCTAATTTGGGATCTATCAAGTAGGACACAAGACACATATCTAAAATCCTCAAGAGAGCTCCAAATGGCCTCAAATTTGAATCTAAAAGGGACACATGCATGAGGATGGATCATACAGATTCAAAACTAATTTATATGCAAAGGAAATCGATTTAGAGAATGGGTTTTACCTATTGGGAGTGGAATTCCAATGAAATCCTTTAGGACACGGCTAAGATACGAAGATCCCTCAAAGTGGACACTCCTCCTTGCACTTCTCCTCCAATCCTTGGTAGCACCCTTCCCTTGGAGAATAGGAATGATTGAGGGATGATTTGGTGAAGGAATGATTTGATTTGGAGATAAAATCAAAGGGAAGGCTCTCTAAAATTAGGGAAGAACAAAAGAAAAATAAAAGAGGCAAGATTGTAATGAATGAAATGAATCATTCCCCCCTAAGGGTGGCTTCCTTAAAGAGTCCATTAGGGCTAATGGGAAATATCCTAATTGCCCCTCTCTAGTCTCATATGGTTAAGTCTAGACTAGGTTCAAGTTTGGGGTCAAAGGATCTAGTTTTGAGTCTCTAACTTAACCATTATAACATGATAAAAATTAGTCTAACTAACTTAAATGTTGGGTTGGGCCATGTTTAACTTAATATTGGGTCCCATCTAGAGTTTACGCTACCCGGGTCACAATACAAGTCGGAACGAGACGAAACTCAAACCCGACTAAACAAGTCCAATAAAAATAATATTAAAAATATAAAAAAATTCCAAAATATTAAATATAAAAAATGACCAAAATTATAATACATCAATTTAAATATTATTAAAATAATCTAACATTCACCAATTAATCAAAATCCTAAATAATTCAAAATTCAGAAAATGACAAAAATACCCTCAAGCTAAAATATGGTAGTGACAAATCTACCCTCCTTAAAATAATTTCGTCCTCGAAATTAAAAGACGAAACTAACTGATGAGAAGGATAGACATACCTCAAGATCCAAAAGATATGGGTATCGCTCGCGCATCTCATCCTCCCGCTCCCAGGTAGACCCTCCTGGAGAATAATGCCTCCATGTGACGCGAACCAAGGGTATCACCTACTTTCTCAGTACCTTCTCTCGGCGATCCAGAATCTCCACTGGATGCTCTGGATAACTGAGAGTAGGTCCCACCTCAATCTCCGAATGGTCAAGTATATGGCTAGGATCAGCCACATACCGTCTCAACTGTGATACGCAGAATACGTTATGGACACCCACTAGTGTAGGTGGCAAGTCTAGCTTGTATGCCACGTCACCGACTCTCTCGCTGATCACGAAAGGTCCGATGAAGTGCGGGCTAAGCTTCCCACCTCCACCAAAATGTATGGTACCACGAGTCGGAGATATCCGCAGAAAAACCATGTTTTCGACCTAAACAAAAACAAGGTCTCTAAT
Organism: Iris pallida; assembly: GCA_029216955.1. Lineage (NCBI taxonomy): Eukaryota > Viridiplantae > Streptophyta > Magnoliopsida > Asparagales > Iridaceae > Iris > Iris pallida. Next base: position 40,462,173 of record JANAVB010023800.1, on the reverse strand, counting down.
TACTAAATAATCAAACATGATCAAACAAACAACCTACTTCTAATCCTATCTCCGATCAAACTAAGTCAAACATAGTCAATGGTCAACTACTGGTCATCAACTAGTCAATTTGTCAATATCCAAGCATTTGGTCAACAACTGGTCAACTTCTTAGGGTTTTACCTATGCTAGCTATCTAGTTGTTGGCAACTAGAAATTAGCAAAAAGGAAAAACTCTATAATAGACTAACTCTTAACTTCTTCCTATCCTATCAAGTCACGCATAACTAAATACCCATAATCTAAGCACACAAATCCCAAATACCACATATACATAAGCTCAAGAACAATAACACATTACATATATCCTAAATATATCATATATATATATATATATATATATATATATATATATATATATATATAACTGATCGTCAAAGTGTTAAAGTAGATAAACTTTTAAGGGACTGAACAAATGCTTAGAAATTAGGCTAAGGATGAATGGTCTGAAACATCCATGTAGACAAAAAGGAAAAGATGCTAAGGAGACTGAATTTATAAGGCAAAAAGGACAGGACATTAGGGTCCAACTTGTAAATTTAAGGTGAAAGGAAACCTACATGGTGTAACGCCCCAGTCCCAGAATACGTAGGATGACTAAGTACGTAGACATGCCAGCTGTATACATACGAAGTATACTCCAATATATGGAAACCTCGTATACATACATAATCTGTAATATGCAGTAGAAACCATAACGACTAATCTCATCCATAAATAAAGAAAAATAAAGAATTCATATAATCATCTATGGAAATGTATTTATACAATATGTTGGGCGGAGACAAATCCACTACCAACAAGTTAGAAAAGAATACATGGGAAATAAAATGATTTTGGCGAGCGAAGCGAAGACGATCTAAGTGCAATCATCCTCGAAGAAATAGTGACGATCATGGACACGGCTAGAACACCTGCGAAAGACAAGATCATACACCTAGCGAGATAACCAGGTCCTCAGAGAGACGTAACAAGACACATAATATCATGCCAATAACTGAATAAGTAAAGCTCAACAGAAAAGTATATGTGACTACACAAATAAAGGTCCTTAACCATTCTATGTGAAAATGTATTTTGAAGACAACATTCCATACAAGGGCTTCCGAAGCTAGAAACACGGCGCATTAGCGTTTCAACCAAGGCACTAGTGGCATCTAAAGAAAAGTAAATACACGGCCCATTAGCACTCGAGTGAGAGCTAAGGGGCATCTAGAGGAAAATAAATGCATGGCCACTAGCTCATGGGTGAGTCACTAACGACAGCTAGAGGAAAGTAAATGCACGGCACATTTGTGTTCCAACCGAGTCACTAGTGGCATCTTGAGAAAAGTAAATAAATGTACGGCTCACAAGCTCTCGGCTGAGTCACAAATGACAGCTAGAGGAAAGTAAATATGTGAAAGCCCCTGCGTCTAATAACTGTCTTCCCCTTCCCCATGCACTACTCGTGCTGAATCCACACCATGATGTCTCTAACAACTGCTAAGTCTTCTAGACAAATCTATTAGCAGTTATATCCTAACGCTGGACCTGTACGCACCGATGTAAGGTCGGTACGCAAGTTTGAATCTATATGCGACTCGCGACTTCGTGGCACACATGTGTCAAGGCCAATGAATGCGGCACAAACCAAGGGCGGTCCCTTAACTCTAGGCCAAATGCAACTAAGGTATAATAATTTGCAAGAACAATTTATATTTGCTAGAAATAAGTAAAAACATGCATGATATTGAGCAATTTAAATAAACAGTAAGGCAAGGTGCCTTGCCTGGTAGGACGCCTAGTGTGCTGTGATGATCAAGGTGGCATGAACTGCGACTTCGGTGCAACAACTATGCAAGGTGACCTCTGATGGTGGCATGGACAGTTCCATTGGGTCCAGAAGGATCAATTTAGTTAGGATCGACATAAGGTATTCAAAATTGGCAAGGAAATAAGAAAATGGGGTCATGGACATGAGGATAATCAAAGAAAACTGGCTAAATAATATATACGATTTTTGAAAGATATTTATAATACTTGAAACTAGTTTTTATGAGTCAAATTAATTATAGAAAAAAATACTTAAAGTCAAAAAAAACTGTTTTATTTTGGCCAAAACTCTAAGTTTGTCAAAAATAGAATTTCTAGAAAGAAACTAAATTTTAATTTGTCCAAAAATATTTTAAATAATTATATAAAAATCTAGGAAAATATTTTAGGGCTATTGAGTTGCCAAACATAATTTTGGAATAGGTTAAATATCTATTTATTTATTAAAACAAAATAATAACAATAATATTAATAATAATAATACTTATAGTAACATGCATACTAATAATATATGTAGTTTTTACCTTAAAAATTACACTGTAAGTAGAATAATAATAGTAATAATAATAATAATAATAATAATAATAATAATAATAACAAATTATTAAATGTGGTATTAGTAATAATATAACAAAATCAAAAAAAAGTTAATAGTAATAATATTAATAATCCTAATAATAATAATAAATAATAAAAATAATAAAAAAAAACAATGTACACTGTATGCACTCACAGCTGTAAAAAATAACTAAAAAGGAAAAAGAACTGAAGGAGGAGGAGAGAAGAGCAAGGGAGAGAGAGTGAGCGGACGGAACGGGATATCCGGCGCGGCCGCGAGAGCTCGGGCGCGACGGAGGGTTCCAACGGCGGCGACGGAGGGTGAGGCGTCGAGGGTGGAGGGTGAGGCGCACTAGGCCGGTGAGGCCAGGCGGGCGACGAGGAGGACAGGGCGGCGGGCAGCTCGGGGCTACGTCGGAGGGAGCGGGGGTGAGCGGAGAGGGAGCGCACAGGCGGGGGCTCGCCGGAGAAGATGATGGCGGTGGCGAACTACTTGGCTCGACAGATGGCTGGGTCGGGCACGGCGGACAAGTTCAGCGTGGGCATTCAAAGCTGCGGCGGGGTTCAGATTTGGGGCTAACTCGCCGAGGAAGCTTGGTACGTCGATGCCGGCGCCTTGGCTTGTTTGGGAGGCACCGATCTGGACGGTCGGTGGCGCACACGAATATTCGTACGATAGCCAGTCGTACGGCTGGAGGTAGCGCTCGCAGTCGGAGCAGTCGTCGGAACAAGGGTTTCATTAAAACTAGTGCGACCACGGTGCACAGTGAGGCAGAGGCGCGACAAGGTGGCTCATCGAGTTGGCCGAAGTGAAGGTTAGGTTTTCTTCCTGTTGTCTTTATGGGTTGGTGGTTTGGGTGTCGAGTGGTGGCGAGGCTGTGGATAGGATGGGCTGGCCATTAGCGATGGTGGCGGTGTGTTATTTCGGTGGTAGGGCAGAGACTAGCAGTGCTCCGGATGGAGGAGGTGCTGGTGGTTTATTATGGGTTGACCGGGAGAGGAGGAGGCGATGGTTTCTGGTGGAGAGCGGGGGTACGGTTACGCCTGTGGTGGCGGTGGTGTGGAGGGGTGCTTCCACCATGATGGCCGCTACGGTGGGTGGCTGGGTTATGCTCGTGATGATGATGATGGTCGTATCGGTATCCCTGGTGGCCAGAATCGGAGTGGAGGTACTGGGATTAGGCACTAGACAGGTTTGGTGCTGGTGGTGGTTACAGATGTATGCTGATGGTCGAGGCAACGGGGGTGTTGCGCTGTAGGTAGTGGGTTGGATCGGCCACTAGCCGGGGTGGCGAAGGTGGTGATGATGGGTGATGGTGGTGGCTAGGTTTAGGGATTAATTGTGTCGGGGATGTGTCCGACACAGAAGAGTTAAATAATGTATTTGTAAAGATGGAATAAAAATTTGGACGAGGAACACGGACACGATGCACGCACGTTTGGTTGTGGAATTTGGAGTTGGAATTTTATGGATGAGTACCTCTCCTTTTATAGGAGGTAGGAATTCCCAGTTGGATAAGGATTAGGATTTATTTAAACCCAATTTAGCTAATTCAATTATTAAATTAAAATCAATAAAATCAATCTAAATCCAAATTTAATTCCCATTTAAATCTAGGTAATCTAAACTCAATTTAAATATAAATTCTATCTTTAATTTAAACTATTTAAATCAAATCCAATAAATCTAACCACAATTTAAAGTTTAATAATTAAACTAAAATATCTTTTTATAATTAATTAAAAATAATTTTGAAAATAAATAAATATTCTTAAATATTTTCTTGAATAATAAAATATCTATATTAATAAATTTCAAAAATGGAATTATATATAAATTCAAATTAATGTACCTCATATGCAAGGAATATTTGCATAAAATAGTTTCCTAAATTACCACTATTAAAATAAATTAAATAATAAGTTTTGGCAACCTTGGTAGATACTTTTCACAACTAATTATTAAAAATAATTATTATATATATATTATTTTGAAGCCATCACTGATAATAAAATAAAAAAAACCATTTATAAAAAAAAACATATGTATCTCGTCCATATTCGCACTCGACGAGTTAATAAGAAAAACGTAAATTCCCGTGCGACGTACAATACGACTATGCGACGTCTAAAAAAATAAAAAAAATCAGTACTAAAAATATAGTAGAAATTTAGGGGTTTTACATCAGGGGTTTTACATCATACCCAACGTAAAAGAATTTCGTCCTCGAAATTAAGAATTAGTAGGGGGTGAGAAGACACAAGGGGTATCGATGGGGAATAATCAATTATAATATTCAACAAAATCATGCCGTAAAAGATCATGATCTAGATCATAGAAAATAATACAGGTACGGTCGTAGATAATGAATGAGGGTCATGAGTTTAAAGCAACAATTGAAAATTAAGGGTTAAAGTTAGTTATGATAACAAGGAAAGGAGTAATATGGTATCAAAATGAGAGACCTAAAAGATAGGTTTTGAGAGTAGGTTGAGGGCACGATTTAGAGAATAAATTAGATTCACTCCTAATTTAAGTGATTAGGAGGTCGTGATAGTAAATATAGGGCCGAGGGAAAGAACGAGCGGTTTAGGACGAAGGTTATAGTAACATTGAACGGTAATGGTCATGAGTGAAAGGATAGCTAGAGGAAATTCAAGTACAGTGCTTTCGTCCTCCTAAAATAGATGAAGGCGAAAGTGATAAAGGGTTCGAAGAAGAGATTCGAATTTGAATACAAATACGTAGTTCAAAGGAGACCGAATAATTCAAAAAGAATTGCCAAGGCAATAGTGGATAAGATTCTAAGGGTAAGTTTAACTATATCTCAACCACATAGGATAATCGTGTGAAATGCGAACCAAAGTGCACTAGGTTGATCAGACCATTATGCACCGGTTCTGAGTAGACAATATGTTAGTGGGGGCCCCCAAAAAAATATATGTCTTTGAACAAGCTTGCAAAAATTAGTCTATTTAGCAGCATTAGTCACGATGGTAAAAACATAGGCACGAGAGCGTAAGAGTGAAAGAATGTAGAATTAGTTCAGCTCCTTAAGAATCTAAGTCTTGTCATGTGATTGTTCCTACACATTCATCCTACTGTCTTTTGTCTAAGGCTTGGTGTGCTAGATGAGTTAGGTGTCCTATAAAGGCTATAGTCTAAGTAATCATGTTAATATGGTTCACAAGAAAAAAGAAATGTTAGGTCGTGAGGTGTCTACTTAACTTACAAGAGTTATATTATTGGTGTGATGGAACAATTGGTCATGTCTACCTAATATAGATTACCTCCCTAACAACTATTAAGCACGAAAGAAGGATAAGAATCACCAGTAGAGGGAAGCAAGCAAGATGCAAATCAAGGGAGTCAAATTAGAATCGAAGAGGTCAATTATGTGGATGAGATCTTAGACTCTAATCCTATTCGCAGGCTTGCTTGGTAGGGTAAAGTAACCAAACAATTTATCTTGACTTGCATGGGCCACCACAAAAACATGTAACGTCCTAGTCCCAGAATACGTAGGACTAAGTACGTAGACATGCCAGTTGTATACATACGAAGTATACTCCAATATATGGAAACCTCGTATGCATACATAAGCTGTAATATGCAGTAGAAACCATAACGACTAATCTCATCCATAAAATAAAGAAAAATAAAGAATTCATATAATCATCTATGGAAATATATTTGTACAATATGTTGGGCGGAGACAAATCCACTACCAACAAGTAAGGAAAGAATACATGGGAAATGAAATGATTTTGGCGAGCGAAGTGAAGACGATCTAAGTGCAATCAACCTCGAAAAAATAGTGACGATCGTGGCCACGACTAGAACACCTACGAAAGACAAGAGCACACATCTAGCAAGATAACCAGGTCCTCAGAGGGACGTAACAAGACACATAATATCATGCCAATAACTGAATAAATAAAGCTCAACAAAAAAATATATGTGACTACACAAATAAAGGTCCTTAACCATTCTATGTGAAAATACATTTTGAAGACAACGTTCAACACGAGGGTTTCCGAAGCTAGAAATACGGCGCGTTAGCGTTTCAACCAAGGCAATAGTAGCATCTAGAGAAAAGTAAATACACGGCCCATTAGCACTCGAGTGAGAGCTAAGGGGCATCTAGAGGAAAATAAATGCATGGCCAATAAATGCACGGCCACTAGCTCTTGGGTGAGTCACTAACGGCAGCTAGAGGAAAGTAAATGCACGGCACATTTATGTTTCAACCGAGTCACTAGTTGCATCTTGAGAAAAGTAAATAAATACACGGCTCACTAGCTCTCGGCTGAGTCACAAATGGCAGCTAGAGGAAAGTAAATGTGTGAAAGTCCATGCGCCTAATAACTGTCTTCCCCTTCCCCATGTACTACTCGTGCTGAATCTACACCACGATGTCTCTAACAACTGCTAAGTCTTCTAGACAAATCTATTAGCAGTTATATCCTAACGCTCGTCCTGTACGTACCGATGTACGGTCGGTATGCAAGTCCGAATCTATATGCGACTCGCGACTTCGTGGCACACATGTGTCGAGGCCAATGAATGCGGCACAAACCAAGGGCGGTCCCTCCAAATGCAACTAAAATATAATAATTTGCAAGAATAATTTATATTTGCTAGAAATAAGTAAAAACATGCATGATATTGAGCAATTTAAATAAACAGTAAGGCAAGGTGCCTTGCCTGGTAGGACGCCTGGTGTGCTGCGATGATCAAGGTGGCACGAACTACGACTTCGGTGCAACAACTATACAAGGTGACCTCTGACGGTGGCATGGATAGTTCCATTGGGTCCAGAAGGATCAATTTAGTTAGGGTCGGCATAAGGTATTCAAAATTGGCAAGGAAATAAGAAAATGGGGTCATTGACAGGAGGATAATCAAAGAAAATTGGCTAAATAATATATACAATTTTTTAAAAATATTTATAATACTTGAAAACTAGTTTTTATGAGTCAAAATAATTATAGAAAAAATATACTTAAAGTCAAAAAAAATTATTTTATTTTGGCCAAAACTCTAAGTTTGTCAAAAATAGAATTTCTAGGAAGAAACTAAATTTTTATTTGTCCAAAAATATTTTAAATAATTATATAAAAATCTAGGAAAATATTTTAGGTCTACTGAGTTGCCAAACATAATTTTGGAATAGTTTAAATATCTATTTATTTAATAAAACAAAATAATAACAATAATATTAATAATAATAATACTTATAGTAACATGCATACTAATAATATATGTAGTTTTTACCTTAAAAATTACACTGTAAGTAGAATGATAATAATAATAATAATAATAATATTAATAATAATAATAATAACAACAACAAATTATTAAATATGGTGTTAGTAATAATATAACAAAATCAAAAATGTTAATAGTAATAATATTAATAATCCTAATAATAATAATAAATAATAAATAAAATAATAATAAAAACAATGTACACTATATGCACTCACAGCTGTAAAAAATAACTAAAAAGGAAAAAGAACTGAAGGAGGAGGAGAGAAGAGCAAGGGAGAGAGAGTGAGCGGACGAAGCGGAAGATCCGACGCGGCCGCGAGAGCTCGGGCGCGGCGGAGGGTTCCAACGGCGGCGGCGGAGGGTGAGGCACCGAGGGCGGATGGTGAGGCGCGCTAGGCCGGTGAGGCCAGGCGGGCGACGAGGAGGACAGGGCGGCGGGCGCCTCGGGGCTACGGCGGAGGGAGCGGGGGTGAGCAAAAAGGGAGCGCTCAGGCGGGGGCTCGCAGGAGAAGATGATGGCGGTGGCGAACTACTTGGCTCGACGGATGGCTGGGTCGGGCACGGCGGACAAGTTCAGCGTAGGCATTCAAAGCTGCGGCGGGGTTCAGATTTGGGGCTAACTCGTCGAAAAAGCTTGGTACGTCGACGCCGGCACCTCGGCTTGTTTGGGAGGCACCAATCTGGACGGTCGGTGGCGCATACGAAGATTCGCACGATAGCCAGTCATGCGGCTGGAGGTAGCGCTCGCGGTCGGAGTAGACGTCAGAACAGGGGTTTTATTGAAACTCGTGCGGCCACGGTGCACAGTGAGGCAGAGGCGCGGCAAGGTGGCTCATCGAGTTGGCCGGAGTGAAGGTTAGGTTTTTTTCCTGTTGTCTTTATGGGTTGGTGGTTTGGGTGTCGAGTAGTGGCGAGGCTGTGGATAGGAGGGACTGGCCATTAGCGATGGTGGCGGTGATGGTATTTCAGTGGTAGGACAGAGACTAGCCGTGCTCCGGATGGAGGAGGTGCTGGTGGTTTATTATGGGTTGACCGGGAGAGGAGGAGGCGATGGTGGGGTTCTGGTGGAGAGCGGGGGTACGGTTGCGCCTGTGGTGGCAGTGGTGTAGAGGAGTGCTTCCACCATGATGGACGCTACGGTGGGTGGCTGGGTTATGCTCGTGATGATGATGATGGTCGTATCGGTATCCCGGGTGGCCAGAATCGGAGTGGAGGTGCTGGGATTAGGCACTGGACAGGTTTGGTGCTGGTGGTGGTTATGGACGTATGGTGATGGTCGAGGCAACGGGGTTGTTGCGCTGTAGGTAGTGGGATGGATCGGCCACTGGCCGGGGTGGCGAAGGTGGTGATGATGGGTGATGGTGGTGGCTAGGTTTAGGGATTAATTGTGTCGGGGATGTGTCTGACACAGAAGAGTTAAATAATGTATTTGTAAAGATGGAATAAGAATTTGGACGGAGAACATGGACACGATGTACGCACGTTTGGTTGTGGAATTTGGAGTTGAAATTTTATGGATGCGTACCTCTCCTTTTATAGGAGGTGGGAATTCCCAGTTGGATATGGATTAGGATTTATTTAAACCCAATTTAGCTAATTCAATTATTAAATTAAAATCAATAAAATCAATCTAAATCCAAATTTAATTCCCATTTAAATCTAGGTAATCTAAACTCAATTTAAATATAAATTCTATCTTTAATTTAAACTATTTAAATCAAATCCAATAAATCTAACCATAATTTAAAGTTTAATAATTAAACTAAAATATCTTTTTATAATTAATTAAAATAATTTTGAAAATAAATAAATATTCTTAAATATCTTTTTGAATAATAAAATAATTATATTAATAAATTTTGAAAATAGAATTATATATAAATTCAAATTAATGTACCTCATATGCAAGGAATATTTGCATAAAATAGTTTCCTAAATTACCACTATTAAAATAAATTAAATAACAAGTTTTGGCAACCTTGGTAGATACTTTTCACAACTAATTAATAAAAATAATTATTATATATATTATTTTGAAGCCATCACTGGTAATAAAATAAAAAAAACCATTTATCAAAAAAATATATGTACCTCGTCCATATTCGCACTCAACGAGTAAATACAAAAAACGTAAATTCTCGTGCGACGTACAATACGACTATGCGACGTATAAAAAAAAAATCAGTACTAAAAATATAGTAGAAATTTATGGGTTTTACACATGGTGACTGAAACATGCCTTTAGATCAAACCTGGCCTCTCCTCTCTATCTGGGCTGAACACCTACTAAACTATATGCAGGATAGTGGTCTAAAAAAATGAACCAAACTGGTGTGCAGGGAATGCAATCGACAGTATACTGCAAATGAGTGCAGGCTACATAACAAATCAAAATGCATTACATATATACAAGCTATATATATATATTTAACCTTCATCACCCCAACTCTACTCAAAGTCTAATAACACACACTCCCTACCACATGCCTATCACTCCAATGAAGGGGTCAGATACTGTAGGGTGTATTAGGACCGAACAGTGGTATAGCTTGGCTGCACATGAAGATGCAGAACAATCATATGTAGGACAATGATATGTAGGACACATACATATGGAAAATTGAACTAATGCTCAGATAGAGGCTCTTTAAAGACTGAACCATCACTGAAAGGGGTTTGGACATGTATCTGGACAGATAGGCTAAGCAGGTATCATCTGTATCTAAGAATGAATGAGGAAGAACATAAATGATCAAAGAATAACTCTTATTAAAAACCCACATTATATCCCTAAAGTATACAACTATCCTAAATGGACTGAACAACCATGCCCAAGAAAAGTTTAAACTCCACTATAGGGCAGGTACTGCAGGTTAAAATGAAGGGTATTGCAAGGCTATCAATAAAGTAAAATGCTAAGAGATGCAGTATGTCACCATGTATAGAAGGTAAGGATGAGTGCAGACCTCTAATATGCATGATACCAACTCTCCAGATATACAGAATACGATAAGGGGTTGATGGTTATATTGGTGAGTCAATAATTAGGGTCTGAACAATGGTCATGTGAAATCTATGATGCAACATGGTAGGTAATGAAATGGTGAGTGCAGTGAACAACTTGTACAAGTCTGAACCAAGGGAACAAGGTCTCTAATGAAGGGTCTGCATACTGCCTATAAAGGTTGATCAAACATGACTGAACTCAACACAAAGGGGACTTAACTAAAAATAGAAAACTTGACCAAATATAGGCTAAACAACATGTTAATACCCTATACAACAATAACCTATAGATACCAACCAAACCCCTATCCCATATGCTAATATCATCTGTAACCTATCTATATATATAGACCTCTTAGTCTTAAGTGAAACTATAACTACACTCAAGGACAGGCTCTAGTCATGGGTGCCCTACTGGAAAGGATAAGGGAAAAATAATAATAAGTCTCCCATGGATAAAGTTGAGAGAATATTCGGTGACCTACTATGACGTGGCAGATGCGCACTGCAACCATTTATCTGAATCATAAAAACTGTGGGTTTACTGCAGCCAGCCGCGCACTAGCGAGGCTTGGACTTTAAGTTAAAGTGATTTCAGGTACGTATAGGTTTTCGGATACTATGTCCTATATGCATCATGTTTTGGTCACCTGAGTTGTTCAATCAATATCATTTTGAAAAATGGATAAAATTGAGAGACTATTTGGTACGTATCATTCTTTGAGTAATGGAGCCAAGAGTTCACTGCAGCCTGATGTACACTGGCGGGACATGAAATCTAGGTAAAGTGATTTTGAATATTCATGGTTTTTGGATACTATTTAACCTATATCCATATCCTAGATATACATTGTTTGACCTCTTATCACCATTGAGAAACCAAACCATAATTATTTTGATCTGGTTTATTTTGTCCTAACTTAAAGATTGTGTTCCTTACAACTCTCAAAAAACACTTCTAATACCATAGCCAATAGGAATAAGGATTCCTATAGAATTTCTACTTGATTATCCCCAAAGTTTATTGGGACCATTTCAAATAACTATTGTTCCAATCTCTTTCATGATTCAACTCTAGTCTTTTTATCATCATACATGTATAGATGTGTTACATAAATAGTGGATATGCATATCTATCAATAGATTTTATATATATATATATATATATATATATATATATATATATACACACACACACACACACACCCCCTCACACACACACACACACACACATAATTTAACTTTTTTCTAACCTTGCAGAATGGTAATCGTGGCCGACTCCCCTCGCTGCCTTGTGGTGGCTACTAGTGCCCCCCAGCCCCATCCGCCCCACTTAGCCGCCCATGCTCATCTTCCATCCCTTCCACTTCCCTTCTATCGATCCTTTACACCTCCTCTACCGACCCTCAGTTAACCCTCCGCCAGCCCTCCTTCCCCCTATTAAGTACAGCACCGCCCGCTCTCTCATCCCTCCGCACCCACCCACACACCACCTTTCCACTCACATCCCTCCACCCTCTGCTCAGCCACTGGCCACCACCTTCGTTCATCCCTTCACCTCAAGCCTCTTGTCACTGGCCAGCCGCTCCCTAACTCCACCCATTTTTCAGTCTAACCCATTCGCCAAACATTTGTCCTCCCATCCTCATGACCTCCTAGCTCCCCCATTCTTCCCTCACCCAGATTCTTTCCTCTAGACGATCCAGCAGGGCCAGCTTTTCGTCTTTCGTACGGCTCTCCTACACCTCGCAGGGACGGTGATGGTCGGAGTCATCGACTCGCGCCATCTCCTTCTGGGACCCTTCCTAGAAAGAGATTTCCTCCGCTTGAGATCGAAGAATGCTTGGTTTGTGGCCAACGCCCCCATACAGGTCTTTCTTTGGGCCCGTAATTTCTCTCCGACGATTGAATCTCCTAGTTCTCCAGTCCGGCTGTCCCTTCCTGGTCTCCCGTAACATCTTTTTGCTCCTGCCTTAGTTTTTACTTTGGTTAGCTACCTGGGCAACCACCTTTAGGTTGACTCTGCCACTGCTCTCGACACCAGACCCAACCGAGCCAGAGCTCTCGAGCTTAATATTAGCAAACCTCTACCTTCCTCTCTTCGGTTGATTCTTTCGAATGGGAACAACAGCTGACAACCCATAGATTATGAAAGCTATCCGAGTACTATAGCTTTGCTTTCGTTAAGGCCATTCCCAAGTTCGCTACAAATACTCCCAACAACCCGTCGAAGCCCCGATTACACTCAACTCCATAGAAACTTCCTCTTAAGCTATCACTCATGGAAAAACCTTTACTGCTCCCCCTCAGCTCCCACTTTGGGTAAAAAAGACACAGAAGAAAGCCTCCCAAGCAATCTTGTCCCCTCCCCCCGCTTACTCCCGTCAGTTCTCTCCTCACCAGCGTCCCATACATACATTCCACCACCGCCTGTCAGATCCCAGCTATTCTCAGCAGCCCCCTCCCAACCCACATCCATCCACTGATCCCTTCACCACACCAGACCCCCTTTCCGTCTTGATAGCCTCCAGCAAATCGCTCACTCCCAATCAACACAATTACCAGGTACCTTTCACCCAAGCCTCCAACCTCCTCACTCCCTTCTCTCCCCTCTCCCTCCGCTTAGTTCTTCGTTAGGCCATCCCAGCACCCCTAAATCTCACTCAGACATCGCCCATCAATATCTGCTCTTTACCTTGACCTCAAAGAATCTCCTCTTATTTGGTGGCACATACAAGTCAGTCTTCGTAAATTGTGCGAACTTGTGGTCGTACCTATATTAGTTGTACTACTGTAAGCCTACGACTAGGAAGTGCTCATTCATAATTAGGATTGAATTAATTTTTAGGAGAATGACTAGGACTATGAGTCCCTTATGCAAATTAACTGTTTGGTAGTTAAGATTACCACATAGGTCATGTGATTTAGGAATAGGTTTATTGAATCCTAAACCCTATTACATAACTTGAGGAATTTTCCTAGAAGGATGTACCATTGTGATTTGACACAATGGTAGGATCCAAGGTGGGTAGACTATTCGCTTGGTAATTTAGGACTTCCTATGATTCAATCCTTAACATTGATAAATTATTCGAGTTATCTTTCCTGCCTAAGACGTATCACTTATTTGTTTTCATAAGTAATTATTCAATATACTATTTCCACCCATTGACTTTTGAGCCTAACATGACCCAATTATACATCTAGTAATTCTGAGTCAGTTTCTTTCATATTTGTCCCTCTATCCTTGAGTATGAGAGATATAGAAATTTAAAATTTTTACTTCTCGTCTTCGGTCATTTTTTTAGTCGATCGTTTAATTTTCAAAATTGATACCTAATCGATCATCTGATTTTCAAAATTGATACTGTCACTCCAAGGACAGATACTTACATTTTCTATCATGATAACCTTGTTTGAATTTCTAGACCTCCTTTGAAATTCTTAGGATATAGTTGGAATGATTTTGATGACTTATAATGGCAAGGCACCATCGCACTGTCACCATTTAATTGAGCTATGGAGACTGTGGGGTTCACTGCAGCCAGCAGCGCATTGGCGAGGTACGACCCATAAAGTTGATATTATTTCAAGTAAACGTAGGTTATCAAATATTATTAAAACTATGTCTTAGTTGTCCTCTTTTGATCTTAGTTATCGTTATGTCAATATTAGATAGAGTTAATAAAATATTCGATATTATATCATATTTAAGTCACAAAACCAAGGGTTTACTACAGCCAGGTGTACAATGGCGAGACATAAATTATCGGTAAAATGACTTCAGACATGATTACAATTTTCGGATACTATAGAGGTTAGAAAAATGACCTGTATGTCCCATTGATTCAAAGCCAATACTAGTGAAAATTTTATAAGTTGGGTAGCATGCCTCTGATCCTAGCATCCCATTGTCCTTATGACCTATTAACGACGTAATTGACTCACAATAATTGGTTTACCTAGACTATAGAGTTTAGAGGTCCCTAACCCATTGGTCGACCAAGGCCATAGACAAAAAGACTAGTAGGAAAACTATAGAGGCACCAACACCGGACGAGTCTTAGATTTTGATGAACTTGAACTACTTGTGCCTTATTTCAATCATAAATCTCGCATACATATATTTTTGGAATACCTTGACTAATGTTGTAATGCTCAGTCGCAAAATACATAGGACTAAGTACGTAGACATGTCAGTCGTATAATAAATATACTTATGTTATAAATGCAGTAAACCATGACAACTAAATCTCATCCAAAAAATAAAGAATAATGATCTCATAAATCAACTATAAATTGTCATTATACAAGTTGTTGGGCGGAGACAAATACACTACCAACTAGTTTGTATGAGAAGAAATATATAAATAACAGATAAAATTGTCAAGTGAAGCAAAGACGATCCCAAAAGCAATCATCTTCGAAGAAATAGAGAAGATCACGGCCTCGACTAGAGCACCTACAAAAAGTCTCAAAATCACACACTTGGAGAATTCACCAGTTCCTCAGCGGGACATAACAAGATACAGGAAGAACATGCCATATAAACTGAATATAAAATATGCCATAACGTCACATGTAAAAGTAAAGTGTCCCAACCATAACATGGCCCAATATCCCATCTTCGAAACTGTGGACTACCCCTACAACTAAACAAGGATAAGGGATAGCACACTATTCCATAATGTGGCACTATCCCATGCTATGACTAGGACGGAGTGTGACATGACATTGACTAAGGTTACCTAACCATTCTAATTTGCAATTTAGAAGACATCTCAATGTATGGGCAGGTAAAGGCTGACTCCCCCATGACTAGCTCGCAACTTATAATACACACACGTCTAGTACCAATACTATCAGCCGGCATAACTCGAGGCTAGCGACACACGTGATCCATCAGTCCACAAAGCTAGAGGCTACTGACCATCGTGATACGACCACCATAGTATGTAGTTACTATGGCATTTGGATTTGGGTAGCCATATATTTAACTGTCATCTCCCACCCGAATGTCACTGCCCATGTCGTATTTACGACTTGTCTAGTTTGTAACTGTATGAGTCTCTAACACCCTAGTCATAACAGTTACGTTCTAGCTATCATTATGTGTAACGATGGTACATTGAATACGCGAGACTATGTCCTATATGAGACTCCTAATATTGGGGCACATGCAACCTAGAAGGTAGTCCGCTAAGACTAGGTCTATATGCATATTAAAAGACAAGAAGGAAATAACACTTGCATGATAATAACTGAAAGCACAATAAAGTAAACTATAAACAACAAATCATAGATGCAACTAGATGAACTGAAATTAAACAGACGGTAAATATTCAGTAACTAAATAAATAAAGATGCAACTAATTATAAGCAGTAAATAAGACAAGGTATATTGCCGGGTGTGTCGTCTGGTGTGGTGCAATGATCTGACAAGTCCCAAATTGTTCAGTAGCCATAGCCGATAATTCGTCAGAAGATAGGAACGAATGTTAGTCACAATTAGTCACGATCAACTACGACAATTGAGGCAAAATTTGGAGTAAAAGATACTAATATTATTTTAAAAAATTATTTATAGTACTTGAAACTATATTTACTACAAATGTTTTTTTGATAATTACTAGAAAATATGGAAAATCAATTTAGGCTAAGATTCTAAGTTTTCAATTTTTTTGGTAAAACTATATTTCATTTGCTAAAATATTTCATAAATATTTAAATAATACTAGAAAATTAATTTATAATTTGGAAGCTACATGTTGTGGGTCAAAATATTTTTAGATAAATAATTAATAATCTAGGAAAAATTATTTAATGCATATCTATTTTAATAACTATATAAATAATACAAAAAGTATTACTAATAATTTGTAAACATACACATAAATATATACATCTATTCTACTATATAATAGGAAAACTTAGATGGTGAAACTTTTGAATTCCAAAAATACCCTTACATACTTATACTAATTAAAAATAGTTCATTAATCTATTCTAATATATAATAGGAAAACTTAGATGGTGAAACTTTTGAATTTCGAAAATACCCTTGCATACTTATACTAATTAAAAATAGTTCATTAATTTTAATAAGGACAACTTAGTAATTAGGAAGACTACCCTTTGGTCTTCCTAAAGAGTCTTCCTAAACTAATTAAAAAATGTTAAAATACGTGCAAGGCACGTGCATATATGCTAGTTACTAATAATACACTAATACTATACTTTACCTACAGCTATATTCTGCTGACTTGATGGAATTATTATTATTAAAAACCAAAGTATTATCCTCACTCTGCCCCTCGATTACTGTTTTTCTAGTGACAAAACAAATTAATAGTCTTCAAGAGAATACTGAGGAGAAAGGAAAGCAAACCGAGAGCAGTTGGGAAAAAGGAGTGAGGGAGAACGGGGACTTGGGGAACTCACTGGAGACTCCACGACGAGGCACTCCGGTTGTTCCGGCGGAATGGGGGAAAGTCTAGGGCCGAGGAGTCGCCAGGACGCGGTAGAGTAGAGCGGGTCATAGATGAGACGGAGGAAGACGAAGGGGCTCGGTGGCATGCGGGTTCGGTTGGGATGGCGCACCAGTACACCGTTGCTTACACCGAGGTGCGGAGGTGGCACTCTATTATGTAGAGGCGGTGGAACTCGTCGGCGACCGCTGTGGGGTGTCACAGATGCCGGGGCGATCGATATCGGCACTGCTCGATCGAACAGGTGAGTATTAGTGTTTTATTATTATTTTTTTACTTTTTTTATTTTCTGGTATTTGTGGTGTGGATGATTTTGGGGCGGCTGCGGTTGGTGGTGGTGATTGTGTTTAGTGGTTCGGATGTTGACGGCGGAGAGGTGGGCTACGGTGGTGGTAGTTGCCGGTTGCTGGCGTGGTGCTGGTTGTAGCGGGGATGCTGGTGGTTTTGGTTGCTGCCCTTGGTGGCGACGACGGGTTGCCTTAGGAGGAGGCGAGATGATGATGATTTATCGGGGTTGGTTTAGGGGGTGTGGTCGTTCGTTAGTGGTGCTGCCCCGACGGAGTTGGCCGGTGAGATTTGCTAGGGGCGGTGGTGATAGGTGGTACAGGAAGTGGTGGTGTTGGTAGGCGTATAGGAAGTCGGGCTGTGGAGGAATAACATCGGCGAGGGTTGTCTCCAATAAGGAGGACTGTGACGGTGATAGTGGCCGGAGGAGTCGGGTGGAAGCTGTTGTGGTGGCGATATGCGGCGGCTGACAGAACATGGGTTAGGGTTAGGATTTGATTGTGTCGGGGTTGTGTTCGACACGAGAGAATTATGTATATGTATAAATAATTTTATTGGAAAGACACCCGGGCTCGGACCCGAGGCCTTCACGGCTGACATGATGGAGTTTGGACACGGACATGATGCACGGACACTTGTGGTAGAGAGTTTAGGTTGTGAAATTTTTATGAAAAAAGAGCAAGGTGCCTCTCCTTATATAAGTGGTGGTGCTCCTAGTTGGATAAGAACTGGTAGTAGTTTAAACCCCGATGGATAATTCCATCTTTTAATTTAGCTCGATCTAAAACAATTTCAATCAAATCGAATTTCAAATTAAATCCAGATAAATCTAATCCTTAATCTAAAACTATTTAAAAATCAAATTTAATAGATCAAATCTTTATTTAAGTTACCATAAATAATTTAGCATTAAATCAACAATTTCAAATTATCTTTAAATAATGAATAAAAATAATAAATAAATAATTTTGAAAATCATAGTAAATATTTAAATATTTGAAATACCTTTTTGCAATGAATAAAATAATTTTGATAAATTTTTGAAAACTAAAATATACATGAAAATAAATTTCATTTACCTCTCAAATAGAATATTTACATAAAACATAGTTTTTCTAAATTTTTACTTGTACAATAAAATAGCTAGCCTTTTTATAATAACAATTAAAGTTTGCCAATCACGACGTGACACAATACATCAAAATGTTTACTTTATACTATTTTAAAAATATACTTATTTTCTATATGGAGTAAATCTCGTAATAAAACTTTTGAAAAAAAAAATAATATACTTCGCATATACGTCTTCGCACTTAACGTACGAATACCAAAAATATCAAATAAATAAATATTTAAAATTATTGTAAAAATTTAGGGGATTTACATCCTATCCAACTTACAAAAATTTTGTCCTCAAAATTTAGGAATAGCTAGGGTAGGTAGGGCAGAAGAGATAGACAGACTTTATTGGTGGGAAATCATGATCAATTTATTTGGCGGGAAATTGGCATACAAGCACATTTGGAATAATCGTAATTTAGATAACTAGAAAATAAAGGTACGACATTGTATAGATGATTGCGAGCATGACAAACCATCAGTGTATAATTTGATTCATCACTACCATCGATCTTTAAATGTGTGCCCCCAAAATACGTTATGAACTTTCTCGACCAAATTTGGGATCAATAACTCAGTACTTGAGTCGTGCTTAATATCGTCATGTTCTTTGAATCATCGCTACTTTCTAATTGATTTCTCCTCGAACTTCATCACAAAAGTTTATTTCCTGGCAACCCATATTCTTTTTCTTGGGTCTTATTGAATAGCTATTCCAAGAATCTAACTCACAAAAAAATTGATTCCTTGAAACATATTCGCAAATTTGATATCTCATAATAGAATTTTCAACAGTCCCAAAACTTTGAATTAAATCTCCAATATTTTGTTCAACCAAATTTCGTCCTTCATAATCTTCTTGAAGTTGAAATCCAAAAATCTTTAATTTATGAAGGTGAAAATCAACTCATCTTAACTTCATATCTATAATCTCCATAGAAATTTAATCCCTTAAGGCATCAAGAATAAAATTTTCCATCTTCGATAATGGATAAACCTCGAAATCCAAATACAGTATTTTATTACTATAAAAACGATTTCCCCAAAAATTGTATTATCTCAAATTTTTTTTTGCTCGAGACGTTTATCCATCTTTGATCAAATAAGACACAGTTCTCGCATTCCTTACTTCATGTAGTAAGTTCTACCACACATTTCAATTTATGACCACTTTTATATAGACCTTGTAATCGGATAATCATCATAATCAAATATACTATTAACCTCCTCTATGAATTTTCTAATCTAGTCATGTATAACTGAAGTGTGTCATGATCCTTATCCTTGCACAAGGGTCATATAAGAGTTAAGGTTCGCATGAATCATGGAGGAGTTTTAATTAAAAAAATCTTCAAAGAGGGAAGCAAAACAATTGGGAAAAAAATATGGTTAAGTTTAACGGCCGTGGTAGGGTTTGGATAATGAATGAGGGCCGCTAGTTAATGCACAAAAAATAAAATGATAAGTGTTAAGTAATCAAGATAAAACAAAAAATAAGGAATATTAAGGAACCAAGTAGATCAAGCTAAAATAGTTTAGAGACTCGAAAGATGCGATGGTATATATATATATATATATATATATATATATATATTCAAATCCCAACTAAACTTCCACATTCTCTAGTCGGAAACCCTTAGCATATCCAAAACAAAAGTTTAATATCATCAATCCAAACTTTAACTCAAAATTGAAATAATATATCACCTGTCATTCATTTGACAAAAATTTTAAAAAAAAACTTACGATTTTTCTCAAATCGATTTCATATTCCAATGATCATAGAAATAAAAAACAATTTGTTTTTTTTCTTCAATCCTTTATAGATTCCATCGATCCTCTTGTGTATATCACCTAGTAGTCCAAAAATAAAATTCTAACCATATTTCGAAGTTGGTAATATCGCTACTACCCAACTTAGAAATAAGTAATCCTTTAAGATCATACTTTTTAGGAAAAATAGGGTTCCTCAATCCTTGTAGTATATGATGCCTTTATAACTCAATAGGACTTCTAATGCATACTACTTGCCATGTGTTTGACCTAAGAGTATATACTAGTGTTGTTATCTTGCTGGCCACTTATAAAGCACGAAGTTACGAATTCACGGTAGGAAAGACTCAAGCAAGATGCAAATAAGTGAAGTCGAACGAGAGTTCAAAATTTAGAGTCAAGGAAGGAGATCAAGTAGGTGGATGAGATTCCTAGACTCTAATCCTGTATGCAGGCCCATTCGGTGCAATAACGTAACCAAAACGGCTAACTCGATCTGTATGGGCCACCACAAAAAATGTAACGCCCCAGTCCCAAAATACGTAGGACTAGGTACGTAGACATGCCAGCCGCATAACAAATATATGTAAGCTGTAAAATACAGTAAACCATGACAACTAAATTTTATCTACAAAAATAAAGAATAATGGTCTCATAAATCAACTATAAATTATCATTATAAAAGTTGTTGGGCGGAGACAAATCCACTACCAACTAGTTTACATGAGAAGAAATACATAAACAACGTAAGAAATTGTCAAGCGAAGCAAAGACGATCCCAAAAGCAATCATCTTCGAAGGAATAGAGAAGATCACGGCCTTGGCTAGAGCATCTGTGGAAAGTCACAAAAGCACACACCTGATGAATTCACCAGGTCCTCAGCGGGACATAACAAGATATAGGAAGAACATGCCATATAAACTGAATATAAAATATGCAATAAAGTCACAAGTAAAAGTAAAGTGTCCCAACCATAACATGGCCCAATATCTCATAATCGAAACAGTGGACTTCCCCTACAACCAAACAAGGACAAGGGGTAGCACACTATTCCGTGATGTGACACTGTCCTATGCCATGACTAGGACGGAGTGTGACATGACATTGACTAAGGTCACCTAACCATTCTAATGTGTAATTTAGAAGACATCTCAATGTATGGCAGGTAAAGGCTAACTCCCCCATGACTAGCTCACAACTCACAATACACACACGTCAAGTACCAATACTATCAGCCAGCATAACTCGAGATTAGCGGCCCACGTGATCCATCTGTCCACATAGCTCGAGGCTAGTGATCGCCATAACATGACCACCGTAGTACGTAGTTACTACGACCTTTGTATTTGGGTAGCCCATACATTTAACTGTCATCTTCCACCCGAATGTCACTGACCAAAATCGTATTCACGACTTGTCCAGTTTGTAACTCTATGAGTCTCTAACACCCTAGTCATAACAGTTATGTTCTAGTCGTCACATGTCTTAAGCATATTGATGGTAAATCGAATACGCGAGACGACGTCCTATATGAGACTCCTAATGTTGGGGCACATGCAACCTAGAAGGTAGTCCGCTAAGACTAGGTCTATATGCATATTAAAAGACAATAAGGAAATAGCACTTGCATCATAATAACTGAAAGCACAATAAAGTAAACTATAAACAACAAATCATGGGTGCAACTAGTTGAACCGAAATTAAACATACAGTAAATATGCAGTAACTAAATAAATAAAGATGCAACTAATTATAAATAGTAAATAAGGCAAGGTATCTTGTCTGGTGTGTCGTCTGGTGTGGTACAATGATCTGACAAGTCCCAAATTGTTCAGTAGCCATAGTCAATAATTCGTGAGAAGATAGGAACGTATGATTAGTCACGATTAGTCACGGTCAACTACGATAATCGAGGAGGACTTTGGAGTAAAAGATACTAATACAATTAAAAAAATTATTTATAGTACTTGAAACTATATTTACTACATTTTTTTGATAATTACTAAAAAATATGGAAAATCAATTTAGGCTAAGATTCTAAGTTTACAAAAATAGAATTTTTGTAAAACTATATTTCATTTGCTAAAATATCTAAAAAATATTTAAATAATACTAGGAAATTAATTTATGATTTGGAAGCTACATATTGTGGGTCAAAATATTTTTAGATAAATAATTGATAATCGAAGAAAAATTATTTAATGCATATCTATTTTAATAACTATATAAATAATACAAAAGTATTACTAATAATTAATAAATATACACATACATATATATTACTAATAATACACTAATACTATACTTTACCTATAGTTATACTCTGCTGACTTGACAAAATTATTATTATTAAGAACCAAAGTATCATCCTCCCTCTTCACCTCGATTATTGTTCTGCTAGTGACAAAACAAATTAGTAGTCTTCAAGAAGAAGACTGAGGAGAGAGAAAAGCAAACCGAGAGCAGTAGGGAAAAAGGAGTGAAGGAGAACGGGGTCTCAGGGAACTCAATGGAGACTTCATTGCGAGGTTCTTCGGCTGTTCCGACGAAACGGGGGAAAGACCAGGAAGGAGGAGTCGCCAGGACGCGGTAGAGTAGAGCGGGTCACGGAGGAGGCGGAGGAAGGAGAAGGGGCTTGATGGCACGCGGGTTCGGCTAGTATGGCTGTTGAAGTATGAAAAATTTCAACTGAAGACATTCCTTTGCCAAAGCGCAGAAGATGCAAAAGACAGAGGCTCGGTGATAAAAAACAAAACAAAAGATATGGAGAGAAGTCCCTTTGTTGTTATGTCTACCAAAGTCTAGTACAGACACATCAGGACTATACATAAGGAACTAATTCTGTTCTTCTACAAAGGATCAAGTACAGATTCGACAGAGCCTAGAGGGATCTACTAGGGATGCAGTCTTCGTCAAAGCGTAGCCTTCCTTCTTCTCGATACGTACGCTGGAAGATTGGTCTCCATCGAAGCCTGCTCTGACTTTCTTGTGGGCTCAGCCTCTCAGAAGCAAAGCAGTTACTCAGCACTTTGAAGAAGCCAGAGCCTTCAAACTAGAGGCACATCCACCTGCCTGCACCAACCTTAGAAGTAAGATGGTGGTAGGCCTCCCTCCCCTTCTTTTGCTTCAGAAGCCAGTGTCTTCACTCCAGAGGCGCAGCTACCTGCCTGCGCCAATATTAGAAATGTAAGGGTGTCATACCCTTCCCTTTGCAGCAATGCCTTCACTGTTCAGAGGCGCAGCTACTTACCTGTATCCGCTTACCTGCATCCGCTACTTACCTTCATCCGCCTTCAGTGTCTTCACTCCAGAGGCGCAGCTACTTACCTTCACTTTCCTAAAAACATTTTCTCTCTGTAATTATAATATCTTATTTAGGACTTCCTTCTTTGTACACAGATACCTTATACGTTCAATAAAGCAAAAAGTTCGCTCAACCTTTTGTTATGTCGAACAAAATGGCGACTCTGCTAGGGACTACGTACCTTTATCCAACGAAAAGGCGATGACGCAATCTGATGACAACTTGTTGGAAGCTTTGCAAGACATGCTTGTCGTATACTTCGACCAGCATGCTTTTGAAGATCTCATCTCTGGTGAAAAGTTAAAGATTTTGAAGCAGTTCGTACAACTGAAGAAGACTCGACGTGTCTGGAGGCCTAAGGCGGCTACAGCCAGCAGCACGATGGTGGGAACTGCATCTCAGGACCCCCTCAACGTCATGGCCACAAACAAGATTCCGGCTGCTACAGCTTTATCCCCTCGCCCGGTTTCCGTCCTGGGAAAGCATGGCGAGGAAGATGGTGGTTCCATGGTTGTTCTGATGAAGGAACGATGCCAAAGGAAACGTACACCAGTCCAACCCCTCACGACGGGAGTATTGTCGGTAAGGAGATCTGTCTTCGACAGAATTGCTTTCCCTTCATGTAAACCTTCGACGTACTCTGAATACTACTCACCCACTGGAGGTAGCAGAAAGAGATCCCAGGTGGCTCACGCTTCGTACAATAAGCGTACGATACCAATGGCAGACCAAAGGCCCATATTACAGTTACACGTGCAGCAGACGGAAAGCTATACAAGACTGGCTCTCGCGCTCCGATGCCTCAACCAGTCGAATCTTCCTTTAATTGGGGTACTCTTGTGTATAAGCCTAGCCAGGGGGTACGTCCCACGAAGAGGGAGCCATGCGAGCAGCATTCCCGCAGAAGCGATAAGAGGCTTCCTCGCTAGACCAGTTCTGACCGTACTTACATGCAGCTTTCCTACATGTACTATAGGAGTGCTACGTCAGAAGATCCAACCCTCTCCCAAGCGAAAGAAGAATCTGTGGCACAGGACGTGCCTAAATCAAGTCACTCTTGTACCCAGATTATCATCAACTGATGTTGTCAGCAGACGGCTGCACCATCGCCAAGCAGGCATTCCGTCTTTCAAAGACTCTACTCCATGCTGACCCCATGCTAAAGTCTTAACAAAGGGTCGGTGAACCTTAGAGAAGATAAACCCCACATCGCCATATGCTACGCAGAACAGTGTTTCAGAGCTTTCAAGAAGCCCTCCCAGAATCCTTCCATATCGGTTGCTAAATCGAAGAGGAGGTCAAAGAGCAGTAAAGCTAAGGTACCCGATGCAGGTGTATTCCAAGGCACTCGTTCTAGATCTGTATTAGGTGCCTTTGCAAAAACTGGGGGTTGCCAGCCTCCTACCATACACGACAATCTTGTGTTCTAATTGGTGCAGCCAGTCACCAGACTCGGGGTAGCAACCATACTGAGTCCGAAGATGATCACAATCTTATGGTATATCCTCAGGACAGCGAGGCTCTGGCGTCTGAGCCAGAAAGTGAAGGATCTACGGCTCCCTCGAGTCACCTTCACACTCGATCTGTGTTTATGGCCGATGGCAATGAGGAAGACAACAACGAAGCTCTCAGACGTATCGAAGTCCTCGAGATGAAGTTAGATACGCTGACGGACACCATAAAGACCCTGTCCTCGATCATAATCGACCTCAAGAGTAGAATGGCCCCTACTGCCTCTACACCCGTGCGTGATCTGCCAACCAACGATGAATCCAGCAGGTTGCCTACTGCCAATCAGGCAGGACCATCCCCGTCTACTCCATCGGCTACAGACTCCACAATATCGGCCAAAATACAGCAGGCCATCAAGGAGCTGTATGCTCGTCATGATGCCAAGGAGAAGCAAGCAACGCTATAGAAGATGGGGATCCGACAGCCATATCCTGTCGAGTGGGACAATGTCGTCTATCCTCCTAAATACAATCTGCAGACGCTTATACCTTATACAGGAAATGGGTCTCCCCGATAATACTTATGGTACTTTGCCACTGCAATAGGGCACCTACCAAAGGATGACGCCCTCATGTCCAACATATTCGTAAGAGCCCTGTAGGAGGTAGCCTATGAGTGGTTCTGCAGTCTTCTGGACGATTGTATCTCCTCATTTGAAGACCTGAAGACACGATTCGTGGACCAATTCTACGAAGGAGGCATAGATATGACCATATCGACCCTCATAGAAATTATCCAGAGGGAGAAAGAGCCTGTCCGCGCATACATCGAGCGCTTCCGTCAGGCAGCCCTCAGATTACCACCCGGTATGCTTGAGCCCATGCTTATGGACTCCTGTCGCAAGAACATCTTGCCCGCTATAAAATTGTGGCACAGTACTTCCTGCACGGAGTGGACGCCTTTTATTACAGAGGCGAATGTCGTATAAAAGAAAGCCCAAGACGTGTAGCTCCTGGGGCTACACTTTTCTGCGCCCGAAGAAAAAGGGAGACTCTCGTCCAGCAACAACCCTAAAGACGAAAAAGACAAGCAAGTCATGACCGTCAACATCTCTAAAGGTTCAGCAACTGTGAACCCCAAGTTCGCGGAAGCGCAGAGGCCGGGGGAGACTTACTCGTTCAATGAAGAGGATACGCTGGAGCACTTTGAGATGCTTACAAAGAGTGGCAAACTGTCCATCCCGGCACCCAGGCATCCTGATGAGGTAGAAAATATGGACAATCCCAAGTACTGCCATTATCACCAGTACGTCCATCACTCAACACAAGACTGTTATGTATTGATAGGGCAAATTCAGCGCCTCATTAACGCTAACATCATTTCGTTGGATTATGAAGAGAATACCGTCACGACCAATATGATTACTCTCTAATTCGGGAGTTTTCCAGCCACAGAGGTGCAAGATGGCGTCATCCCTATTCCAAAGGCGACGATAGAAGTAGTCAACCTTCCGCCAGCACGGGACAATGCTCAAGGGCTGGTCCCGTTCTCCACACCTCAAGGCGAAGTCATGTGGATACATCCTGACTTTGTTACTGACATGATGACATCTACGACCCTTTCTGCCAAAGGGAAGAAAAGCAAGGCATGCCGCATGGTCTCGACGTCGATCGACGATGCTTTGGTGACCACCCGCTCGGCACAGAGGCAAGAGGAGAGCCAGGCTCCAGACCAGGAGGAGTTGCCACCAAATACTTTTCATGTCCCAGATATATCAGGAGCAGGTCCACCTCAAACCCTTGAGGCACCAGATGCGGATCCATCCCGGTCCCCTAACGTGGACAAGCATAAGTAGAAGGAGGTTCATTTTGACAAACCTCTCAGAAAGGATCCGGTAATAGGGCCTATCAAGCCCTACAACTTCAATATTCTAGCGCAGCTGGCTAATACTCCGGCTAGATTATCACTTTTCGAGCTCCTCTACCTCTCTAAGGAGACCCGAAATGCGCTCAGTGAAGCTTTACAGAACGCCGAGTCGTTCCTTACCCAGGTTCGGCCACCAAAAGTGGATCCTGTAGCTTTCCCATATTGCTACAGCATTGTCGAAGTGATTCCTAATATCACTTTTACCCAGCAAGACATGCTGCTAAAGAATAACCAACACAACCGCCCACTATACTATACAGGGTATGTCGGTGCCATTAAGGTCAATCGCATCCACATCGACCCAGGTTCCTCTCTGAGCATTATTCCAAGAAGCCTACTTCAAACTTTAGGGATTCCGATGCATCGGTTGACAGTCTCGAACACAACAATCAATGGCTTTAATGCGGGAAAGAGCGAGCCCCTAGGCAAAATTTGCCTGAAATGTTAGATCGACGACCTTCATACTGAAGTGACTTGCTATGTCATTGATGCAGACATAAACTACAACATACTGCTGGGACGACCATTGATCCTTGAGTATATAATTATCCCTTCCATCATACATCAGTGTATGAAGTATGTCGCCAGCGATGGGACCATCAAAATAGAGTTCGCTGATATCGACCCCTTCTGAGGACTTGAAGCCTACTATACGAATGTCGATCTGTACAAGTCAGTCCCCTAGGACGACAACAACAATGATGCTGACGACGAGGTAGAGACAGCTTCAGAAAGCGCAGCAGTAGCGGAAGAACCTTTAAAGGTTCGACTGAAAGGAGGCCTCCCAAGGTGTTAGCACCTCTTGTTGTTAAGCTTCGGGGAAAAGCTCCACCTTCGCCTCTAGTGATGATGGAAGTTGGTCAGGAGCCTATACGAATAAGGTTATCCCGAGGTCCCCAAAGCCGACCATGAAGGCGCAGGAGCATCCGACCATAATTTCCTTGATGGTCAAGCTGAAAGGGAGGCGTCCTCCATCTCCTCCGTCGGCAGCTCTAGTCCTCATTGACGAAGAGCTAGAAGATTATGTCGGCGCCAACATAGAGGCCTACTCTTTCGACGATGTAATCCTTCGGGACAAAATATCCCATTTTATTAACAGAAAGTTGTCATCGAAATACTCTTGTGCATGCTGGAACACCAAATATTTCTTGGACAATTCTCTGTGTAAACTACAGACACAAATGACAACTGCCAACCATGTGAGCCGAGTTGTCCCTGCCCGGGGTGCCTACTTCGTAGTTCCAGCCAGGAAAAAAGAAGAGGAACCCATCATATTCAGTCGATTGGAGCATCCGCAGCGAATAACTCCCGAAGATCCTGACTTCGACAGCAGCAAAATGCAGTTCTACTGCTACACGGCGCAGGCCAAAAACCTTATCCAAAAGATGGGCTACGACCTGAATAGCAACAAGGGGCTCAATTATGGCAAAGGCTGACGTCTTTTCTTACGGATTCTTGCTCCAAAGGAAAAAGATAAAAACTACTACCAACGTACTTGTCGAGGGCTAGGGTACGATACACCTACGACTACCTCATAATATTCAGAGGAAGAAGTCATGAGGCACTCACACTCTTTTGACTCCTCAACTTGGGACTCCGATACCAGCACGGGTCAAGTCTTTAAGAAGATGTTGTCTGCTAACATGATCACTAATCAGTTAACCGTCGAAGACAATCAGCGCAGGCAGTTGCAAGAGTTAGAAGCGCTGGATGAAAAGCACTTGCTCGTGCAGAAAAGGATTGAGCTTTACCAAGCTCGCATCTCCAGGGCCTTCAACAAAAAGGTTCACGAAAGATCCTACCAGGTCGGCGACCTCGTCTTGGCAGTACGGAGACCGATGTTGATGACCCACAAAATGGCTGGAAAGTTTGAGCCCAAGTGGGAAGGACCGTTCGTCATAGAAACGGTATACTCCAACGGTGTTTATCGGCTAGCTAAGCCTAATGGTGTCTTGCTAATGATGCCCATCAATGACAAGTTCCTAAAGAAGTATTACGTCTGAAGACAGAACCAGCATAGGCACCCACATCCCCTGAAAAGTGTGCCCATGAGTTTTGGTAAGGGGATCTGTCTCCCTCCCTCCTATATATTCTCTTACGTAGATGAAGCACTTCATGTCCACATTACCTCTAGATTGCTCCTCTACGCCTGGAAGACGTAACTACCATATCCACATTACCTTTGAGTAGTCGTTTTTCTCGTATCAGTTCTATGATTATCCCGGTGGTCTAGAAAATAGTTCACGTCCATATTACCTCTGGATTGTTATTCTATACCCTATCAAAGATCGAACCTACCACGTCCATATTACCTCTGGTCAGGCAAATCAATTATGAAGATTTCTTTTTTAGTCTGAAGACAAAAGCAAAGGGAACATGAAAGCTTCTACATATAAAAACATGTGGTTACAAAGACCTATTACAGACTCTTCATAGTTACATACACAGAAGCAAAAAAAGCTAAAATTGCGGTACAAGCTCTCAATAGCACGGGCAAAGCGGTGACAGAGCCAATCACTTCCTTGTTAAAAGGAAGCCATCGTCCGAATCTACTACTGGCCCGAGCCAGGGATGAAGATCAGCACCGGACTCCCCTTTCTCACCAGCTGGCCAGAGAGAGCAACCATAGCAGCAGGCCTTGCCATTCCTCGGTCGGCATGGCAACAAATACGAATTCAGGAAGCAAGGGTTCGAGACACCATTGACTCCTACGACATCCAGGATATGGACATCTCGAAATCCAGTAGTAGTTCTACTACAGCTTCTTTGGATGAAAAGATTTGCCACCGACGGCCGCCTCAAGCAAACTCCAGGGTGTTCAAGAGTCGAGCATCGGGCAAGCAAGGCCATTGTTGAAGCAGCTGAGTCTTCTCTTGAAGGAGATAGTCCTTTATATTGGTTGTTCGCATGGTCCAAGTACGAGCTAGACATCGGTCAGAAGGAAGCTTACAAGTTAAGCTAAAGCTCCACTCCATGTCAGATAACAGTACTGCGAGTGACCGAAGGAACGTGACTCTGAACCTCCTCTGCTAAAGAGAGATTCGTGATCCCTGCAAAGATGCAAGAGGATCCAATATCAAGAAGCCATCAGGAGCCCATGCTCTGAAATAATGACTCAGAACAATTAATGCTAAGAGTTAGGCGTGACACCAGCCATCACCCAGCTCGTATAGTCCTGACACATGTTCATACTTCTGTTCAGAGTATCCCAAACTTGACTCAAGTTCAGGACACTTTAAAGGGGGTCTTATAGAAGCATAAAAAATCTCAGCTAAAGACATCCCTTAGCCAAAGTACAGAAGATGCAAAAGACTGAGGCTCAGTGCTAAAAAGACAAAACAGAGATATGGAAAGAAGTCCCTTTATTGTCATGTCTACCAAAGTCTAGTACAGACACATCAGGACTATACATAAGGGACTAATTCTATTCTTCTATAAAGGATCTAGTACAGATTCGACAGAGCCTAGAGGGATCTACTAGGGATGCAGTCTTCGTCGAAGCGCAGCCTTCCTTCTTCTCAACACGCACGCTGGAAGATTGATCTCCATCGAAGCATGTTCTGACTTTCTTGTGGGTGTAGCCACTCAGAAGCATATCAGTTATTTAGCACTTTGAAGAAGCCAAAGCCTTTAAACCAGAGGCACAGCCACCTGCCTGCGCCAACCTCAAAAGCAAGATGGTGGTAGGCCCCCCTCCTCTTCTTTTGCTTCAGAAGCCATTGTCTTCACTCCAGAGGTGCAACTACCTGCCTGCGCCAATATCTGACGCACAAGGTTGTCATACCCTTTCCTTCGCATTCAACGCCTTAACTATTCAGTGGCGCAGCTACATACCTGCGTCCGCATGAGGCGTAGGATGGTGATATGCTCACACCATCTCTATTTCTATGGCGCAGTCAGCTGGTCTAGTTCAGAAGCTTAAGTTACTTCTCAACAAGAGACTTGGGAACTTCTATCGCAGCTAATGCAAGTCAGCCTGTCGCTCCAAAAGTATATTAACCTCGCCAACCTTAAGTACAAGCCTATTTGTCGCCTACAACACAGTGACTCTGGTATCTCGAAACACAGCTTCATAAGTTGCTCTATATGCATAGAAGTCTCGCCGTCATTCGAAGGCAAGTCCATTCGTCGTCTGAAAGCACAGAGGTTTCGTCGTCTCCAAAAGCACAGTCTACTCGTCGCACCAAAAGCACAACCATACTTAGTCCTCACCAGAGGCACAGGAAGCATGGGTCCACCCCAATTGGTTTGTTTAAACCGTCTCTTGTAGAGAAGATTGGGATTATATCATGATTGATATCATATCAGATTGATTTAAATCTTAGACGAGGATCAATTAGACTCCAAATCTAGGATAAAATCCCAAGCTTTATTCGGATGTATTCGAGCAAGCAAATCAGCATGCACCACGTGTCACCTCCTTCGGTTATGTTTATAAACACCAGAGGTCTCGTTTGAGGGAAATCTCGATGTTCGCCACGTGTCAACACTACAGAAGCCCGTACCGTACAATGACGGCAGTTTCTTTTATATCTCAGGAACCCTAATGCACATCGTATATAGGCTCAGTTCTCTATAAATAGACGGAGTTCTTCTTCCACCAAAGCATCGATCGACAGAGAAAAATTGACAATCGACAATCTTCAAAGGATCATCAATCTCTATCCATGAAGAGTCGACCACCCTCATCCACCGATCAACAAAAGAACCAACCAACCAACCAACCATCTTCAAGGGATCTTCTCCTCCAGACAACCTCTTAATCGGTAACCCTAGAGTTCCATCAAAGGCGCCAGAGAGCCATAGCAAGGTTTATTCATCGTCAGATCGTCAACGAAGTAAAGGAGCCTGTGGACACACACAAAAAAGAAGAAGAAAATGCTGTCTTTTCTTTTATTGGCACAAGGCACCACAAATCGAGTACGCCTGAGAGATCCTGTATTGAGGATCTCCGAGTACAAAAAAGAATTCTGGGGAATGGGACAATTGAGATCGTGGGGTAGTTACTCCTTTACTCCATTGACACTTCGATTACAAAAGTAGGAGAAAACCAAAAAAAATTGCTAACTCTCGGCTCACTGGCAAGAAGTACAGCAATTTGGCTCTTGAAAATGCTCTATGTTCTGTCTTTTGAAGAGGGATGAGGCCCCCTTTTTATAGTCGTTCTTGAGCTGGAATGATGTTATGTGTCCACATAATGAAACATGCTAGTTTTTATGTGGGTGCATAGTCCTGCTTTCGGCGTATAAGATGTAGGCACATATAGGCTGCGAAATCGTGGGTTGGTCGTGGTGTTGACATGGCCGCATGCTTCGGTGCACGACTGCTCGTGGAGACTGACGTGGTCGTGTGCTTCGGTGCACGTTTTGATCATGGATTTGACTGAGTCAGGCTTGGGCACATAGCCATGTCTTAGGCTATGCACCCTCCTTTCGGGAGAGCTAGTCTTGGGCGTATGAAGCTTCACTGACTGGGCGTATGGAGCTTTACTGACTGGGCCCATGGAGCTACACTGACTTGGGCACATGGGGCTTCATTTGCTGAAATTTTTTTATGCTTCTACAAGACCCCCTTCAAAGTTTTCGATACTTGAACAAGTTCGAAATACTTTGAAAGAGGCATGGATCGTCTTCTCGTGAGGCAATGGGTGCATAGCACGGCTCTCTCTTCTTAGGCGCATAGTATTTGGCCAGCATGTCAGGAAAATACGACTATTGAGATTTTCCTCGAAATTCGAACTGACAGATTCATCGGAACGAAATATGAAGCGTTCCATCCTTCATACGTCGTCCACGCCAGCAAGGGACAGTCGCATGGTATGCAGAGAGTTGATCCTTCACGTGGGCGCATAGGCTGTAGTGGGCACATACAACATAATGGGTGCATATAATAGGTGGGCGCATAGAAAGTGGCACGTGCCTATAAATAGACCCTGGAGGAGAGAGAAAGTTCATTATTCCTTTTACTTTCGAATTTTTTAGAAAACTCTTCGTCTTCTTTCTTTGAGAACCATGTCTTCCAAGGTCTCCAAGAGATCCGCGAAGGGCAAGGGGGCTGCGTCGAGTGACTCTCCTCCTGCGACAACGTCCTCGGCAGTCCAGGACCCGATTTTGGGTAAGGGCATGCTTCAAAAAAACGAAGTCTCGAGCGTTAATTTGCGATGCTCGGACTTCTCTTCTCCCTGGAAACTTGCGCCTAAGGCAACATGCTTCTGTGAGCATTACTATGTGCACACAGAAGTCATGCATCAACACTGTGGTGTGCTTTGCGCACGTATTGTCATGTTATGCACCCTTTTAAGCTGTAGCATGTTATGCGCCCATGTACTGTCCGAGAGTTATGCGCCCACATGTCTTATTTTGGGCGCATATCTTTTTGGGCACATAGAAGCCCTTAAGAACATAGTTTTTTCTGCAATTTTCTATGTCTGACTGTCTTTTTGCCCCTTTTCATATTTTGTAGGGATCTGGCTAGCAAATTTCTCCAGGACCAGTATCGACGATTCTGGGCATGGTGAAGATGCAACACTTGACACCAATATCAGAGAGCTCAGGACTCTTCATGTTTTGGAAGGCTTTTCCTCAGATTGTAGGAAGAACCTTTATACATCAAAGAGTCGAACGGTTGTTGGGCGTTACCATGAAAGTTCTGCTTTTACGTTTCTTCAAGTAGGCAAAAGCAACTCTAGAGATGTTGTTTTGAAGGTATGGTCGCTTGAAGAAATGGGCCCACGACGTCCGCAATATGGAGGAGAGGAGATCACCATTTGTAGATGTTTTAGCATGTTATATTTGCCCTCCTCCGTGTAGCCTCTCGAAGGTTCAACAGCCTCGTTTGCTTGCTCAACAGTAAAATATGACCTCCTTCGACGAAAGCGTGGTATTGCCAAGATGGCCAAACTATGTGTTGCTGATGAGTAGCGGATTCTCCCTTCTTTTTGGACATCAATGTAATCTTTTACTTCTTATCCAGATGAAGGGATGAAGAACCTTTTATTTTGCTCATGAGATGTAGTCCTGTAAATGTAACTGATTTTGAATTGACAGAGTACATTCGCTCTATTCTCTGCTTGTGGTATCTATGGTGCTTTGTATTAGAGAGCTGAATACCTGTATTTGTGTAAAGGGTATCCCGCTGGGGGATCCCCCTCTTTTTTTGGACCTATTGCCCTTTTGTGCATCCGAAAATACGAGCAAATAGATTGGAATGATGCTTTCGTGGACCTATTATCCTTTGACCCACCAGCGGTGCAGGTAATAGATTTGAAATAAAACCTAACAGAGGTAACGAGGTCGTGATAGGTTTTGTGATCTTGGCGTTGTACCTTTCATCTTGGGTTGGGTACAGGCGTCAAGTTGGAAGACTATCGGTATCAGAGATAATATGGACGTGACACGTAATAATCGAGAGTGGTTTTTGGTAGAATAGATTTTCTTGTCAAGTTTGGCTTCTTGTCAGGTGTTCCTCCCTGAAGTAGAGAAAACTTTCCAAGCTTCTTTTCCGACGACCTCCATCGAAGACGACAAGATAGCCTAGAAAGTTGTCAGAGCTTTCTACTCGGTGCTGAAGGTAAAGCTTTTTGGAGTCTTGAATCGGAGCGCTACCTTCGGTCCCGCAAAGGCTGTTGTCGAATGTCAGGTAGCGGCCCTCAAGAGCATAGCCAGCTATGAGGAGCGGGCCAACACTCTGAGGAAAGTTCTGAACGACCTGGAGGGTCAAGTGGCCAGGTTCCGGAATGCCAAATAGCGGAGCTCGACGTCACTGTTTCGCACAGAGGACGAGGCTTTGATGACAGCTCTTACAGAGGAGAAGGCTATCTTCCAGGTAAAGAAGGATGCCCTGGCTCGGGAGATCGACGAGCTGGCTGACCAGTATGGCCAGTTCAACGCTACAAGTAAGGCACGTGCTGCCTCTAAGAACAGGCTGGCTGCACAGATCACTGAGAAAAATAATCACATTATGCATATCAGGAACGAAATCGCCCAGCTGGAAGCCGACTTGAGGGCGGCAACATCTGAATAGGAGGATTATTTGTCCCAGGCTGCCAAGACTGCCACCACTTCTGCCCATTTAGAAGAGCAGCTGGCAAAGTTGGAGGGAGAGCATCATAGTCTGATCCTCTTTAAAGATGAAGCCGCTCGTCAAGAAGAAGCACGGTGTCGAGCTGCTGTGAAATCTGAAGCCGAGATTGTTGCTCTGAGGGACAGCATAAACCGTCTGTGTATCCCGTAGATGTAACTCTTTTTTTCCTTTTTGGCCGTCACGGCTCTTGTACCCTTTTTTATAAAATAAAGACTCTTTCTAGAAGTGAATATGGTTTTGTTGAAATATTGATGCTAGAGGTAATGTGGACGTAGCAGAGATATTTTTGGTGGGTATTCCGCTGAGGGATTTTGATGTGGACCTATTATCCATTTTATATTCAAGCTATTCGAATATAGATAATAAGTTGAACGAAGCTGTTAGTAGAGGTAATACGGACGTAATAGCAGAGGGTGTTCTATATCTGACCAGAGGTAATATGGACGTGGAAAGATATGTAATATTAGGTGGAAGTGGATAGTTCAAAGGTAGTATGGACATGACTATCTTTGATGAATGCTTTGCCTAGAGGTTATGTGGACGTAGCAAAATATTTGATCATTCTGCTGGAAAAATAATTATCGAAAAATAATTCAAAGATAATAGGGACGTGATTTGTTTTTTGTCAAACCGAGTTTGGACGGAGTCAAAAACGTAAATGATTCTACTGGAAAAATATTTGGAGGACCTATTATCCAGGGCGTGTTCAAGACTCTTGAAATACGGATAATAGTTAGATATTTTTTTTGGAATCATATAAATATCGCACTGTACATTTATATGACTAAATATATGTGAACAAAAAGAGGTTACACATAGTATTTCTTCAGGAACTTGCCATTGATAGGCATCATGAGCAAGTCACTATCGGGCTTGGTTAGCCGGTACGCACCGTTAGAATACACCGATTATATGACGAAACGACCTTTCTATTTAGGCTGGAATTTCCTTTTTGTTTTGTGCGTCATGACCATCGGTCTTCTCACTACTAGGACCAGATCGCCGACTTGGAAGATCCTTTCCTTCACTTTTTTATTAAAGGCTCTGGAAAGGCGTGCTTGGTATAGCTCAATGTATTGTTGAGCTAACAAGCATTTTTTGTCTAGTGCTTTGAGCCCTTGGAGTCGCAGACGGTAGCTCTCTTCAGTAGTCAGCTCGCTGGCTAGGGCTACCCGAAGAGAAATAATCTAGATTTCTAGGATAAGAACTGCTTCGCTCCCATAAACCAGAAAGAATGACGTACTGCCTGTTGGAGTCCCGACCCTTGTACGATAGGCCCATAGACATTCACCAAGCTTCTCGTTCCAATCGCACTTATTTGAAGACACGAACTTCTTGAGAAGTTTTATAATAGTTTTGTTGAAGGCTTCTGCTAGCCCGTTAGATGCTGGATTGTAGGCAGTAGAGGTTACGTTCTAGATTCGATTCTTATCGCAGAATCGATAGAATGCATGGCTTGCGAACTGTAGACTATTATCATGGATGATCCTGCGAGGTAGGCCAAAGCGGTAGATGACATGATGTTTGATAAAATTGATTATGTTTGACGTCTTCACTTCGGTGAGTGGTATAGCTTCTGCCCATTTGGAGAAGTAATCGGTTATAGCTAGGATGAACCGATATCCTTTGGAGGATGGCAGGCTGATTGGTCCTATGACAATCATACCCCAGGCTTCAAATGGCCAAGATGCTACCGTCGGGTGTAGAAACTTCGAAGGTTGATGAATGAAGTCGGTGTGGAACTGGCAAGATCTGCACTTCTTTGCAAATTCAACACCATCCGCTATCATTATGGGCCATTAATAACCCATTCATTTGAGGCAATCTTGTAATTTGGGGCCTGGTTGATGAGCACCACAAACTCCATTGTGAGCCTCCCGGAGCACATGCTTGGCTTCTGTGTCTGATAAGCATCATAACAGTAGCCCGTCGTAAGAGCGTCAGTACAGCATCTTGGTAGTTGTGTCGTAGTAAAATCTGAGGGATCACCTTTGGATGGATACTGCCTCCTTCGGGTCCTCGGGGTGGATTCTATAGACACTGTAGTCTATGAAGGAAGATCTCCAGTCTTTAGCATCGACGTTTGTTTTTGCTGCATAACTATGATGAATATATAAGGCATCTTTCACACAAAATAGTTCTCGACCAGACACTATGATCGACTGCTGTATATTAGTAGGAACGGTCAAGGAAGCGACGAGACCGGCTAGAGCATATGCTTCTATATTCTATAGTCAAGGCACATGCTCGATGAAGAATCCAACGCAAGTAGACGCCAGCTCGATTGTTGCTTTGTGGTAAGGGATGAGATCTTCATTGCGAACTTCATAATCCCCTCAGACCTGACTAACTATTAGCTTAGAATCGTCGTAAGTCTCTAGATAGTCAACTCCCAGTTGCTTCACCAGTTGTAGGCCGATTAATGGGGCATTATATTCGTCCACATTGTTGGTGTATGGTTCCACGAGAGAATATGCACGATGTATAACCAGATGATCAGGTGACACGAGCACGACACCTACTTCAGCCACGATATTCCTTTTGGGTCCTGTTCTTGATGCATTGTCAAAGAACATTCGCCAATTAGGGATTTCTTCAGTTGCAGTATTAGACTCCACCACTTCGTCTGGGATTTCGTCGTAGAGTTTGGACGATTCTGGCACCGGGTGAGCTGCTAGAAAATCGGCTAATGCTTGGCCTTTTACTGTCTTCTGAGGAACGAAGATCATATCATATGGAGTCAACAACATTGTCCATGTAGCTAAATATGAATTAAGAGAGCCCGATTTAGTCATGAGTATTCTGAGAGGGTTGACTTTAGATATAATGTGGATAGTCTGCCCAGACATGTAGTGGCGTGTCTTCTGGATGGCAAATACTAGTACAAGGCATTCCTTCTCTACCGACGTGTATCTGTGCTCGACACCCACCATTGTGCAGCTGAGGTAGTATATTGCATGTTCATGGCCGTCTTCGTTCTTCTGAGCTAAGAGGGCGCCAAGGGAATAATCCATAGCGCGGACATATAGTAAGAAGGGCTTCCTCTTTATTGGAGCAACCAATACTGGAGGGCTTGTAAGATATGCCTTGATATCTTCGAATACGCGTTAACATTGTTCAGTCCAGACGAAAGATAAGCCTTTCTTCATGAGCTGAGTGAATGGTTGACACCTTCCAGAGAGGTTCAAAATGAATCGTCTGATGTAGGCTAACCTTCCTTGTAGTCCGCGTAGCTCTTTGAGGTTTCTAGGAGGATACATATCTAGGATAGCCTTCACTTTCTCTGGGTCCAGATGTATACCTTTTGAAGTGATGACGAAACCAATGAACTTGCCGCTGGAGACTCCCAGAAAAGACTTGGTTGGATTCATCTTGAGTTGGTGTGCACGTATTAGTTTGAACACCCTTCTCAAGTCTTGGAGGTGGTTGCCCTTGAGACGACTTTTGACTGCGATATCGTCTACGTAGCACTCTACAGTTTTGTGCAAATGATCACGAAAAATTGTGTTCATGGCTCGCTGGTATATTGCCCCTACATTCTTCAATTCGAAGGGCATTACCGTATAGCAGTATACCCCCAACGGTGTTCGAAAAGATATGTGCTTCTCGTCGTCGGGGAACATCTTGATCTAGTTGTAGCCTGAGAACCCATCCATGAAGGACATCCGCTTGTGTCACGCCCCGCTCCCGTAGGAGCGATCGTCCTTTATAAGGCGTGATGCTGCACGAGCCTAGATTACGCTCGTACAAGGTGGGTTCCATAACGACCGATTTCAGCGGCTGCGACGAGGTCGTCACACAGAAGTCCCAAGCAGAGACATTGAATAATAGCAGCGAAATTTAGAACAAAACACAAGTTATACAAAGAAGCTCTTTATTGATATTGAAACAACGGTTACATTGGAGGCACAAGGCCAAGATTACAAGTCTCTCATGCTCACTCAAGCTCACATTAGAAGTCACTCAGCTCTCTCTCATCTCTCAATACAAGTCTTGATCTAGCGGAAGCTTCGGAAGGCGACGTCCATACATTATGTCCCGTATAAGTCTTTACTTCATGCGGTCGTGCGCTTCGAATCGCCAAGGAACTCCGTGCCTCGACGCATCCAAGCGAGCTCTGCGCCACGAGCTTCTACCTGTGCCCGCACATGAAAACTATGTGGGTGTCAGTACTCAACTGTACTGGTGGAATGAGCTCCTCGCCCACCCATACAAACCCAACACGTTTGATTTACTTTGTGCAACATAGTCACTACTTATCGATTGTCTTTCTAGTCTTGCCTTAGGATCAGTTTTATGACCGACGCCTTACCTGTTTTGTGTCTTTAGACCATCTCATGCTTGCAAGTAGAACGTTAACTTCATACCTTGCCTCAAGACCCTTCTCGTGCCAACAACATTAACCTATCGAGTCGTGTTTACCTTACGGCTTAAAATCAGAGACGCAACTACGTGATGAAGCTCCATTTTCCGGGTGACCGTGCTTCAAACCCTTATTGAGGCCATGCCTCGTAATTTAGTAAGACTTAACCATATCGCCGCCTCGCAGTCCTTGCCGCCTAGCGGCCCTTGCTACTTTGACCACCAACTAACCCAATCAAGACTTGTGAATGTTAGTGTCACTCAACCAACTTTGCCTTGCGGCGGTTTCCTGACTTAAACTCAACCAACTCAACCAACTTAAACAACTTATATGCTGACAACTCAAGACTTGATGCCACATCTCGTGCCAAAGCAAGATGCCTATGTTGAAACCCAATCTTAGGCCCAAACTTTGTGTTCTAACTGTACACACCTTCAACTCAACTCAATCCAAAGGCATACATGCGGATAGCCGCTATTTGCCGATATCTATATGAACTTGGCCACTAGCATCACAAGCTATACCTTGACGTATAGTTTTGTTAATCGGGATCCTTTCGACGCAAGTAGCTAGCCCCGTCGCAAGTCCCCGCTTAACCTGTACCAAAACCTTACGCACGACTATACCCTATTCCCTCCTAAGTCGAGTCGGCCCCTTGGCCAAGGGTTACCACTCGAGGGTTCATCACCCTTGTCGACAAGTTGTCAAATGACCATGCAAGACTCGACGCAAACTGACGTCTCACACAGTCATTCCTCTACCAAAACCAAGACTTCTACCCTTGAGACCCCTCGACGACCCACGGTCGCGAGCATTCCTTTCCTTGAGACCCCTCGACGACCCACGGTCGCGAGCATTTCCTTCCTTGTTACCCTATTATTTGGTTCAACTCATGAATGCCTATTTGATAGTCATTTCTCAAAACTCACTTTGAATCAATTATGATCCTTTCCTTAAACACTAAGCTTGTGCATCGTGCCTTAAGCCAATCGTTCTCTGCGTGACACTCATGTCCAAGTCGACGAGCCTTGAGATCGTGGGACTACTTAACTTGACAACCGCAGAATGAGTGGGACAACACTTGAAATGACTTGGGTCGACCGGCATAACTTTGCCTAACTTACTCAAGCCTACAACTTAACCCGAGGGACGAGCAAAGGCTATGCCAAGCCTTGCGCAGTAGTAGCGTGCATGCTTTATCAAGCATTTACGCGGGCGACGCCTATGACTTAGGCTAACTCATAGCTTTTGCACCGAAGACCAATTTTCCTTCTCCCAAGCCACGGGACGAAGGACCGAGTGTCATTTTCAAAGTACGCCGTGCACCAACTCTAAGCCGACCGTTGAACCTTTCTATATTCTAACTTAATTCGATCCATCAGGATTATTCCTTTTAGCTATGTGCATTCGTCTCTTTTATTATCAAGCCTACTTGTGCAAGTTAAAAGCATGCGATTTATTATGTGAAGGCTAAGATGAGGCAAGTTCACCGAAACTACCCCACCTGAGCGAGCGGTCGCCTCGAACGAGCGATGTCTTCGAGCAGCCGTTGCAAGGCTAAGTCCAAACGTCGTTGGCATTTCGATTCCTCTGATTGACTGAGCGGGACGGGGCACTACAGCTTGAAGCCACAAGTGTTGTCGATCATTACATCAGTGATCGGTAGAGGGAACTCGTCTTTCGGGCATGCAGAGTTCAAATCACGGTAGTCGATACAGACTCGAACTTTATCGTTCTTTTTCACGACTGGAACGATGTTAGCAACCCAGTCTGGGTGTTGTTCCTCATAAATGAATCCATTGGCAATGAGCTTCTTGACTTCATTCTTGATGGCTTCTATGACATCTCGACGGAATCGTCGTTGTTGCTGCTTCACTGGCTTAGCTTTAAATGAAATGTTCAGGTGATGCTTAACGACTTTAGGGTCCAAGCCTGGCATATCTTCATAGCTCCATGCGAAGACGTCGATGTATTCTCTTATAAGTTGTATAAGAGATTGGCGTTCATCGCTAGATAGGCTTTTGCTGATGAAGATTGGTTTGAAGGATGCTTCATCTCCTAGATTGACTTGGAAGACTTCATCTTCGGTAGGTGGTTCTTGTTGTTCAAAGTGCAGCTCCCACCTGGTGTCCATCTTCTGAGCCTATTGTTTGAGTTCGACTGATTGGACATCGTCTGTAATTTGCTTGGCAAAAACCATATTGACGGACAGAGCTGCTTTGAACATGTCGCCGATGCTGGGGTCTGAGTTCCAAAGGGAGGAATCAGAAGAATGAGAACAACGATCTGCTTCATCATCTGATCTTTCAAAAGTTATTGAAGGAGAGACATAGCCCAAACCAACACAGCTTCGTTGATAGTAGTTCTCGGGTTTGTCGGGGGGAGCAAAGTGTCGTATTGGCAACCGTCGTCCTCGACCGTAATTTAGCCCTTTGTCGCTTT
Source organism: Iris pallida (assembly GCA_029216955.1). Taxonomy (NCBI): domain Eukaryota; kingdom Viridiplantae; phylum Streptophyta; class Magnoliopsida; order Asparagales; family Iridaceae; genus Iris; species Iris pallida. The sequence goes on along the minus strand of JANAVB010023800.1, from coordinate 40,420,245 downwards.
TGATGTCATATCCCATGTTCTGAATGATATTCTTGGCCTGCCAACTATACCGGAAAAGTTGTATTTTCTCAGAGTCATAGTCAGCTTCTGTGTTGTGCTTGGGAGAAGTAGAGTCTGGAATGAACTTTCTCTCACCAATTATACGATCGAAGATGATTAGCTCTTCATCTTTCTTTCTGGATGGAACAATGAAGTAGAGGATATCTTCAGGGTAAACTTTTTCCCGCAGGTGAGGTGTTGCGACCGGCATGCAGAAGTGTGGTCCTATTCCGTTCTCTAAAGCGTATATCGTATCTATGTAGTGGTTTACAGATTGATAGACATCGGAGTAATTCAAAGATAAACCTTTACTAAGAAAATATGCAATTTCATCTTCAGGGATAACATCATCCGCTGAAGGTATATTATTATGAGAATTGATATACTCATTGAGAGGATCATCATCTGGAAGAGGAGCCACAGTCTTGGCCGAGTTCACCATGTAAGGTAATTCTTCAGGATTGGGGGGACGGGCGTCAGTCGGTTCCTCCCGGGGTGTTTTATTGAGAGTGATGGTCAGTGGCTTGACCTTGTCAGGGTTCTTCTTTTTTTTATCCAGATTGTCAGAGGCTTCGGAGTACTTTTTGGAGTAGTACGTCCTTTGACTCGGATAATCAGAGGACTATTAGAGGATGGACTTGCTTCAGCTTCATTGTCAGCTTTATTGCCGTCATCCTTGGGGGTTGAGATTGATAAAGTACCGAATCTCTATAGTAAGCTTCGATGCCCTTGAAAGGATCGACATCGGTAAACTCCGTCTTCACAACACCGTCGCTGTTGACGTACTTGAAGTACTGGTGAAGTGTGGAAGGAACGATCATGTTCTCGTGTATCCATGGACGTCCCAATAAGACGTTGTAGGATACATTGGCATCGATCACATAGCAAGAAACCTCCGTTCGGAGATCACCGATCTGGCATTTGAGACGGATCTTGCCCAGCGGATGGCTTCGACTAGCATTGAAAGCCATGATAGTTGTGTTGGTTACGGATAGCTTGTGAAGAGGGATTCCCAGAATTTGAAGCAAACTTCTAGGAATGATGCTGAGGGAGGATCCTGGATTGATGTGCATGCGATCCACCTTGATCGCCCCGATATACCCAGTATAGTACAGGGGTCTATCATGACGATTATTTTTTAGTAGTATGTCCTCCTGTGAGAAGGTGTTGTTGGGCACCACTTCCATAGTACTGTGGCAGTGGGGACAGGAGACAAGATCTTCAGTGGGAGCTTTGACTTCAGCAAGGTAAGAGTCAGCGTGTCGTAATGCCTCACTTATGGCCTTCCACGTTTCTTTGGAGAGTCGCAATAGATCGAACAGAGATAACCTGGTAGGTGTATTGGCTAGCTGAGCCAGTATGTCAAAGTTGTAGGGCCGATCCATGCCTTCGAAGCTGGCGCCTTTAGAGATTTGTCAAACCGCGTCTCCTTCTGCTTGGATTTGTCCGTGGTTTGAGGCTTGGACGGACCGGCTTCTGAGCTTGTGGGGGCAGTAGGAGCTTGAGGAGGTACTGCTTCTTCTTGTGCGGGATCGTACTTCCAAAGATAAGTATTCTCCGATCGCGTCTCGCCAGATAGAACCTCGTAGATGGGGGAAGGATACCATATGGCATAGCTTGAATTTCTTGCCCCTTCTTACTTTGGGAGGTGCTACCCCCTGCGTCACTTCTTGGATAAGGTCCGGGTGGACCCACATGATTTCACCACGTTTAGTTGTGAGTGGGACCAAGGTCGAGTTGGGAGCTGGTGGTAGGTTAATGACTTCCATCATCGCCTTGGGGATCGAGACCACACCGTCTGGGACTTCTGTAGGAGGGAAGTCGCCAAACTAAAGAGAGATTCTGTTAGCAGATACAACCTTGTCTTCAGCTTCGAGGTTGATCAGTTAGCTGTCGATAAGCTATTGTATCTTCTTTTTCAGGATGATGCAGTCCTTGGTGGAGTGATGTACGTACTGATGATAGAGACTGTACTTGGGATCATTGAGTTAGCTTGCCTATGTAGGACGTCATGGTGGAGGCAATGTCAGCTTATTACCCTTCGTCAATGTGTGGAAGATAGTAATGACATCGTCTTCATCGAAGGAGAAGGTCTCCTTCGGCTTGTCAGAGGCGCCCTAAGAATTGGAAGCTCCTTTGGATATGTTGACTTTCAGGACTTCTTTCCCTTTACCCCCACGAACAGGGATAGTTTGAGGATGCTTGCCCTTGCCTTCGGATTTCGGTGTCTTCAACCCTAGTAGTTCCAAGTTAGGAACTTCATTTTTAGCAGCATCAGCGGCCCCAATGAAAGCAGGCCATGTATCATACTTATGTATACCTAGACAAAACTTTACTGTAGGAAGAAAGTTATCTCGACAAGTTTCCATAAGTTATGAGTCTGGTATGCCGAAGGGCATCTTCAGTACTAGCCGTCTGAAGCGTTCGATGAAGGCGATGAAAGACTCAGTCCTCCTTTGTTTGGTCTCGATGAGGGTGGACATACTAACATGCAGGCCGCTCTCGTAAAACCTGTTGAAGAACAACCTCTCCAAGTCTTTGAATGAATTGATACACCCGTCAGGCAGACTGCAGAACCATTCGAAGGCTACCCCCTGCAAGGTGCTAATAAACAGCTTCGACATGAACGGATCATCTCTGGTCAAGTGTAGAGTCTGCGTGTTAAAGTACGTCATATGCTGACGAGGAAAAGTCAAACCATCAAATAAGTTCAGCGTCAGCGGCTTGTAGTTAGGAGGGCAAGTAGCGTTCTCCTATTCAGGGGGATATGGTTGAGATATCCCCATCTTTTGAAGCTCATCTTTATGTGAGATAGTGTCGAGGCGAGAGACCAAAGAATCAATTGCATCCTGTTGATTGAGCAGGTGTTAGAAAACGGCTGCTGAACGGTTGTCAGGCGTTGTTAGCGAAGGTCCACCCCCGATATTTACAAGATTTGGAGGAGGTACGACGAAATAATACTCCTTTTGTAGGGAAGGAGGGTTGTTGCTGTGAGCTGGACTAACGTGGGCCGAGACGTTTTGTTGAGGTGGAGGAACAGCCCCAACAGCTTGAACTGCCATGATACTGGTAAGCATATAAGTGATTTTGGCGAATGATGTTTCAAGACCCTCTAGCCGTTTGCTAGTCTGATCACTGGCTTCTTCAGGTCTTTCTCCGTCTGTCATGTATGTAGAGCATGCGAGGATGAAAAGAGGAAGCAGTACAACTGGTGCTAATACTGTCTGTCTCCGAGTGGATAAGTCCTTCATCTTCAGGTAGAGGAGGTAGATGGTCGCCATCGGATTCGGAGGGATCATTGTCCTCTGGAAGGATACCCCCAGTGTGGGGGTCATCTGCTTCAGATTCTGAGGGAATGCTACCCCCGGTTTGGGAATCTTCGTCGTCCATACGGAATCTTGCCTTTGATCGAGTGTCCATATAGACTCCTTCGGATGCGACAGCCTATTGGCTATATGTTGGTAGACTTCTCCTTCTTCTTCTCGCAGAGCCAAGAGAGAAAGTTGGGTTCGTAGTCCACCGTCTTTGATTGGGAATTCTGTAAGGGGGACCCCATGAAGCCATGTTGGATGAAACACATATTGGCTTCTCGTCGTCAGAGAAGTGTAGCCATCGAAACACAAACTTTCTCTGAGGCACTCTTGTTGCTTTAGATCAACAACAGTTGATAACAATTCTGGTGCACGGAAGCGCACTATGAATTGTTATGTTCTCCTTCGCTTTACGCTTATGATTTATCATGTCGCACAAGTCAACGAAAGAGAGTTTTGCCTTACAACCCATGTTGCATGCATCGCCGAGCTTTGCATGCGGTTCGTAAGGAGAGTAGGCGCTTCCAGACTTAGTTCATGTGCAGGGGCAACCCCTACACCTAAGTTCTGTTATGTCCTTGAAGACAGCCCCGTGCTATACGCGTTGGGGCCTGTCTTTTTGTTGTAGGCGCATAGGCCTTGGAGACTGGCCTTGGACGTATGCTCCTTGACAGCATGTCTGAGCCTCCTTGATGTGGGCGCATAGTCTGGATCCAGGGAGCCTGGGCGCATAGCCTTGGGTGCATGGCTCTGGATGCCCAGCCTGTTGAAGACAGAAGTGTTCTGGTTGGGGTTATGCGCCCAAACACTCCCTTGGGCGCATGGCCTTGGGCGCATGCCTGGTGGAGTAGCGTTGTTTTCTTCCAGTTTGGCCTCTTTCGTTTTTGAGCCTCGTCGGGTTCGACCAGAGTGTCGCACACCCCGATTCTTGGCATCGTAGTATTTTTTTCTGCCAAGTCTCAGGTGTTGAACACCGTGTTGTTGGTTGTGCAGGAAAGAAGTCACTGGACTAGTAGAGCCCGGAACGGTGTGAGCCTTCTCCATTTGGGGAACTTCTGTAGCAGAGTCATGCGTCCATGTGATAGAGTCCTCCAGCTGCATATCTGCTATGACACTAGCAAGATATGCACAGCGAGCCTTCGGAAGCCAAGTCTTGTGAGACTTGTTTGGCTTCGCTGATTTTGAGGGAGTAGAGCCGTCCCTCGAGAGCATCTTTTTGAACGCCTGCTGATCGAACTTTACGATCAGCATCTTCTGTGTACTCCCTACTTTGTCGGTATTGGATTACGTCACCACCTTTTCGTCAGAGGAAAAGGTAGTCCCTAGCAGAGTCGCCATTTTTGTGGACACACACAAAAAAGAAGAAGAAAATACTGACTTTTCTTTTATTGGCGCAAGGCACCATAAATCGAGTACGCCTGAGAGATCCTGCGCTGAGGATCCCCGAGTACAAAAAAGAATTCTGGAGAACGGGACGATGGAGATCGAGTGGCAGTTGCTCATTTACTCCGTTGACACTCCGATTACAAAAGTGGAAGAAAACCTAAGAAAATTGCTAACTCTCGGCTCACTGGCAAGAAGTACAGCAATTTGGCCCTTAAAAATGCTCTCCATTTTGTCTTTTGAAGAGGGATGAGGCCCCCATTTATAGTCGTTCTTGAGCTGGAATGATGTTATGCGCCCACATGAGAAAATATGCTAGTTTTTATGTGGATGCATAGTCCTGCTTTGGGCACATAGGATGTATGCGCATACAGGATACGAGATCGTGGGTTGGTCGTGGTGTTGACGTGGCCGCATGCTTCGGTGCACGACTGCTCGTGGATAATGACGTGGCCGTGTGCTTCGGTGCACATTTTGATCATGGTTTTGACCGAGTTAAGCTTGGGCGCATAGCCATGTCTCAGGCTATGCGCCCTCCTTTCGGGGGGAGCTAGTCTTGGGCGCATGAAGCTTCACTGACTGGGCGCATGGAGCTTCACTGACTGGGCGCATGGAGCTACACTGACTTGGGCGCTTGGGGCTTCATTTGCTGAAAATTTTTCATGCTTCTACAGAGCCGCTGCAGAGTTCGATCTCCACCGTCATACTTTCCCAGAAACCTCTTCTCCCTGTACTTAGAATATCCTGTTTAGAACTTCCTTCTTTGTACACTGATACCTTATACGTTCAATAAAGCAAAAAGTTCGTTCAACCTTTTGTTATGTCGAACAATGGCGCGCTAATACTTCGGCGCTCACCCGAGGTACGGAGGTGGTACTCCGCTAGGTGGATGCGGTGGGACTCGTCGACGACCACTGCGGGGCAGCGTGAATGCCGAGAAGGCCGAGATCGGCACTACTCGATAGGGCAGATGAGGATTCATGTTTTGTTTTTTCTTTTCTTTTCTTTTTCATTTTGGCGTTGGTGGTATGGATGATTTTGGGGGCGACTACAGTTGGTGGCGGTGGTTGTGTTTGGTGGTCCGGAAGTTGAAGGCGAAGAGATGGGCTACGGTTGTGGTAGTTGCCGGTTAATGGCATGGTGCTGGTTGTAGCGGGGATGCTGGTGGTGTTAGTTGTTTCCCTTGGTGGCGGCGACGGGGGGTTGCCTTAAGAGGATGTAAGATGATGATGATTTGTCGGGGTTGGTATACGGGGTGTGGTCGTTCATTGGTGGTACTGCCCCGACGGAGTTGGCCGACGAGATTTGACAGGGGCGGTGGCGATGGGTGGTACAGGAAGTGGTGGTGTTGGTAGGCATGGGGGAAGTCGGGTTGTGGGGGAATAATGTCGACGAGGGTTGTCTGCTGTGAGGAGGGCTGTGACGGTGATGGTGGCCGGAGGAGTCGGGTGGAAGCTGTTGTGGTGACGATGTGCGGCGACGGATAGAACAGGGAATAGGGTTAGGATTTGATTGTGTCGGGGTGTGTACGACACGAGAGAATTATGTATATGTATAAATAATTTTATTGGAAAGACAACCGAGGTCGGACCCGAGGACTTCACGGCTGACATGAGGGAGTTTGGACACGGACACATGCACGGACACTTGTGGTAGAGAGTTTGGGTTGTGAAATTTTTATGGAAAAAGAGCAAGGGCCTCCCCTTATATAAGAGGTGGCGCTCCTCGTTGGATAAGAACTTGTAGTAGTTTGAACCCCGATGGATAATTCCATCTTTTAATTTAGCTCGATCTAAAACCATTTCAATCAAATTGAATTTCAAATTAAATCTAGATAAATCTAATCCATAATTTAAAACTATTTAAAAACCAATTTGAATAGATCAAATCTTTATTTAAGTTACCATAAATAATTTAGCATTAAATCAACAATTTCAAATTATCTTTAAATAATGAATAAAAATCATAAATAAATAATTTCAAAAATCATAACAAATATTTAAATATTTGAAATACCTTTTTGCAATGAATAAAATAATTTTGATAAGTTTTTAAAAACTAAAATATACATGAAATTAAATTTTATGTACCTCGCAAATAGAATATTTACATAAAACATAGTTTTTCTAAATTTCTACTTATACAATAAAATAACTAGCCTTTTATAATAACAAATAATGTTTGCCAATCACGACGCGATGCAATACATCAAAATATTTACTTTATACTATTTTAAAAATTTACTTATTTTCTATATGGAGAAAATCTCGTAATAAAACTTTTGAAAAAGAAAATAATATACTTCGCATATACGTCTTCGCACTTGACGTACGAATACCAAAAATACCAAATAAATAAAATTTTAAAATTATAGTGAAAATTTAGGGGATTTACAAATGCTGCTATTATATCTTAGTTTTGCATGCTTATTCTTTATCGAGCTTCTTCAGGACATATGTTCATTGGGGACACCCACTAACATATTATCTAATTAGAATCAATGTATTATGGTTTGATCAACCTTAGTGCACTTGGTTCGTTTTTCATATAATTAATTAGTATACATGGATTGAGATATAGTTGCCCTCTAGGATCTCATTCGCAACTGCCATGACCACTCTACTTGAATTATTGAATCGCCTTTGTAACCCCGTATTTGTATTCGATCCCCTCTCCCTTAAACTCTTTATTGTTTTCTCACCCTTACTTATCTCGAAAAAACAAATGCTTATATTTGAGGGAAGATAGACCCAAAATATCCTCCTTAGTCCGCCATATCACCTATGGCCATGAAAGTTATATATACACAAACATTTTTCATCCATTCGAAATCGGAGGACTACCTTCAAACTTGATCTACCGTATCACGTTATCTATTATGTCATGAATTATGCTTTTATAATCAAAGCCAAGGTACATATCACGACCTGAAATTTTCTAACTTCATTAATTCCAGGATCGTGACTTAGTTTAATTTCGAGGAAAGAAATTTCTGAAATGTATAGTTTGTAAGATCCTCAAATTTTAGGATTTACTAGAATTTTTGATTGATTATGATAAATTGGTTCCCACTAGGATAATAAAATAGTGCCTCATGAACACCAACTTTCTATTTAGATCATTTGGTGTCCCCGGCCGTGACATTGATATTCGGAGCGTAATACTAGTCATTACCTTCCAACAAATTTTATATACAAGATCTTGACGAGTCTACCTTCATCTAGGCATATTATGTCCCACTCAAACACATTTTCTTATACTCTATTTTATGGTACAACTTTCGAATCAAAAAGGCCAACTATAACCCTTACTATAATGCCGATATACTTCCCAACTATAATTAGTGACTCAACCTCGACTCAAACCTTTTGACCCAATATATGGTTGTGATCTACTCGAAGCCCACTACGCACATGCCACTAATGTGCTACTGAATTGAGGCCTCTTGTGCTACTTAAACACAAAAGTCACAGAAGGTGCATTTTTTGGTTTTAGGAACCTTGTTAACCAACCAGGCTGGCAATTAGCCCAACCACTTGAGTTGGAACCTATTCTAGGTTACCCTAAACCTAATTGGAATGGTTCAGATTGATTTAAAGGATCTTGTCTAGTCAATATAGATTAAATTTTTATTCAATCAATGATTAATGTCCAATTAGGGAACCCATTGAGACCGAGTTAAACCCATCCATACATATCGCCAAATTTGGGCTACAAAACCAAACTTTATGAAATAGGTCCCTACACCTATTATGTAGTCCTATATCTTGATCTACTAATCCCTTTCCATAAATCCCATAACCATATTTCCTTCGTAGCCTATGTTATGCGATGAATAGAATCTCGCTGTACCAACTTGTTTCCAGTTATGCATAACCTAGACCCCTCCTACTACATTGATAAAACACGGTCAATATATGGGCAATGTTAAATAAGTAACACCTAGGCTTCCCATAGAGTCCATGACTATGATTAGAAGTACCTCATATCCTTATACATCTTCTTAAAAATTGATCTTCTTCGAAGTCCTATTACGATGCTTTCCATGATTAACTAATTTTTGTAAGTATGAGCTTATCGTACTCTATCTCTTGGAATGTGATATCAATTGGATTCTATCGTAACCGTTCTTCCATAAGTTTGGAAGTTGCGATACAATCTTCGTATTGCCTTTTATATCCATTGCTCGTACGTTTAGATAACCACGGTAAAAGAATGCAACCTTGATTCTTCAAATCCATTCTATCATAGAATTGTGTCTTGGATTAAATTTTGAGAATGAGAATTGCTAAAGTATATGGGCAAGCCTCTAGCAAGGGATTGGGATAGATTATTTCCAATTGAACTAATAAAACAGTAGTTCATAACGTCTGCTCCTATCCATATTATTTGATACCCTCGACCGTGACTTTGATATTGGAAGCACAACCCTAGCATTTTCCTTCCAACAAATTTTATACTCATGAACTAGACCAGTCAAGCTACACACATGACATACATGTCCCACACAAACACACCTATGTATACTCTATTTCTATTACACCACATGTATGACACATGTTCCCTTAGAACAAACCCTAGAGACGCATTTTCTTTCCATTTTTAATTTAACCATACAATTGACCCATTCCCTTAAACAAACGAAATACCCATGATCCATGCAAGACACATCACACCTATGATGCATGCATTCCATCCAAACAAGCCCCTACCTCCTACACAACACCAAACACCAACCCTCACATGCTAGTCATCATGTCTTAAAAGAATATACCTAATCATGCCTTGTCTTCAATTCTAATTCTATGAGAAGGCTTCCTGCAGACTTTTATCTCTTAGTTACCTATGTAGAGCGAATACTGAGGTCCTTTGAACCGACCCATTTTAGTTATATTCGAAAAAGAAATATTTACTATCTTGTTGAAGTATAACCCCTATAGGAACGATGTTAATTATAATAGTTTCTCCTTGAAGTTATTGACTAAGAATACCATGGCAATATTTAGGCTCACTTAGAGTTCGCGACTGTAGTCGAAAAATGTTCAATATTCTTGTGCCCCTCCTTAGAAATTATCCTCCTCAGAAGTCTAATAACGATGATTTTCACGGATTGCCAACTCCAATAAGTTGGGTAGGGCCTTGAACCAAGAATACTCCATCTTGTAGAATACTGCGTCAATTTGGATTCCTGTGATAACTATCCCCTCCATTGTTTCGAAAACCGAGTTACGATTTATCATACGTACTCTCCATTTGTATTTAATCTCCTTATTCTTTGATATTAGATTTATTCTAATTTTGAGGACGAAATTTTTATATGTTGGGTAGGATGTAAACCCCCCCCCCCCCCTTTTATATATTTTGATTTTTATTTATTTATTTTATATTAGTAGTATTTATGTTTTACTAAATACAGTAACTTGGTATAAGGTATTTATATTTTTAAATTAAAAAATAGAAGAAAAAAATATTACATATAGCAATATTTCTAATGTTATTCTACAAGAAATAAACTGCTGGATATATATAGATTTTATTTTATATTCTTAAGAAATTTATTTGAAATTGTATTTTAAATTATTTTTAAATACAATATGTAGCAATATTTAGTACATAGTTTCTCAAATGGAAAAGTTTACAATAAATCAATTTTAGATCGATTTAGATTTTATTTAGATTTTTTTTACAAATTTGTTAAGAATTTACTCGAAAATTATATATAATTTTTATATGTAATTGTGTAGAACAAGAAAAAATGAAAAAAGAAAAAAAAAATAAGAAGAAAAGTTCACTGTTCCCTGCAGAATAGTGATCCCAAGGGCCCGACCCCCTATACTCAACAGGAATGGGTTTTGTTTTAGTTTTTTTTTTATATTTGATCAATCCGATTTGGATCAATCGGATACCATTTCAAACGAATTTTTTTCCTTGGAAATCCTTACTCGATTCTCTACCAGATAGGATCAAACCTGTAACACTTCTGAATTTCTGGAATATTTTCTTATTATTTATTAGACTTGATTAATATTTTTTGGAAATTTATAAATATTTTAATTAAATAGTTATTATGATAGAAGGTTTAGTCATGGTTAAGATTTGGAGTACAAGATGACCAAATTTTTTGGCATGGAAAATGTAGTCGTGTGTCTTGACTAGTGTATTAGCCATGATATGGGAGGCCTAGCCATAACAGTGTTCCAACTAGGAAAACCATGCAAAGTTGCGACTTAACCCCTATAGAATGATTTAATTAGTTATTAATTATATTATTGACTTTTTAGGAGACCCGGTTGTACCAAACAAGTCCGAACTTGACACGAACCCAACCCAAGTCCATGTAGTCGTATAGTACGACCATGTAAATGTATGTTGTATTGGTATTTTATTTTAGTGATTTAATAGGCAATTTTATATATGGTTGTAATATATATATAAATATATGTTATATATGTTCTTACAATTAAGTTAATATTTTATTTATAAATATGGTAAAACCATTTGGCTATATTTATGAACGTTTATGAATATTATTTGTATTTATTCAAGTATGGGTGCACTAAATATCATACTCATATATAGGATATGTAGGTGGAATATATATGTATAAATAATACTTTATTGAGAAATATATGATACAACATATTTATATTTTTTTTTTTTAATTTTATATAATATTTTG